>BGNK01000341.1:0-152010 GCA_003297005.1 Symbiodinium sp. clade A Y106 | reverse complement strand
GGGGGTTCTGATGAAGGTGCAGTTGGACTTTGGCCGAGCAATGTCGCTTGTCGGCCTTCTTCGGGTTGAAGCTGTTGGTGCTTCGGTGTTTGCATCTGCTTTGTAGGGCTTAGAGCTCCCATAGTGTCTGGGATCTAAATCTAGGGCTGAGCGTCGCCGGGATGGGGTCGCCGTCAAGTTCCCACCACTTCTTAAAGGCACCCGAAATTCGAAGCCGAAGCTTCCACGCGTAGCCTTGCGGCTTGAGATTTACTTGGCAGTGCGGACCTGCCCATTAAGGGGTTTCCCAGTATCGGGGATATAGTCTGGGGTCTTCGGATATTTGCTTAGTATATTGGCTTCAGCACGGTTTGGATCAGACTTCAGGGTCTAGGTCTTAAAGGATCAAGGTCAGCGTGGACCGAACACCCGAACCACGGCGCATGCAAACCAGCGTAAAGTGCGGGCCGCTGAACTGAAGTCCCAAGCCATATTTGGGCCCAAACCCTACTGAACGGCTCCGAAGAATTGTACTATTAGCCCCCTGTAGTCCTTGGTATAAGTATAATTTGTCTCACCACCAAAACCCTACTTTAACTAAGTGTTGAAGGTCCCTACATCAAGCCCAAAGCCTAGCTGCAAGCTACACCCCAGCCGTTGAAAATTAGGAACAGAATCACCTTCGACACGCACTTGCTGGATGTGGCTCTGCTCTATCGAGAGTTTAGTGCTGTTCATCTGGATGGTTGTGGTTTGGCTTGCTTTGGGTTTTTGGGGGTGTGAGGGGTCTGGATAACTAGTGATAATAGCCCCTTGTAGTCCCTTTATAATGAGAGTATAACGTTCGCCAAAACCTGGTAGTTGTTCAGCTTTCGAGTTTAGAGCCCTTTAGGACTAAGGTCTGGTCGGAGGATTTGGGAACACGTCTGTATAGGGTTCAGAATTAGGCAATAAACGTTGCGATGCAGAAAGATTTTCTGTGCAGATAGCATGCCCTCTCCCCGGTATGCTTTGTTTAGCCTTGCCTAGCATAGCCACGTCTGGGGTCCCACACCCTACTACCTGCGCCCCCAAACCGGCAAATCCGCACATCGACACTAAGCAGGGCCAAGGATGGAACAGCGAGTTTGTTTTTGGGGCTTAGGGTTCGAGATGTCAGACCTCCTGAACCATCCAAAGCCTCCGGAAAAGCGGCTGCGCTCTCTGACGAGGACGCGAAGAAGTCAGACCCGCTTCAGGCAGGTTTGTTTGGCCCGGGATTCCGGTGTTAGGTCCCCTCTTCGTTCAAAAGAAGCCGGTTTTTGCATTAGTGCTGGGATATTCGATGAACTCGGGCAGGGGGGGTCCTGGATCCTGTTAAGGCAACTTACTCCTTGAGGACTTAGAGGCCCGAGACGCCCTGAAGTGCCCAAGACTCCAGCCTTTCAGAGTTTCGGCCCTTGGCCTTGGTTTTAGGGGTTTGGGGATTCGAAATTGGGGTTTGGGGATTAGGGTTTAGGGATTAAGCCTTCGGCCCAGTAGTCAAAAAAAGGGTTTAAGGATTAGGGTTTAGGGATTAGGGTTTAGGGGCCTCGGTTGCGTTGGGCTGCGAAGTGCTTCCGTGCCCCTGCTGCTGCCCCCACCCTCCGTCTGCTGTCTCGCTATTTTGGGGGGATTACATCCTCTCCGAGGTACTGTCCTCGCCCCTGTTTACCTCGGGTCCTAGATAGTTGCCACGCTTGCTGTTGTTTCCGGCCTGACACTGCTGTCTGTCTGCCGATTTATAAGCTGTAGAAAGTAGGCTCCTCGTTAGATTCACAGGACCGGCTGACCAATCTTCCGATGTTGACAGTCTTGCCACCATCCCGAAGTTGAGTCGAACAGCCTCCGAGAAGCTTTCACCTCCAACCGACGAAGCACCGCTTGGGCAGAGCTCCGAAAGCCTGGGCTCCCAGAAGCCTCAAGCGGCCTCCTGAGGAGCTCCTGCGTCCCGTGGCGGCCCCTTACGCCGCGTTTCGGGGGGTTCCTGAGGGGTTCCTTTAGGATTCGGTGACTTAGGTTGAAGGCACCTAAACTTCAAACGTGCCCGCCCCAGCCAGTGACTCAAGACAGGTTTAGGGGCCGAGGTTTGGGTGGTTTTGTTGGATCCATGTTCGGGTTTGCATGCAACAAGCCGCAAAACCCCAGACTTGCAACGGTGTACGGCTTTGTGGCCTTAGTCGTTTCTTCGACGGATGCCGCGAGGCTGTAGAATTCTCCGCCCAGATCTAGCGCAACGTTCGCCTGGAGAACCGAATGTGTGGAGTTCAACATGCATGATGCCGTTTTAGAGGTCGGTTAAGGGAGGAGGGACCGTGATCACACTTCCGGTTAAGGAGATCTGAACTGAAAGAGATTTTGGGGGAACAGGTATTTGGAACACCTGCCATGTTCGCTCACGGATGTTTTCGTTCTGCCAGGGACGTTTAATGTAGGATTCGAGGCATGTCTTTCAAGCACTGCTTAACCCGTCGCTGACATGGGACCTGAAGAGGAGCCAGACGGGTGGAGCAGTGTGTTGCATTTAGCAACAGAGGAGCCGGTGAAGTTACTAACATTTTGCCAGAGGCTTGCTGATGAATGCTATGCTGCCATACCATAACAGTCCCCCAACCCCTGTTCCAAGGGTTAGCCCCTTTGTCAAAAAACAGTGGCCTTGGACGCCAAGGAGCAGGGCCCTGTTGGCGTTGCAGTAGCTGGTGCCGCCACTCTTACCGCACTTTGTGGTATATTCAAGGGATCGTGGTACTTGCGCTTAAGTGTTCAACTGTAAGCCCAGTATTGCAGTATGTACCACTGTTTGTGATAAAGCTATGAGTTGCCAAATAGCACTCAGATGTTTCAACAGGGTTTGTTGGGATAGCTTGGCTCATAATCGTCTAGTCCATATAGTGGATGATCTAGGAATTGCCTGTTCCTAGCATGAAGTCTTAGGAGTTGGTGGAGTTGCGCTTTTTCTTGCTTATCGCTTTTGGACTGGAGACAGCAGACTTACTAAGCAGGTTTGTGTCCGATATGGTAACCTTCCCTGGCGTCCAAGAAGGCAACAGATGCTCAAGCCTAAACCCCCCAAACCTAAAGCCTGAACTGTCAGCTGACCGAGGCAGTCTTTGACTTGGGGGGGTTCTCCGGCCTTTATGAAACATGCTGGCATAGAGACCCTGAGCCGCCGAATCCTCATTGTCAGGACCCGTATCCCCAAATCCACATGCCTTTCATCTACCATGTCTGTAAGAAGCCCCCCGCACGGTTCAGGGAGGCCACGGATGAAATCATTGAGGTTTCAGATGCTTATGCTTTTGAGTGGCAGAGTCTAGACCTGATTCTCATGCGTTTCGATCTCTCTCGACTTGGCAAGGCTGAGGGCGGTTAATGTAGACCCCTGATTGACAACTCCCCCTTCCTTTAAGGGCCGATATATTCGGATTGTTCTACTGCAAACCAAGGGAGAGGGGTTTACTAGTCAGGGGTCTACAGTTTACTCACAAGTCGGGTCATGGCTTAAGCATTCAGCGACTGACTGCCCGGATGCTGCACGGCATCGTTGGAGAGCAGCTTTGAGTAGGGTCGGATGTCCGGGTCCAGGTTGTGAAATGTTTGGGGTATGGATCTCCGCGATGTAGGAGCCTGGTCAAGAAGCACTTGCGTCCGGCAGAACGATAGATATGCGGGTAAACCTCGGGTCGGGCACCGGCGCTCCGTGCTGCTCGGTGTCGGCTGCCGCCGAGTCGGGGTTGGGAGCAGTAGTGTCGGGGACTGGCCTGGGTGGAGTCAGGGACTGTAAGTGGCACGGGCGGCGATCCCCTACTGTTCTCTGCCAACTACTCTCACCTCACTTAGGGTCTAGGGAAAGTTTACAGGACTCCGAGTGGGGGGCGCAGAGGGGGCCATCCAAGATCAGCCACGCGTCAGAGCAATCACCTACACGCATAGACGTTCCCGCGCCCGAGCCTTTCTATCGGTTTGACTATGTTATACAACGTATTCGACATCAATCTGCAGAGAAGAGCCTTAGCAGCCATTTTTGTGGCTTCACATGGAACGCTGGCGCTTCACGACAAGGATTGAATATATCCTCCTTTGCAGCCGGGGCATATGTTGCTCTTCAAGAAGTCTCGGAGACGGAAGTGATGACGCTGGCTGCTTTATGGGCTCCACTGTCTTCGCGGATCCTGAGACTAGTCTCGCAGTGCAGTTCGCGCTGATTTCCTCATAAAAGAGGACGCCAAGCCTCGGGGCCAGCTTCTTCGAACTGTGAAGACGTACACGGAGAACAGGTGGGCAATCCTGGCCATATTCGCAGAATTCAAGTTGGACGCACCGCCTGGATGGCCCATGAAGACTCTGGTACTCGGTTCTGTCCACGTAAACAATGACGAGGCCAAGAAGTCGCAGAAGACCCACGAACATATGCAAAACCTGCCCGATGTAGCCGACGAGCTGAAGTGCGATGTCCTGGGCTGCGATTTGAACATGTGCTGAGCAGGGAAATTGAAGATTGGATTCAAAAGAACAGTAGGGATCTGGCGCCACGCGAGCTGTGAGCTCGCCATGCCGGTGACTGCTGCGGTTTTTTTGGTGCCGCCTGGTTCGAGATTCCACTCGCTGCAACTGGCTCAGCACGGCACAATCCCTTTTTTTCATCGGGATCTGCAGATTCGTCTGCGCGATAGCGACTCGCATTTTCCTGGCTATGTCATTCATCGCATGTCCAATCAGAGATGGCTAAAACCAGCAATGTCGCAGGAGCCTCAAAGAAGGCGAAGGCCGAAGCCAAGCGGAAGGCCACGGAACCTTGAGCGCCGAAACCCAGAGCCCCGTAAACCCTAAATCTGTTCCCTCGAGAGGGGCTTAGAGGTTTCGGCTGTGGTTTTTAAGGACTTCGGATGTTTCGGATGGCTTCAGGGTTTTAGGGTTTAATCTAGGGGCAGGGGCTTCGGGTCTTTATACCGACATTCGGGGGTTTGGGTTTTGGGATTGGGCTTTGTTGTTGTAGGTCGACTTAGCATCCCCCGGAAAGCTTGTATTCATCCCCACTCAGTCAAGCAAGGCGTGTCGCTGTTGCGGCGTCATGTAAAAATGCATGACGGCTGGCCGAGCCTGTGAGGAGCTGCATAGATGCAAAAAAAGAGAGCTGTCATGGGACTCTCGGGGCCCTGACACCACTGTGGGGGGGTCCACGACACTGCCAAAGCCGGTGCGTGACTCGGGGCGGTCCGGTCCCCGGTCGGATCAAAACGGTCTCCGACTCTGGTGCTTGACACCGCCTACCCTAGACATGGAACCCCTGTTCGAAGAGCCGGCGGTTTCAGAACCACCCTCCAAACTTTGTAAACCTGGACCCGACACCGCTGCACCCCGTAACCCCACAACCCCGAGAGCTTCAACCACTAAAGCTAAGAAGTAGTTTTCAAACTCTACGAAAGCCAAAGTCGTTGAAGCCGATCTTGCTGGAATTTCCGAGCCTTTGCAACGAGGCTCCCGCCCCCTGGTGTGGCAGAGTGGCTATCCCGAAGCACCCGTTCCAGGTGGCGCGTCTCATCTCGGGGACTAAAACGGCGAAGGGCTTTGCATTTCGGGGTTGGGGTTTTTGGGTACGGTTAGACTCGGTCAGACCCTACTTCTACCTTTTCGCTTTTCGGCCCCCGGAAGGTGGATTGCGAGAGCCTTGCGTGTGAGATGCTTAGATTTATGTCCCCTTTCGGGTTGAGGTTTGATGGTGATGATGAGGATGGTGGTGACGATGACCACCATGGTAATCTTAGTACGGTTCTGGTTGCGGTGGTCTATCTATGGTGACTGCGGTGGTGTGACTGCGGTGGTTTCCCTGGCTGTATGATTGCGACTAGTGCACCACCCTCGGCAGCACCTTCAGCACGTTGAATATGTTCGGGGCCACACTTAAAATTGATAGTGTTATGAATGCTTATATTTTTTTTGTAAGTTGTTGTTAATATCCAGCCATAAGGCCCAAACCCCACAGGCCGAACCCCCTGAGGCCACCTTTGCAAACCTGTGCTGGCGCACGCTGCGGGTGCGGTCTGCAGCCTGGCGCTGCTTTGGTTTAGGCAGCTGTCAGGACCCTAAGTAGGGGGTTTCGTGACGGGTAGCTAGGATATGCAAGAAGGTATTTGGGGTGTCTAGGTTTAGGATTCCGAATTGTAGGTTTGCAGCCTTCGGAGACTGACTGGTGTCGTGAGCTACATGATTGAATACAGCCGCCCGCCCCCCTTTTTTCTATGATGGACCTGGCGAACTTGCCCTCAACCTGGCTGAAGCCCGAGATCTCTGATAGCCCTGATTTTGTCAGTTTTAGTTGCGCTGCAACACTCGCAGGGAGCCCCGGTGTGACAAGGCGGCAGCAGTAGAAAGACTAGGAGGAAATTTGATTCAACTCCTAGATCCCCACGGCCAATGGGCGCTGTAAACACTCCTTCTAGCCTTTCTGGTGTGGGAGGGGAGTGCCTGCCCTTGAAGACCCAATTCTCCATCCCAGGAAGTGGTGCTTGCTCTTCAAGGCCGGGCTGACCAGCAGGATCAAGGAATTCGGCGCCTCAGTTTAGGTGTTTTGGGTTTCAACCCCTGCTTTTGAATTCAAGACCCACGGTTCAACCCTTCTGTCGCCAAGCTTCTTCAATGAGCAAGCAAGTCCGCCTCGCAAGGCATCAAGGGGGAGAGCGAGCGAAGATTGCAGCAGGAGACGATCTTCAGCAGCTCTTCTGCCATGGAGTGTTCCGTGTTGGAAAGTCTTGGGCGGTTGGCAAGAAGTCGCAACGACCCTTGACATTGCAAACAATCCTTTCCCGGAAAAGGTTCCGAAGCGGCACAGCCGCACCAACCACAGGACTAAGCCTTAAACCTGAAACTAAAGCCTGCAACCAGCCATCTGCCTTGCCTAAATCAGGCACCGACTTCTCTCGACCGCTGCGGTTAGACGAGTTTCGGCAAAACCTTCGGCATCTTGGCTTCGGGCTGTGCTCTAGGCTTTCTTCTTGGGCGCGACGATACTCATTTCCCTAATTGCAGAGCCCCAAGCGGCCCGCTAAACTCGTAAGCTCTCCTATGTCTTCAGCCCTGAAGCCCCAAAAGCCCGAACACTTGAAGCCTACACCCAAAATCTCGCCCCAACATGCAACCCTAACAAGCATGTTTCGAGGTCCTCGTGCGCGGAGGCAGCGCTGTCACTGAAGGTGCCATCTGGTGCAAGTGCCAGGTTCTACTGGTAACATATGGGCTTGGGGTCCGACCAGAAAACTGTAAAAGCGGCCACCACTCAGAGAGACGAGGCAGGCGTTAATGATGCCCAGATCCCTGGCGAAGCGAAAGCGCAAGGATGTCGCGCCCCCGTTCGAAGAGGAAGACGACTTGCAAGATGGACATGTCACAGGATGCACTCGATTCTGTGCCGCCTGAATGCACCGCAATCGACCAAGACTCGGCAGAACCCGTGGTGGGGCCGGCGGTCTGAACTCCAGGATGTTGCGCCAATTAACTACCAGATAGCACCGCAGATTCACTGGGGTGAAGACCTCGGAAAATTGAGGGCCATAGTGCAGGAAATAACCGAATAGCATCCCTACTATTTGTTTCGGATTTGGCGGGGCTTCACAAGCCTCGAGTGGCTGAGATCGCTTTAAATTCCAGCAAGCAGCAAGGGTGTGAAGGGTCTACTGTTTGGAGAAAAGAACGCACAGTTATCTAACCCGTCAGGTACGATGTTGCTTGGAGTCGTTCTTCCCTTATGCCGTAAAGGTCCAGCATAAAAATCTCAAGTATGGTGCATTGCGAAGAGGGTCATGAAACTAAGCTAAACCTGAACAAACAAGCCCGAACAAGGAGCCTGGAGGCCTCGAGGCCTAAACACTAGCACCCTTAGCACTGCTGCTAGTTCTCGCCGTTGCCGGAGAAAGCAGGAAGCATGGCCAGCGGCTTTGCAGACGACAGTTCCAGCCTCGGTGAAGTTGTTTAAAAGACTAGACAAGGCCAAGATGAACATTTCTTCTCATTATTCTTGTTGTTCTAAAGCGTTTTGTTGCGAGTAGTTTTCGTCCTAACGGTTTTAAATTTGTCTTTGCTTTCTGTCTGACGCATTGATTTCCTTGACTCTGAGTTGGCAAACCCCAAACCGCTAGTGCACCCCATAGCTGCCATAGCTTTGCACGGAAAGACGTTACCTCTTTCCCATCTTGTGTTTCCACTGACCGTTAGCCGTTTCCCGACCAATTGTCCAGCCAATCACCCTGTTGTGTCCGCCATTCCTCAAGCCAGCGAGCTGCTGACCTAATTCTACCCTACCATGCCCCAAGCCCATCTCTAGCTCATATATTGAACTAAACGGCCGGCAGCCATCATAATTCAAACATTTTCAAACAATGCTTGCTGGATCGGTGGAGTTCGTTGGTAGCGAATTTGGGTTTATACAAGGCGCGCGCAATTCTCCAAAGCAGCCATCTTAGCAAAGTCCGCCAGGAGTTGTTTGTCCTTATCGAAATGTGGCCTTCGCGATTGAAGCTATCTTCCTGAGCTTTTGGACTCCCGACCTGGAACGACAAATCAAAGAGTTAGCTCTACACGCAGGCAACCAGCCCGATTCAAACCCCCCATCCCGAACGCCGCCAGCCTGAAAGTCATCAACACCTCAATACAACCCTAAACCCTAAACCCTGAACCTTAAACCTAAACCCGAAACCCTAAACTCTAAAGGTGATCCGGGAGTTCGAATCCATCCAGAAGGGATGGTTCAACGTGCACGAGAAGAGCGTGGACCGTGTGAGTCGGGCCGAAGAAAGGCTTCGTCACGGTTTATGACCTTAACCCTACCTGTTTAAGGACTTGTAGAAGGAAATCATATTATTAGGAACCCTAAAAATGTCGGTTTGTTAGGGTTTAGGTAGGGCCACTGTGGGAGTTGATACATGGAACCTTGAAACCGATGCAAGACCTGGAAATGCTCACTTTTCTTGGCGAAGCCCAGAAGCCTGAGCCTTGAAACCCAAACCCTTAACCCCCAACCCTAGCTGCCTTTAACCCCCCCCTGAAAAGGCTCCCCTGCATGCAGCAGGCCCTGTTGAATTTGGTTCTGGAGACTCGTGTAACTCTCTCAAAGCCCTAAACACCCCAAACGCTCCTTGGAGGACCTCTACCGCCAGGGAAAGCTCCGACGATTTCTGCTCCTTGCCCGACTCATCATGCAGGCCATTGCTTCCGTCGCGAGTCGGGTCAGTCGGGTGTTTTAGGAGGTGGGCTTGGGGAGTTGGAAAGAAAAAAGGAACTCTCTACTGTTTTTCACCCTTTTTTCTCACAGAGCCTTGCCCTTGTTTAAACTCGATACTTTGCAGCCCTTACCGTTGTGAAAGATTGAGCCCAAGGGCCGAGGGCCACGTTTCGCAGGATACTTTGCGGAACATCGCCAAGAATGCTGTCAAGAACTATGTCGAAGCGAGCCGCGGCAAGGAAATGAGCTCGTCCACAACCGAGAGTCTTCAGCCTAGACATTTTGAACCTCAAGTATCCTAAACTCTAGACAAGGAACCGTAAGAAGCCCCTCCACCTCCACCTGGAGCTTCAACACCGCCAAACGGCCTTCGCTGCGGAATCGAACGCACTACGAGGAGGTATGTGCTGCCCTACCTAAACCCTACATAGCGTCAGGGTAGCAAGCTCGAGTTTCAGAGAAGACGGAGGCCCGAATAACGAGGCCTCTTGATCAGGATGTTACCCAAAGGTTCACGTGACATCACTGCTTGTTGAATGCATGGCCGTTAACTCTGATGTAGCTCAGATGCCTCTTGCTTAAACTTTGCTTTGAGTTTAGAGTGACCATGGGACCGTCTGGATGCAGAGGCAGAGAGAGAGAGAGAGAGAGAGCGACAGAGAGAGAGAGAGAGCGCGAATGAGGGAGAGAGAGAGAGAGAGCGAGAGAATAAGAAGACAGTTTGGGCATCTATATAATAGTCTATTTTCTACATGCACCCATGCACTCCGAAACACTTGACACGCTTCATAAAGGTTCGTTCGCACCCTTGCAAAACCTTTACGCCCAAAACCCGCAAAGCCCGAAAGCCCTTACTGAGGCTCGAGAGAGTGGCTCCCGTGCGCACCTTCGTCGAGTCCTATGCCAGCGCCGATGCCAGCAAAGAACCCCAAGCCTCTCACACAAGCTCTAACAATACTATTTCAGCGAGGGCACGTCAGTGTAGGGTTTCTTTCAGGGATGTCGAAATATGTGAGGTTTGTAGGCCCCAGATCCCGAAATCAGAGATTTTTGGGCTAGGGTGGCAGGCATATCCCGTATGAAGGAGCTTTGCTAGACTTCCTCAAAATCTCGAGATTCTGACGTTTCTCTGGGCTTGAGCTGCTTACGGATGTCACGGGCCAGTCTTGGGGTGGTTCATACGTATATAGATAGACAGATAGACAGATAGATAGATTAAAAACATGTGTACTATTGCCTTTGAGTTCCTTCGAGCCCGAACAAGAAGCTCAAACGCCGAGGCGCCAGCTGCAACTACCGCGCCGGTGCGGTCGCGCCAGGTCCCATCTTTGCCATCGAGGCACCGTCCCTTCGCAAAGCTTTTTAGGAGGGTTTTTGTGGGTTTATCATGGGTTTTATAGGTTTTATAGGGTTTACATTACAGGGGTTTATAAGGGCTTCACAAGGGTTCTGACAGATGCGAGGTCCGATACTTCTGGGTTCAAGATGACGGCTAAACCCTAACACCCTAGCAGGGAAGGGTTTATGGTTAGGAAGCCTCATCACCGTTTGGGGCTACTTTGCGGGTCAATGTTTCAGGGACATCCGGTTCTTGTGCGGGGAAGGTGAAGCCCACGGAAATCCTCAGCACGAATGCCCACTTCGGCTACGAAACCTGGCTTTGTTAATCCATTAATAGGGGCCGGAAGAACAACGAAGCATGCCGCCTTGTCGCCCATGTACAATTTATCTTCGATACACCCCAAAGCCCTATTGTACGAATCATTGTCGCCCCTATATTGGGTGCAAGTAGGTCTGTAGGTTTAAGATCCAGTGCGCAGGTTTCTGGATAGGATTGGTCACAGAGTCTTGCTGATATTCTGTGTAGAACATGTCGAAGGGGAGCTTCGCAGCAGAAGTGTCGGCGCAGAACAGTGTAGGGCGTGAAGTTTCGGCGGGCGTTAATACTTAGCCGATGCGCTTGTGTTGGAGTTGTACATCTAGTACAATAAGCCTTGTTTGGGCCTGGCTGTTGGAGTAGAGTTTCCTAGAGCCTAGGAGTCAGGCTTTGAGGGACGGGGGGTATGGTGGCGTTGTAGTTGGGAGTTCAGGGGGTTGGGGAGGGTTTTGGGGTTGAAAGCCCGATGCAAAGCCAGGCGGTTTACGCGAAGCTTCATATCGGTTTGAGAAAGTTCGGCCTTCCCGTTGGGGCGGTTGGGGCTGGGTTTACTTACACAGGACCACGGGCCTTCAGAAACCGGGTCCAAACAGACAATGCTGCCTGTCATGGTTTGTAGCAGCTATACTCTAGCTTTGTGTCATACGTGGCATGCATTTTCTTGAGTTCACGATGTTTTTTGAGCCTGTTTCTGGTTCTGGTGGTTAGGGCTTTTTTGGGATTCATGGGAAGCTTGGCCGCTCCAGTTCAGGATTCAAGAGTGATAAGTTCGGGTCTCATAAGTGTTCGTAGTTGTAGCTTCCTGAGGCAGCCTGCTGTAAGCCTGGCGGGCTGGGGAACCCCAAAACCCCAAACTCTGAAAGTCTAAAGCCAGCCCGAGGTGATCGACCCGAACCGATTCCTCCCCACTGCCCTGGAGGTGCCTTGTAGCGCGCTTTTGACCGGTCTTGGTCTTATTGGAAGTGGTTTCATAGGGGGCTTTTACTATACGGTTTGCAGCTAGGGTTTTTGGGTGTTTACGCTGGGGGTCTTGCCTACTTCCTTCGAGCGCTGGGAAGGGCCAGTCAGTATTGTGTTCTGGCTATTATCCGTGCAAAAACAGTGGCTTTGGTGCTAGGGTTTGTGCGCTGAGGAGTTCCAGGCGTTGGGCCTAAGCTGCTCTGTGACACCCACCCCAACCCTGAGCCGAAATTAAGCGTGAATCTAATCCCAAAGCCCGATGCCACGCAAGGCCTATGATTCCGGGTTGGCGATCCTGAACCAGGCGGGGCCGCGGTTGCTCTCGGGCTGTCAAGTGAAGATGACGGATTGCTGCAAACAAATAGCGCTCTGTCTTAACTCCAGGTCCCATATCCCAAAGGAGCTCTAGGACCAAAATGCAGGCTCTTGGTTTGTGGACTAGGGCTGAAGCCGTTTCGAGTGGAATGGAAGACTTGTATTTACGGGTGTCTTTTTTGAGTACATCAAGTGTCCTTTGCGGAACCTGAAATCCAGCAGTGGCTTGTTCCGCAGAATCTCGTAGATGTTGTCAGGATGTTGTTAATCAGGGTCTTATAGTCATGACCATCGTAGTCTTGTCCTAATGGAGTTTTCACCACATCATTGGCTGTCACTTAGTGCTCGCATTTCCGAAGACACCTTGCAGCACTAATCCAGACCCATCCCTCAGAAGCACAGTCCCGGCTCAGATGCGTGATTTCATAGCCAGGGTATCCGATACTTGGAGGCTCGATTGAAATGGTATTCCCGTGTAACCATTAAGAGAACATCGTCCCCATCCCATCTTACGCACCCTTCCCACTAAGTCCAAAGGTCACCGAGCCCTGAATCTCAAAACAGCTCGATATGGATTACATCAGTCTTCAAAGCTCCGTCTTCTGACTATCGTAAAATACACCCGAAACCCGAAACCCTACTCGAGTCGTTAATGTGCCTATACTACAGGTCTACCCCTTGGAGCGGCTCATGCAACTTGGCTTCTCCAGGTCTCAATACCCGTAACCCCGAAACCAGGAGCCCCAAACCAAAAAACCCTTTGGCCCTAAACCCAAAGCCCCAAACCCTAAACCCTAACCTAATAAACCCTGCAATGCGGGCTCGTCCTTGCTAGGTAGGAGGGAAAAAAACCTAATATAGTCCTAAACCCAACAGCCCCTAACCCGGACCCGAAACTCTGAGCCCCAAGACGCGGGGAACCTCGGAGACCGTAAATAATGCCTCAACTTAACCTGAGACAAAGCCTGCACTTCCTCCAGAAGAACCCGGACGCTGTGAACTAAAAAGCCCCGCATGAAAGCCTACGGAATACTCATGCAACCCTATCCCTCCCTTATACAACCCTTACCCTCGCAACGCCGAAGCCCTCAACCCTTAACCCTAAACACCAACCGGAAGCCGAAACCATAAGGCCCTAAACCGTAAACCGTAAATCCCAGCTCTGAACCCTGTTTAGGGTTTAGGCTCAAAAAGGGTTTGGGGAACCAAAACCCAAGGATCCCCCCGCGGCTTCAGAGCTCTGATGGCCCGTCGCTGGTCCAAGCCACTCTGAAGCTCTCGAGTACGAATTACATATGCCACGGTTTAGGGTTTTGGGTTTGGGGCATATGTACTTACATTTCTTCAGGTTTCCCTGATAAAGAATACTGTCAAGGCCCCATACTACTGAGGGCTAACTGGGGCTTAGGAATCATCTATTGGCTTGTATATGAGACCAAGGGTTTTGTCGGCATACTGTTCTCATTTGGGGTCAACAGAGCTGTCATATTTGTGGCTTTGGGGGTTATATATTATATGCTTGAAGGTTTCCGTAAGGTAGGGCTGGGGTCGAGGAATCAGTCTTTGAGGGCTTTTCGGGCCTGGGGTTTAGGGTTTAGTTTTTGGGTGCGTGTTTAGGGGTTAGGGTGTTGGGGTGTAGGATTCGGGTTCTACAGACCCAGGTGTATATTGGAGTCGGGTGCTAGGTTTGGGGTGTGGGTTCAGGTTTTAGACTTTCGGTGACCAGGTGCCGAGTTTCAGTCTAGGGCCACGTCCGGCAATCCTGAGCCCGAGGGAGCCCCTGATGCCGTGCCTGCGGGATGCAACGGCAGAGAGAGCGAGAGCCAGAGAGAGCGAGGGCGGGAGGGAGGGAGGGAGCTCTGAACCTCTAAATGCAGTTGAGGCCTTTGATTGGGAAGAGTCATGGGCACCTGGGCGGCCTTACTCGCAGAGGTTTTATTGGAAAGTAGGGGGGGATTCGTTTTTTTTTGCTGTTGGCGGTTCAGAGTATGAGGTTTAGTTTCGCGATGCTTGGACTAGGGTCTGCAGTGGCAGCAACGACTAGGGTGATACGTGGGTCGCTCGTTCCAGTTTAATCGCCTACTGCTTGTCAAAATCTCCACTTCTAGACAGTCTTGTTATACGCTAACGAAGATTCTTGTTTCGGTTCGTCCCATCGTCACCGCCAACATCTGTACCTTTCCTGTCACGAATACCCGCAACATCGACATCAGCCTTAGCATGATGCTGGTGATTTTCTTGCGTTCTTTTTTGAGTTGTTGTCACCATGATTTTTACGACCTTATCTTATGCGAATACTTCATGCCATTATGGATATAGTCATGACTCCTTAAACACATATTTAAGCAAGTTGTGTGATTATTGTTGTTGTTCTGTTTCGTTATTTCACACCATCTCGACCCCTCGTAATCCGGCCAGAGGGGCCCCAACACCCCCATCTAGCCATCGGAGAGTGTCAATCCCAAGACCTAAGATCTAATGCCTTGCCAAACCCAAAAGCCCCAAATCCTGGCCCCCAAGAGCCGACCCACTGAACAGACTCCATGCATCGAGAGCCGATGCCTGAAACCTGAAGCCTAAAAGTCTGGAACATCAAGGCTTCATGCCAGGTCAAAGTGCAGTATCCTAACTCAAATCTTCCACAACACATGTTGCAAGTTTCTAAAGCCTTGTGTCGGCTGGAAACAGGTCCAGGATGGACGCAGCCGAGTGCAGAAGTGTCTGGAAGTTGCACTGTAGCCTGGCCGTGGCTTTTGTGGGCGTCGGGTTTCGGTTTGCAGGGTGTCAGGGCATTGAGCTTTGACAGCCCCCAAACCCGGCAATCCTTCATCTGATTGAACGCCCAATTCCTGAACAGCAAACCCAACTCCTAAAGCATGAACTCAAAACCCCTAAGTCCTGAGGCCCAGAAGCCACCAAAAGCCCTGCGAGCCCTTAGGCCCAAAAGCGTATCCCGACCGCTTGAACCTTTCGTGTCCCCGTAAACTTTACATCTTAAAACTCTCAACCCTGAGCCCTAAATCCGAATCCCTTAAAACCCTCGGAGCCCCGAAAGGTCGGCCCCATCGGATTACCTCCAGAAGGTGGATGCCTTTACGAGCCTGCTTCGCATCGACCCTTGGGATTTTATTCATGGTCTCTCTCTTTCTTTCAACGGGGGATTCCGGAACTTTAGGGTTTTGCTTTTTGGCTTGCTTAGGATTTTTTAAGTCTAAGATGTACATCATTTTTGTTCGGGGGCATTTTGCAGGGCTTTAAAGATTTTAGGGTCCAGGGAAGTTCAGGGTCTTCTGTGGTCCTCGAATGTTGCTTTGGACTCAGAGGGATGCAAGCGCAAGATCTGCCGGCTAGACTAGACCAAGCACCCCGACCCCCGGACCTGTTGATTAAAGGTGCCTCACACATGAAGCTCAGGGCTGTAAATTCCAAGCGTTGACCTTGGAGTTTGAGGGCAGCAAAGCACGAACCCGAAAATCTGAGCCCTGACCCCACAAAACTCAAAACCCCAAGCCCGACACCCGCGGAAGCGCAGCGGCGCAGCCTGCATGAGCCTCGGCCTCAAGGAGCCCGCGAAGTACGTCCAGCACTTCTTCCGAGACTTGGAGGTTCTCCCGGCCCGGGATTGTCTGCTCGAAAGGGTTCGACAAGGGTTTTTGAGACTTTTGCATCGGGGCTTGTACGATCAGATGGAGATCAGGTTTGGGGCTCGATCTAGTATTCGTCTCCTTCGAAGGGATGTTCCGACACACTAGCCACTGCAGTGAGGGCTTAGCGCCGGCCTCTCCCAGCCGTGGAGATTTCCTAACCCTTGGGTTGTTGGGGAAATCGGTTTCTTGTGGCCTTTAACAGCTTAGCCTTTCAGGTTTCGGGCTCAGGGTCTGCTGATTAGGGCGAGCAAACTTTAGGGGTTGGGAGTGAAGGGTTCTAGGGCCTGGGGTGCGCGAAACGGTAGTAGTAACAACTAACTCAATTTCGTAGATCACGACTATGGCACTCTTCTATCATTCTGAAGCTTCATGAGGTATTGGAGATGTAAGCTTCTTATCTAAATCCTCCTATCAACCGCCCATCCTGAGCCTTGCAATCCTCGAGCTCGGAACGCCCGAAAGCCGTACATGACCACACACTGGAAATGCAGAGTCTTACAAAGCGCAGCTTTCTAACCTAATGAAAATTGTAAGCCCCGACATCAGATTTTTTCCAACCAGTCTTTGTTATTTTTCTTAAACCGTTGACAAAAGCCTCAAACCCTAAATGTCAGTAAACCCTAAGCCCTAAACTCATCCCCAACGCCTCCCTTAAGGCTTCTTCCTTTAAGGGTTCCTTGAAGGGTTCCTTTACGGGAAATACCAGGAAGACGAGGAAGAGCCGAGCAACCAGGAAGTCCAGACGGCCATTCGCAAGGCGCAGTCTCCCGCAGCGCCGCCCTTTGAGGGTCCCTCATTTAAAGGGTTTAGGGTTTAGGGTTTAGGGTTTTGAGGGCTCCCTTTGAGCTTTTTTTTCGAGTTGCTTTGAAGGTTCCTTCAGGTTCTGAAGGGGATGTACAAAGGCTATGTAAGCTTTTGCTGTTTTTTTTTTCAGGTTTGCTTTTTCATGTATAGGGGTGCTGTATGTCCTATGCGGGTTTTAAAGGGTGTGAGCCAGGTTGCGTTGTGATATGTTGTGATTATAGTTTAAGCCCAAGGGGTTATTCCGTAGTTTGCTGTGGTTACGGGTCTACAGAGTCCATAAGGCAAAGACACGGCGAACCAGCTTTGTGGAACTCCTTATATAAATTGTACTACAACATCCTTCCCCCAGTCGAAGTCTTGGGGGCCCTACTAAAAGGCCCTTATACATCCCGACGACGCTCCTTGCTAGCCACCAAGGCCCTTCTAGAACGACTCCTCAACGAAGGGTTTTCGGGTTGTCGAGGAAGAAAGCTCACGAGCTGAAGACTCCGAGAGTCCAGCGTTTCGGGATGAGGGTTTGGGAAACCTGGCGGCTCAAGGTGTAGAAAAGTAGAGGGTTTTAGAGTTGAAGGATTTAAAAGGGCTTTTGGTACTGGTATGGTTTAGGTAGGAGTTAGGGGTTTTGGGGATTTGGCGTTTGGGGTTCAGGGTTAAGGGTGTGCGGCGTCAGGGGCTTTGGGAATATGACCTGACACGAAACTCGAAATCCCCAGCGCAGGCCGTGGATTCCAAGGATGATCTGACGCCTGGCTGGTTGGGCTTGCAAGCTGGGCTATTTTTATGAGTTGTGGTAACCCCACTCAGGGGTACCAATACTATGTACCAGGGTTTAAGATCTTTTTCGGTGGTTCCTTTTCGGGGCTAGGGTTGAGGGCCCAGGTATTTGTCTTTAGGAAAAACACCACTGCCGAGGATCGGTCCGAATCCCGGTGGCCTGTTTTAGGGCGTCCTGATACCGCAAAGACTCACATATGGGAGTTTCCGAAAATAGGGGACCCTGATATAGTACTCCCATATCAGGGCTCCCTACATTGGAGTTTGGGGTTTGGTAATGTGGGCATAGAGTTCAGGGCGCTGTTGAGACCTTCGGGCTAAGGGTTCACCTTGGGACAAAAGGTTGGGCATAGTGTAGAAGCTTTTGAGGCCCTTGAAGACACCCTACACCCTAAACTCTAAAGCGAGTTTCTGCTGTGTTGCACGATACTTCAAAGTCTGCACCCGCCAAGTAACCATGAACAGCGTGCTTCCATAGAAACCTTGCAGACTCCTTGTGGAACCCATGTGTAGAAGGCTCCCAAAATCCTGAACCTTGAACCGAACCTTCGGCCTTTCCAGGAACCCTAAACCCTAAACCCTAAACCCTAAAGCCTAAAGCCTAAACCCTAAACCCTAAACCCTAAACCCTGAACCTTGAACCGAACCTTCGGCCCTTCCAGGAACCCTACACCTGGCTTAGGGGTTTTAGGTTTTTTTCTTCAGGTTTTTGATTATCAGATGAGGGTTTCTGGGTTTGTGGAACCCCAAGAACCCAGAGCCGGTTCAGTTCCTGAAAGACCTTGTAAACCACTAGTAACTAGTATAGACCTTGAAAAAAACCCTTACAGTAGAAGCCAGAAAGTTGGAACATCAATATCCTCATGGCCTTAAGGTAAAGTATAGGGGATCCCAGCATTAATCCTCCAAAAACCATGTTCCAACTTTCCGGGGTTCANTACAGTAGAAGCCAGAAAGTTGGAACATCAATATCCTCATGGCCTTAAGGTAAAGTATAGGGGATCCCAGCATTAATCCTCCAAAAACCATGTTCCAACTTTCCGGGGTTCACTTTAAGCCCTCACCCGCTGGCTTCTATACAACCCGGAAAACCTATTAAGCACCTTACACACAGAAGCCCTCGAGCCCTCAACCCTAAAAGCCGAGCAACCAGAGAGACCCGAATCGCTTCAGGAACCGGATGCTGCCGGACTTCGTTTCAGTGGGCATGTTCCAGATTACTATCAAGGAGAGTTAAGGGTTTAGGTGGGTTTCTTGGCGTCTCACTCCCAGGCATATCCTAAGACCCCGGTTCAACACGGTAGGTTTCCCCGAGGTCTCCACTTCGATTATAGGGATGATTGATGATTGGAGTTCAGGGTTTAGGGCTCAGGGTTTTGGGGTTCAACCTCACTTCCGGGCATGTGGCTCCTGCTTAAAACAATATCTGCTGTTCAGGATTTAGCGGAATCTAACATTCAGAGTCTAGAGCGCGGGGTTCTGGGTTCTGCAGGAAGTGCGACGAGCCCTGACCGCCAAGCATGAGAGCATGTACACGCTGCTGATGGAGCGTTGCGCGTCATGCATTTGGATAGCAGGACTTCTCCCTAAGAATCCGAAGTGCCACAACCCCATAACACTATTTTAAAGTCTGAACAGTGCCCTCGAATAGGGGGGATGGTAGTTCTCACACGATTCAGGGTTTGAAGTACGGTTTCGGTGATTGTACATATAGGGCGGAACTAGCAATAAGACTTCCCGCGGGGAAGCCCGACAGCCCTCCACAGCCGTCGTCCACAGGGATTGTCCAACGGCTGCGCAGCCAAATGGAGGATGCCAGCAGCGATTGTAAGAGAGCCTTGGCCGTACACAGGGGGTGCAGGTTTTGAGAAGGCCGTACTCAGTTTTGAACTTGGGTTTCAAGCGCAGGTACTGGGTTTCACTCGGTTTTCAGGTTCCCAGAGTGGTAGAATCATGCAGAAAAGGCTGTATAGAAACCTGTAATCTGTAAGTTACACTGGAAGACTTCGAAGAAAAAGGGACTAGCACGATGGATCCGAAAGACGAATGCAATCCTTATGAGAAACTCCTTCGCAAATGCTGTATAGAGTTTAGGGTTAGGTATTGCTTCCTGAGATTGAACCACTGGGTTAGGGCCTCAATGGGTCTAGGCTTTTGGGGTTGGGACCGTGCATGAGCCTTTCGGGAACACCATGAGGGCTTCAGAAGATAAGCAAGTTTCATCCAGGTACCAGCGTAATGAAGACCGCGATGTATGATTCCCCTCTCTGACTGAGGGTCAAAGCAGGGATCCCGTGAGGCCTGCACAAAAGCAAGGGACTGGTTGGTCAGGGATGTACATTAGTGAAATCATTAGTGCTTTGCGGTTTTGGGGTTCGGCTTGAAGTTGATGTGTTGTCTTCGATGAGCAGCTCTTTAAACGGACCCCGGGCTTTTCCGGTCCTGAATGACCTTGTGCCATGAGTGGGCGCACAGTGTCGCCTTAAACCTACAGCAATGAGCCCTAGATCTCGTTACTGCCTAGACCTCACTGTTTACAGAAACCGAAAAATTGCGAGAGGGAAAAAAAACCTAAACTGTCAAATAGGGGCCTGAGCCAGTAGTAGTTAGCAGTGTCTACTCAGTCCATATATAGGCTATAATGCGACATACCCGGAAATCATCTTCTGATCCTGAAAGTCCCTGTCCTCATCCTTAAAACAACTCGCCAATGTGTGTAGGCCCTGTATACGACAGTATCATCAACTCACCTCTGAGGTCTCATGATCAAGATCACGCGCCCACCGAAGGCAGTTGAGGAGCCCCTGGGCAAAGCGGAGAATCTGAGAAGGGACGTCTCCCTAAACCCAGGGTAAACCTTAAACCCGAAACCCTGAATCCTTATCCTTCGGGTCTAAGCCTTCAGGGTTTTTGGATCTTGGGTGTAGCGAGTAGGGTCGGAGGAATGCTCGCAGGTTTGGGGTTCACGGTCAAGGTTTTGAAATTACAAACAAGCAAGTTGGTGAGGCAACAGGCAGAACAGGGAAGTGGAGGGCGGTCCAAGGCCACGGAGGTTGAAATATGACTGTTTAGAAATTTCCGCAAGTTTAAACACCACAGGGTCACGACTGTAAATAGACTTGGCCGCCCCAGGCCCGCCGGCCGGGGAGGTAGCATAAAATGTTTGCCTAGGCATTTAAACTGCACTAGCTATAAGGGCCATTATACTAAACCCTAAACGTCTGTGGTTTCAGGGATCTGCTTTGTTTTTGCTCGGCAGTTGAGGGTTGGGGTTGAACCTTGAGCCAAACTTTGGGGGGATATGTACACTAGCTGGTTTTACTTCAATTATTTTCTAAGTTGTAAGTATCTTTGAACCCAGACACAGGGCAAAGCCATACAAAGCCGCACTACCGGCTGCAGAGATCGTATATGGGCACAAAGCCAGATTGAACATGCCCACTTGTAGGCATCCTTTCAAGCAGTTTGCTCAGGGCTGTTGGTCCAGGGCGAAGTACGGTTCTCAAAATTTCAGCCTCTGTTCCCTCTGGGTTCGAGAGGGCGGTTGATGCGTACCGCGGTTTAAAAATGAATGTTTCAAGTTCAGGTATCAGATTCAAGGATTGAGGTCAAGGACTCTTTGCGCCACCGGGGTCGCAAACCATTCCAACGCAGTCCTGGGGCAGCTAATGTAGGTGTCATCATGATTTCCTGTCATCGTCCATCTGTCCTGTTAATCATGTCAGGGGCTCCTGGCTCCGCTAGCCGCAAAAGGCCCGCGAACCAAGGGATTCTTGGAGTGAGCGGAGGGCACAAAAAAGCCCTAAACCCTGAACCCGGCTTTTCCTTGCAGAGCCTGAGGTTGGTGCAGCAGCGGAACTCCATCCTCACGCTGCTGGAAGAACCGAGTGCTTTTTAGGATGTGGGGATGCGGCGCTCTCTGTGCTCTGTTTCGAAGGTTTCATATTACACATGACGAAATTATGCGACCGAGCATACTGACGATTCCGGCTATATGCCTACCTCTACTTGATCATCTTGGGCTGGAGCACTGAAGTTGGCCGCGGGTTCAGGGCCTTTCTTCCAACGGGAGTGGACGGGTTTAAGTTTCGGATGCTGAGCCACAGGGCTTAGTATCTTGGGTTCATCTCTAGACATAATCTTTAAAACCCGGACTCGCTAGCCCCGAGCCCGGCGCCCATGCCTGACTGATTGGGTTTGGTATGAAGCCCTTCTTAGCCGGAGGTGCCCTAAACCCGCACCCGACATGCTTTTCGCCGTGCTCCCTGGGTTATGAAGTTTGGGGTTGAGTCACGGCAGCCTGAACCCCAAAGCTGAGCCTTAATTCAAGACTCGGGGCCCCTTGCAGTAGGCTCTGCCTCGGGTTTACTGATCACAAAACCCACCCATACCCACCCCCTAAAACCAAAGCCCCGAACCTTAACTCTAAACCCTAAGCGCACGGTTTCCAGGTTTCCCTGTCTTGGAGGATCTTGGGTTCAGGACGATAGCGGTTGGACATTTGGGGTGTTGGTCCTGGGTTTTGTGGGTTTGGGGATAGTGTGTAGAAGCCCAGAGAGCCGAACACCCGTCTCAGCAGCGTACTGTCGCCCGTACCGAAGCTCCGTTGATGCTTCATGGGATATCTGGGAGTTTCCGAAAATTAGGGGTACCTTATTATGGGGTCCTTATAATAAGGATCCTACTATTTAGGGTATTATATTCGGGCCCCCTATTTTCGGAAACTCCCATCTTGAACTCGAAGGCTTAGCTGGGAGCCCTTGGAGATTGAGGGTTTCCGCTGCAGCGAGGTTGTCTGAAGAGATCTCTGCCATGCGTGTCAGGACTGCCAGATTAGGACGTATCGGGATTGATGCCGGCTATGTAATGGTTTTACGGAGGTTTGAGTTTGAGGGACCGGGGCATAGGGTTGGAGCTTGGCTTAGGGTTTGAGGTGTCAGGGAGTATTTCCGCGAAACATGTTAGGCTTCAGGGTTTGGGGCTTACACACGGGCTGTGGGTGTATGTTGCTTTAAGCAGGCACGTGCAAATCTGCACGGGAACCCTAAGCCCGTAAACCCACAAGCCTACAAAACCCAAAGCCGTTCGACTTGCTTTTGACACCCCCAAAAACCCCTAACATCTTAAATTGGCGAAACCTTAAATCCTAAAGCCAAAACACCTCCCCAACTCCTCAACTCCCCTAAGACGCAACACCCTAAAGCCTTAAACCCTCAGCACTAAACCCCTGAAGCCCTCAGCCCCGAAAGCCCTCAACCCTTCACTCACTCACTCAAGGGACGATCCCGCGCGGTCAATGCAAAAGAAGGCCGAAAAGCGGTGACTCGGGCGCGCGAGACCGGCGTCCTCGATAAAGGACGCCAGCGCTGAGCCCAGTCGCGATTTGCAAGACAAGAGGCTGAAACAGCCGGCAGGCGAGGGGAAGTCACGAAGATCGGCAAGACCAGAGTCCGCAAGTGTACTGCACCCGGAAGTAGCTGAAAAACTGCGGGTAAGAAACGCTGCAGGGAACGAGTCCACCAGCAGCGGCTGCTCAGAGCAGCTGTGAGGTACCTGAGGCCGCCCTCAGGATCCCGCATACAGGCCACGGTACACGAGAAGTCGCGACCGCACCGGGGTGGAGCATGGGCGCTAGCAATGGCATGAGTGCAGTACTAGTGGTTACTTGTGACTAGCAAGCAGAAAAATATCTCGAGCCGAGACACCTTGCTAAGTCCGTAAACCCCTAAAGCCTTAAACCGAAGCCGTGCCTGCATTGTGCGAGTGTGCGAGTCGAAAGCCTTAAACCCCTAAACATCCACGGAAGGATTCTCAACCTGGTCCGCCTCTACGAGGAGATCGAGGAAGGCTCGGCGGGGCCTGAAAACTCGTCATATTCTATCCTTTACGTTTAGTCTTTAGTTAGGGTATTGTGCAAAGCGCTCCCATAAAGAGCTTAGTAAGGTGTTAGGCTAAAACCTCCTTAAGCACGTTTTTGTTTTATGCAGCGGTTCTTGAGGGGTTGCCTAAGGGTCTTGTAAGGTTTTAATAGTCAGGGGGACTGTTCCCCGATGTGATGCAGCTCTGGAGTCTGGGCCATAGTGTTTCTTGTGACCCTAGACCCAGAGCCCGAAACCCTGAACACCCTGGAGCAATCCCAAAATCCTCGAAATTAGGGGTCTATAGGGTTTATGGTTTCAGTTCTTGTTGTTCCTAACCTAAAATCCTGAAGCAACCGCTTTATATGGTGGTTCTCTGGTTTTCTATGTAGCAATGTAGCATTTTCGGATACCTTCTGCCTTCCTTTCTCCTCTAGCATTCCTATTCATGAATACCTCTTCCGGCCTTCAAAAACTAAATCCCAGTTTCACAGGCTCCAGAATCAGTTAGGAGCCCAGGATCTGGGAAAGAGGGCGAGGGAGAGAGAGAGAGAGAGAGCGAGAATAAAGATTCAGACTTTCGGGTTAAGGTTCGAACGTACTTTTTGGGTCAAGAACCAGTGTAGTTCCGGATGTCGGGCAGACAGTAACACCACTTGATTGTGTGGAGTTCTGCACGGGCTACGGCTCAATCTCAGGGCCAGGAGTCAAAGCCGCCAACCGCAGCCTCCGAGAGAGTTAAGGGTAACAAGAGGCCAGAACGAATGGGAGTTTCCGAAAATAGGGGACCCGAATATAATACCCTAAATAGTAGTAGGATCCTTATTCTAAGGGCCCCAAATAAGGTACCCCTAATTCTCGGAAACTCCCATATCTTGAGCACTAAACCCCCAAATGGGGTTTTCCGAAAATTAGAATTAGGGGTACCTTCTTTTTGGGGGTCCTTGTAACAAGGATCCTACAATTTGGGGTGCTATATTAGGGTCCCCCATTTTCGGAAAGCCCCAAATCATCTCAGGCCCGAAAGTCCGAAACGGTCCTTCGCAAACGCCCTAAGCCCTTCCAATGCTCTTAGCAGGGGTGATCCCTAGACTAACCCTGAAATGATCCTCAACCCGTAAGCCCTGAACTAACGCTTAGATGATCCTTAGTTCGTAAGCCCGAGGCCCACAAATAGTGCTTAGCCCGCTAGCCCTAAACCCATCTCAACCCTGCACCCGACATGCCCCAGGTTTTCTTCATCAGCTGCCGCCCTATGACTTCAACCTCCGGTGGGAGCTGGTGAGCTCTGTCTCAAGATTTTGGGGGAGCCGTTGGTAATACTGTTCCTTAGCGATTTGTGTCTACATGAACGATTCTTCACGAGGAGGTTTTGAGCTTAAGGATCCCACAAGCCGGACTCGAACGTGTATCGGCCCTTGATGTCTAGCTGAGGAGTTGTGGTGGGTTGTAGGGGACGCTTGCGACAGGCTTTGGTTTTGGGGTTGTGGGGCTGGTGTCCCGGTGTAGGTTGAAGGTATAGGCGGTTGAGAGCTGTGCAATGTAAGTACTTGGCGACGGTGTGCTACCTCCTGTCTTCGGTTTATGAGTTGGGCCGAGGTGGCAGAACCTATCTTTTTCCGCCAGAAAGACTCATGCCATAAAGCCGGCATGAACTCTCGAAACCAAGACCCGCCCCCACCTTCCGCATAGAGAAGTACATCTTCCCAAGTGTTCTCAATCTGAACCCGACGCACAGATCTGACTTTATTTTGTGTAGTTTGAGTATGGACTGAGGGCATGAATCCGTGCCACTTAACCCCGGATTGAAGCCCGGCCCAAACCCTTAAACCTTACTACAGAAATGTGTAGCGCGGAGAACCGGTAGACTCCGTCGCCTGCTTGCACCCGACGGACCCAACTCCAAACATCCGAATCCAAACCCTATACTTTTCCCGGCAATCCCAAACTCTAAGTAGACTTACGTTCGCTATCTGGGGGCTAAGGTTGAAGATGAGGACTTAGGGTATAGGAGTTCACCCTCAGCCGGATCCGGAAAACTAAAACCCTTGGTGTGCTCAGCCATGCACTAAACCTAAACCCTGAAGTAGAACCTACTGCAATCCGAATAAGGACCGTGCCACCAGCCGCCGAGTCGGCTCTTGCAAGGTGCGGAGGGTGGCCGTATGTTGGGTTCCGAAAGAAAAAAGCACCCTCAGGAACAAGAGCTTTTGGGGCTTCTAGAGCCTAGTGCTTAAAGGGTTTAGGGCAGTTGACTCTTCCTTGGTGTAGGGGTATGAGTATGAGCTCCCCCATGAGAATCCTAGGATGTCTCAAGAGAACAGGGCGAAGACACCTGAGCCCTTGCTCCGCGAAGATTAGCAAGTCGCAGTCCTTAACTGCCTTAACTTATGCCTGACTGCACATGCCGCAGCCAATACCATGGCTTGAAGGTTTTTGCGTTTGCACGTTTGGTCTATAATAAAACTAATCTCAAACCCTAAAACCTAAACCGTCAGACAAGCATGATTCTGTTGGTGGGGTGTCTCGAGGGAAAGAGTCAGCCAGAAGCCTGCGCACGTTGACACCGTAAGCCGCAAGCCATCAGCGGTAGGCACCCTGAAGCAAGAACCCACTGTCTGCAGGCTTCTGGGATTTCACTTCGCACCCAAGCTCGCAGGATAGAGTTCTAGACCTCATCCGAGGAATCCAGCGTTTAGGGCTTAGGATTCAGCAAGGTTTGGTTGAGGAGTGAAGGGTTATGCAGATCCAGGAAGGCAGCAGATCTCCGAGACTACGAGCATCCTGGCCGCTGTTGTGATCAGTTCACCCCGATCACCCAGATCTTGAATGTTGCAAACATATTACACATCTCCGGGATTTCGGAACTGCATGCCCGGAATGGGCGAAATCCTTGCCTTGCAACAGATATTATCTAGTGGGCCCCCCAAGCCTTCCCCTATACCGTTTGACGATAGCGGATTGCATCGAGTCTGTGGTACTTCATGGCTTGGGCTTGAGGGATTCAGAATTGTGTGGTCGGTTACGGTTTCTGGTATACAATCTTGTCGGGTTGGGTCGAACCGGCCCAGGCCAGGGTTGTTTGGGGCGCACTGTGAAGGGCAACCCGACCCCATCGTGACAAGGGGTTGTTTGGGCAAGAATGCGTTTTTTGTTCAGCCCGCATCCCTAAAATCCTCGACTTCACGCCCAAGTCTCGGACTCAGCTCTGAATCGTTTTAAGCCGAGATGCCCACGCAACCAAGCCACAAAAAACGCTCACGAAGGTCTGCATAGAACATGTATCTCACCCCACCCCACCCCACCCCACCCCACCCCACNACCCACCCCACCCCACGCCACGCCACCCCTGAAACTCAACTCAACACCCCCGCGGCTGAGAGGCCTCAACGCCTCAAGCCCTAAGCCCTCAAGCACTTCGATTGGAGGACTTTGTCCCATGTCTTGTGGAGACGTGAATATCAGGTTTCCAGGGCTCAGCAATGCCACAGGAGGTCGATTCGTCACAAAGTCGCAGCAGGATCCCAGACCAACCAGTGCATAGCATAGAAGCCAGTCTAAGGCTCCCACGCTGCATCCGTAAGCCTGGGCCCACCCTTGACCAAGCGCCCTGGCCCCAGAACCCGGAAAACCTTGGACCCCTCCCCCCTCTCAGAAGAGAACCGAGACTCGAAGCCCTAGTGACTCAGTTGATGTGGCCCAGGGCACACTTCGTTCAGATTCTGTGCAGCCGGCAGGATGCGCTTCGCGAAAGCCCCATGGCTGACAAAAGGGGCCCTCATGGTGTCGATGGGGTTTGGGGTATGTCATATGATACAAACATACAAATCTGTGTATACATATATGAGCGCAAATGATTTCTAATTATCTTCAAACCCAAGCATTCAGAAGTTTCGAACATTACATAGAGGACTCTGATATATGTATAAGCCCCTTGCATAGGGCCACCTGGAGCGGGACGCCTCAAGGTCAGAGGCCCATTTTCGATTTACACGACTCTTTGTCGAGCCTCAGAGACTCCAAACTACATCTGGTGTACTAGAGAAGTACTGAAGTTACTGCTCTTTCTCATGAGTTTCTTATTTCAGGTTTTGGTGGGTACAGATGGACTGTGCCTGTTGTGTTAATTCGGTGGGTGCGAGTAGACAACGTTGCTTCATGAACACTCTGCGCCCCAACCACTAAACCATGAACCCTGACCTACCGCTAACACCAAAACCCCAAAAAATAAACCCGTAAACCCGAAGCCCCGAAACCCCACAGCCTAGCACCCCAACCCCACCCAATCGCTCAGGCATCAACGAGATCGAGCAGACCTTGGAGCTCTTCCGCACAAAGCAGCTCGGCACGACTAGGGCTGATTCCCAAGGGGTGGAAGCGATTATGAGATGTTCGTGAAGCTGGGCAACGGAGGTTCAGGGTTTAGGAGTTTAGGAGTCTGAGGGGGTTTGGAGTTCTGGCTTAAGCCACGGAGTTTGTGTCGGAGGTTGGCTTAGGGTGTTTAGTTTTTAGATAGTATGGACGGCGCCAGCAGCTGCAGCGGCGACATCAACAATAACGATGAGCTGCCGATGTTTGTGGCTTGCTTGGGAACAAGGAAGTTTTTATTACGTAACTATGGTAATATTGCCTGGCGCTGCTAGACCCTCTGGAAGCAATGGCAGAGCCGAGCGACAGAGAGAAAGAGAGAGTATCTCCTTATGGTCCGAATACAGATATACGATGATCTACATTAATGCCTCTATAGTGCAGGATTCCGAAATTTCAAGCCTCAACCTCCATGATCGACCTGAAGCTAGGGAATCTCCGCTCCAGGGAAGCCTACTGGGACGTCTCGGCGATATCCATGATCCGGGAGGCTCTGGGCTTGAGGGGCTCAGGCTCAGGGCTTCGGGAAGTTCACTTCCTTTCAGAATTTCAGGAGGGTTTTATCAGCTGGGGCTTTTGAGTGTAGTTACGCTCGGAGTTTAGACTCTACCTTAAGGGCATGAGGATATTGATGTTCCAACTTTCTGGCTTCTGCTATAGGGTGGGGGCATAAGCTTCGACCAGCTGTTTGGTCTCGTCATTGGCCGATTCTGAGCATTTCGAGCTTGACACTTGCAGGACCCCTCTCTCTCTGTGTCTCTCGCTTCGTTCTGTCTCTTCTCTCGCTCTCTCTCCCTCCCTCTCTCTCTCTCTCCCTCCCCGTCGTCTTGACAGTCCGGAAGTGTTGGAGGATGTGGGTTCAGGGCCGTGCGATTCCGGAGTCAAGGTCTTAAGGCTCCATAAAGGCTTCAAAGTTCTGTCTATGGGGTCCAGAGTCTGGGCTTTATAGGGGATCTTTCGGTTTTGTAAGGATTTTTGCAGGCTTCTTCTAATGGGCCAGGCTTTCAGACTTACGGCCGCGACTCAACCCGAACTGCCGAAGAAAGCGTGACGTAGCAGAGCCCGAGTTCTGCCACTCTGAGTTTACTGAGTATACCTGAGCCGGAGACCTTAAACTTCTCAGACCCGAAACCCACAGAGCCCTAGCAACCCTTAAACGAAGGACTGTCCCGAAAGTTTTAACCGGATACTTCCGCAATATGCAAGGCATATAGCACCAGCAAGTGCTTTGAGATTTCCGGGGAGCTTAGCGGCCTGGATGGTCGGTAGCCTTCTTAGCTTTCTATAGCCTTCCAATCTCTATGTACTTGCACCGGTGCCATTATGGACCCCAGTAGCCCATTTCGACCCTAAACCCCTAAACCCTAAACCCGTGCTGCCTCGCGCGAGCGTGGGCGTCGAAACCCATAAAGCCGAGGCTATGGAGAGCCTCAGTGACCGGATTGCTTCGGCAAAGGAGGCGGGGGCCCTTCTCTCCGAGCGCACGAAAGCTGCTACTTTCATCTCGTTTCTGCGGATGTGTTTTAGAAGCCTGAAGACGTAAGAAACATTGCCAACCTTATTCCGTCGGGCTCCTGACTATACCCCCTAAGCATACGTCCAAGTATCAAGGCTCCCACCCCAAAAAACGGACAACATCACATCCCCGACATACTCGGGAACAGAAATCTAGAGGTCAAACTAGAGTTTGGAGTTGACTTGAGAGGGCTTTTCGGCGCTCTGGGCATGGCGCCCTCCTCAGACTTCTCGATCTGATGGGGTCTTTAGAGGCCATGAGGGTTTAGGGTTTAGGGTTTAGGGTTCGGGAGGCACTTCAGAGAGACCTCGTTCAAAAAGGGTTGGGGTATAGGATTGCCTATTCACTTGGAGGGAGGTTTGGTAGGTAACTCTCCGTGCTTTGGGCCTTTCGGAGTACGCTCTTTTTCATGGGCCCCCGCAGGTTCGCCAAGTTGTGAGCCCAGCTCGCACACCCTGCCCTGCACAGCGAATTCCAAAGGCCTTTGACGAAGGAAATGTCCTATGATTCGGGAGGTAGGTGTGTGTGTGTGTGTCTATAAACTTGTGTGAGTTATGGACCTTGTCATTTAGTAGTTTCTGTTGCCGCAACTCCCTCATTCGCCACTTGAAGGCCACCCGTACCATCTCTTTTGTTCAAAACCCTTATCATCCTATCCGTATCCGTTATACAGCCCACCAAACAGATTTCCATAACACCTCATACACACTCTTCCCACCAAAAAGATGTTCAAAACGCCTCATAGAATAGAAACCCTCTTCGAAGGCAAAATCTACAAGGAAACTCCAGAAAACCCAATCCGTGAGGATGCCAAGGCGGTGAACCAAATGGAAACGATGCTCGAGCGAAAGCTCACGGAGTCCCCGGACGGCAGAGTTCGGTAAGGAAAAAGGGCTCTCCATGTGGATCCTGTTTTGATTTGGAGCCAAAAGGGATTCAAATCAGACCTCTACGGGCTGTGCTTCAAGCCATGCTAGGGCACAGAAGCTCTAACTAAGTCCCGAACCCTTGCTGAATAGGTTTAGAAGGTCTACAGCTAAAGGCTGGATGTGCGGGTTGTGGGTGTAGCCGTACTTCAGGGTTGGTTCGTGTCTGAGGTGCTTTTCGCCGTTTGGGACTGCGGACGTTGTATTGCCATGGCCGTCTTGGGTTGTCGATTTGTCGCAAGGTGGACTCGTGATTTGTGCCTTTGCGGGGCATGGGGCAAACGGAGAATTCACATGGCGCAGAACAGGTCACATTTTGGTGCCGACTTCAGCATTCAGGATAAGTCCGTAAACCCTTTTTCTCTAAACCTAGGCCGTGTTTAGGCGCTAGCTTTCCATCCTGGCCGCGGCGCGGACCAGGGATGAGATCCTCCAAACCCTGCACGACTTAAGCCGTAAACCTCAGCCAGAACCGAAACTGACAGCCTGATCTCGTCCAAATCGCCCCCTAACCCCCCTGCCCCTTCTCAAAAAGACAGAACTTCAACTTCCGGGTGTCATTGTGTGCTGCATGTCGACCTGCATTGAATACTCCGAGACTGGGTGGATCGTCTAGATAAGAGTTCGGATTTTGGATTGATATGATGCTTGGGGTTTAGGGTTAAGGTTTTGGGATTGGAGTTAGGGGACAAGACTTTCGGGTGAACGCGGCAGGTACACCGAAATCGTGACATGTGCGATGGTCTTCGAACCCTTCGTGGCCTCGTGGAACATTGTGGTCGCCCCAGAGCTTTTGACTCGAGAAGCAAAATGACCGGGCCCTTGAGAATGAATCCCTCAAAGAAGGCAGCTTCAGCCGTCTGTCGCGCCTTTTTCGGGGATTTCAGTGTAGATTACTATGGTCAGGAAAATGCCGCGTGCATGCTGATGGTTCGTGCATCCATATCTGATGCGATTGTATAAATACTGGAACTCAGTACTACAGGACCAAACACATCCCCAACTGCTATGGGGACCCTGAACCCCAGCAAACCTTGCGAAGTAAGTGCCTTTGGAGTCTTTGGAGTAGTGTGATTCAGATATGGTCAGATATCTTTGCAGGGAAGGTGCTGGGATTTTGGCAGGGAAGGCTTCTGAAGGCGACAGTACGCAGGCCCAGGTGTCCAGTGTAAAAGAATACAAAGGGAGAGAACTTCCTGGATCCCTGATCAAGCCGTTGTTGCACGCTGAGCCCATACTTGAAAAAAGGCTTTCGTTTTTGGGGGAACCCCCGGCTGCACTCGGCTCAGGTGTATCAGTTCCGAGAGAGCCGGGCCTTGTGGTATCCTTGCTGCAGGGCCCTTTGGGGCTAGGAGGAGACCTTTAGAGTCTCGGGTGCGGTAAGGGGGTCTGGATATGAGTAGTACCACCCAAGTTTACTTGCTCTTTAAAGACTTAAAGACTTACAGGAGACGTAGTTGTCATATGGCCCCTGGCAGTTGGACCTTTCGGTGCAAGGGGCTTTCCAGCGTTTCCGCCCTAAACCCTAAAATTTCGCCATAAACGTTGGGCTCTTCTGTCTCGGTGTTATATGGAGCATTCGGCCTGGGCTGATGCAGGATGCAGCTATTGGAGACACCGAAAACTCACCAACATCATTTCTCATGGTTCCTCAACTTGCTAGACCCGAAACCTGTTTCTACATATGTGCGTGTTTCAGAGCCCTAGTAAGGGAATATTTAGTGCCAAGAGTTTCTTACGGCCTCTATACAAGCATAGTATAACATACACCAAACCCTTATTCTATTCATGAAGGCCGCCACCAAGGCCCGCGTTGTTCCCCCAATCTGAATTTCATTGGCAGTTCATCATCTCCACCCGGCAGGGAAAGTGCTGAAAGCCCGAGTTTCGAGAGCATGGAGTGTCTGGAATCTGGAAGAGAAACCTCAGGCCACAGCCACGAAGGCATAAAATGAGGGCCTTAACCCTACAGCCTAAAGTGTACCATGCAAGAACTGTAGAGACCATGGAATCCTTAGCCTTGCTTCAATGTCATCCTCCCGAAGGCATGATGGGACTTTGACCGATGCTGATGCCCTGCGAAGGAGAGCTTGGGGGGAGCCTGAGTGTTGCGAACAATAAAGCTGGGTGATATTTCGCACCGTCATGCGTGTCCTGCTGTTCCGGCAGGGCTTGCGAAGTGAGGTGTGGGTGTGGCTGTGGTCTTCTCTTTACCATGGAGCTAGCGGGTGTGGATATATCTATGGAAAAGCAAGTGCATGCACAAATTCTTGCATGCATGTACACCAGGACATGTTGCTGTAGTCTTCAGGCTTGTCATTGAACGCTATGCCCCCCCCTGCTCCCTAAAGTTCGGGCCCCGCAATTCCCAACAGCAATAGTGGTTTATCGTTCAGGGAAAGCCTGAACCCTAAGCCCTTTAAGGTTTGAAAACTCTAAACATCTAAAGCCCTTGTGAGTGCTGAAAACCCGTGAGACCACAGTCCAGGAGCCTGCTGAAAGAGTTTGTGGCGCTCGAGCAGGCCAGAGGGTTTCGGGTTTCCGTTGGGTGTGGCTACATTTTTCGTTGTTGTAGTAAGTCGCAGCAACAGCAGCAGTAGAAGCAATAGGACGACGACGACTAGAACCACCAATACTGCTAGTACGAGGGTGAGGACAGGCACAGGAGGAGTAGCAGTCAAGCCAGCCGTTTGAATTTGGTGCTTACGTGCGACCTGCAAACCGGAAGGGCTGCTCGCACACTGCTAAGCGACCGGTGTTAAAAAGGTTTGCTTTACAGGTAGACCTTACATGGATGCATAAGAATTGGGTGGGTTGGTTTACGGTTTGGGGGGAGTTGGAATCGGCTTCTCCGTTTGTGTCCCATGCGGCAGGCACACCACAGCGGACCAATAGCTCATGACCCGCAGTTGAGTAAGTAGCACTGAACAGTACTCAGCATCTGTCTCTTACTTTGATGCAGTATTTTACAGGCCACGGGCTATCTGAGAAGATATGCCGCTGGAACATGGAGGCTTCTTATCGGGTTCAGGGGTTTGGGGTTCAGGGTAGGTACCTTTTTCTTTCTGGTTCAGAGTCAGTATCTGTAAGGAAATCTTGGGGCATTGATGAGGGGTGAATAGTGCTGGAACCCAAAGAGACCCTTACATCATCACATAAAGCCCTGTATAGCTTAAGCTCTGTTCCCTAGTGGGCTCTGTCGGAATTTCCTCGGCTGGTCTGAGGTTATGAGGACAATGATGCTGCAACTTCCCAGTTCCTACTCTATATAGCGCAGATCTCACAACTTGCGTCTGTCTACATGCACATGGGCCCTGTAACCAAAGATGGGGCCAAAGAGCCCCAAGAGACTCTGAATGCCCTGAGCACCTCAGCTTGAGCGCAGGCGGCAAAGGGCCTCGAATTCAACCAGTGGCCGTCCACATTGTTGGCAATGGTGCCCGGACTCTGAGATCCCCGAAATTCAACAACCCTCAGATCACCCAAAACCCGAAACTAGAAACACCGAAAGGCAAACAGTCACGAGGGCTTGGACATGTTTGATGCAGGTCTGAGGGCTGCAAGGATGCAGGGTGGATTGTATAGGGGGTGTGGAATTTGTATGTCGCGGTATTTAAGGTGTGGCATGTTGTGGGTAGGGGTTTAGGAATTGGGCTGAGGGCTTGCTTCTTTAGGCCAGCCAGTGCCGGCCGTTCCCAAGGGGTCATGGGTAGCGTATTGTGAGTCTAAGGGACTTCGGGGATAAAAGGTCCCCTTCTCAGAAGCCGCATGTGGAGCTGGGTCCAGGTTCTCTCTTGATGGTTTTGTGTTAGTACGAATGCTGCAAGTTGTCGTCGGTCCTGCTGCTGATGCTTCAGGGCACAAGAAGAACCGCCTCCAAGACAGGAGCATTGAAAGAAACATTTCGGGATGCCAAGGAAGCGAAATTAGTTTCAACCCTTTCAGAACATCTACTGAGAGGGATGTTGAGCATGCGACTGCTATTTTTGGGCTCAGGCGCCCATAGAAACAAGCCTCAGGTTGCCCAGCAGCTGTCGGCTTTGGACAAATTCCAGGCAACGTGGGGGTTTCCAGGGGTAGCAGAGCGTAGCATTAGAGTGTGCAGGGTTGTGTATGTGTATCTGTGTGTGTGTGTGTGTGCGCGTCTGTGTGTATGTATGTCGGTATGTAGGTATGTATGTATGTATGTATAGGTAGGTAGGCAATTCTGTGCGCATGCGTGTGCATGTGTGTGTGTGTGTATGCATGTAGGTGCATGTCTGCATGCGTGTCTGTATGTGTGTCTGTTTGCATGCGCGTATTGTGTGCACGTTTGTCTGTATGTCCGTCTGTGTGCGTGCATGGGACGCATGAGATTGACTAAGGCAGGCCCAGAGGCTGCAAAGCTTGGGAACCTGAACTTGGCCCATCTTGGCCCTGAGCCCTTCGCCCCCAGACACTTTGGGTTTAGGGTTCAGGATGCCGGAATAGAGCCTGGGTTCAAAAAGGGTTTAGGGTTGCAGGTCGTGGTCTGGCTAGACTTGAGTCTGTTGAAGGTTCAAGGTATCGCAATCAACAACTAACAACACATCTCAAGCCCAAAACCTGTTTTTGGAACGGGACAGCAGACCCCCAAAAAAACCGCAAAGAAACCCCAAACCCTCTCAACGCCCCGAAGTCCTAAAGCAATCCCAGACCTACAACAACTAAAACCACAACATCGTAAAGCAAACCCCACACCTTAAGCCCTAAGCCCCAAACCCTTCCAAATCCCCGACCAGGGTTTAGTAGCAGGGTTTGGGATTAAGGGTTTAGGCACTCTAAGCCCTTCAGCCGCAACCCAGAAACCTTTAACTCCCCGCCCCCCCGCCACGGGCCGCGGCAACCCGAACCAGGTTGAGCTGATGCACAGCCAGAAGGCGGCGGACGCTGAGGCGGACGCCGGAAACTCAGACAGACCATCAACTTGGGGTAGTTATATGAGGTTTATAGGGCTCTTGAAACGGTCTTAGAGTCTTATAATAATCAGGGGCCGCACGCTGGGGGTATTGATACGGTTTTAAAAGGGTGTTGCTGTGCAGGGGCCCTAAACCTAAGAGACCTAAACAGCAGCGAACCCTAAAAGAGCCCTCCCAACCCCTGAAGAGCACCGAAACCCCCCTAAAACCCCTTAAACCGCCCCTAAACCGAGGCCGCCGGGGCCGAGGCCGCCGAGGCAGAGGCCTTCGAGGCTGAGGACGCGGAGCAGATGGAGCCCGGCTGACCGAAAGACCCTCAACACTAAATCCTACTCCCTAAAGCCCTAAAGCACTAATCCCTAAACCCTAATCCCTAAACCGTAAACCTGTAGGAAAAAGGAGCTCAAAAAAAAATTGAACCTGAGTTGACCATGAGTCCTAGCTGTAATCCACCTTCTGCAATGCAACTGCTACTGAGCTGCAACACGCAGCTATGTGGCATCCGGCGGTGTTTCTCAGAGAAAAGACACCCTGCTGAGAAGGCTGCTGAATCAATCATGATAGAGTTGAAGCGATACAATCAATAGACATTGAAAAGAGCCTTACTACACAGCCAGAATAACTTCTACCCATTTCTACCGGACATGCAGCCTTTCTGCCCAGCGCCGTGTCCGAACTCTGAGAAACTCTCATGTACAGAGCTGTGGTCCGGCTCCCACTTCTGGAATGATCAGCTTATAGGAACCACGTTTGGGTGTTACGCCCCGGTACCAGAAAAGACATCCTAATACCCTAAAGCCACCGGGAGCGGAAAATTCTAGACTTCAAACCGTCCTTGCATAGAACCCCCATGTAAAAGCCCCATATGGTAGGGGCCTCAATTTTTTTTTCGAACCTTCTTCCTTAGAGCTCTTATTCTTGTTCCATTCGAGTATACCGAATCAAGTTAAGGCCTCGCCTACATTGACATAGGTGGAACCCTTATACTAGTCTTAGAGAAACCGTAAAGGCACGCTTTACGTAATTCAAAGGAGCGCCAGCTCGCTGCAGTCTGCCTTCGAGCCCCTACACGCGGTTCTTGTGCTTTCGCGTGCCAAGGCCAAAGCCAGCAACCTGGGCCCCCAAACCCAGACTTTCCCTCCAGTGATGGTGCTGTAGGCTCTTGCTTCCTTCAGGGGCCGAGCCATGAAACACCCGTCTCACCTGCCCATCGGCATTCCGAAGGCTTGCAAAAGGGTTTAGGGTTTGTTGGAGATAATACAGGGCTTGGAATAATCAGCAACGCCATCCCTTGGTGTTCCTGATCGTAGTTATTGAGCGCAACGCGCTCCCCTAACGCGGGCCCTTCAAGAGTTAGGACGAAGCGTGACGCCGCATCCAAAGGATCCGGCAGCTCCACCCGCGAGCAGAAAGGAGCGTGCTGGTCCATTTTTAATCACCGGTTCGGGGCTTCGCAGTTTGTTCTTTTCTCGGTCTTCGGGGTCGAGTCAAGACTCGTGGTCGATCTTGGCGGAGGGCCCTGAAAAGACTAGTAACACCAGTCCGTAACATTTTCTGAAGATAAGGGTAGTAGTTAAAAGGCTACCCTACCTCCCATGGATGAGAGCTAAGGTTCCCATATTCGGTTTCTCCGAAGATGGGAGCATTGAGACTTCGCGGAGATTTCCGCATCTTACTAGAAGCCCAAACTTCGAACCTTGACAAAGACGCTATAAGCCCCACCCTAAACCTTGAACCCTGAACCCTACCCTGAGACCAAACCCCAAGATCCCAACAAAAAATCGAATGCCCTGAGCATTCCTCAACCCTCCACACCCTGATCCCTCCTCTTTATCCATAATCCCTCAAAGCCTTATGTATAACTAGGTAGGGCTTTGGGACATTTTATGTATTCCCTTATTGGGCTTAAGAGGATCTTATTTGCTAGTATTTTTCAACGGCTTTAAACGCCCCACCTGGTATATCTTTTTGGGCTCAGATTGCGCCCTTTTCGCCCGTTGCCCGGGACCGGGCCCCCGGCGGCACGGCCAGGGATGGACCGAGAAAGCGATGCGGCGACTTGGACGAAGAAGGGCCGGGGAAGAGGGAGAGAGAGAGAGAGATATATATATATATGCATCCGTACATACATACATACATATATATATATATATATGCATAAGGGGTTTCCAGCTTAGAGGGCTCATAAGGTTCAGGCTTTCTGAAACGTGACGGGCTGATGTGTGGTTAGGGCTTATGGTGTTTATGGTTAGTTACCTACTCGATTTTTAAGGCTTATGGCTTATGCCCTATGATTGGACTGGGTCTGGTGCTGCAGGTGCTTCAGGCTTTGAGGCGAGTTCAGGTTTTCGCCCCTCCATGAGTAAAGGCATACTGTAACCCCACAGACAAGCTTCATCCAAAGGCCTGAAGCTTCGAGGCACTCCCAGGCCTGCTCAAGCGGAAGACATCCCTCCAACACCCTGAAGCTTCAAGCCTTTGGATTGGAAAATGTGCAGTAAGTTGGGGACCCTTTCATACACCCCGGATAGCCGGGTCCTCCGTTTCAGGGGTACCCTAGACCCTGAACCCAGTTCTAGTCCGACGTGAGCCGTGCTGCCTCGCCTCGCTTGTCCGAAACCCCAAACCCTAAACCCCAAACCCTATAGATCCCTTATGGATCCCTTTAAAGGAACCCCTATAGATCCGTTTAAGGAACCCGAAACCCTTAGCCCTGAACCTTTGAGCTATTTTGAAGGTCAGGCCTATCCTCGCCCGTTCTCAGGGGGAAAGATGGTTGCTCAGAGGTTCGAGTGTGGGGTTGAATCCCACTTTCCGGTCAAGGGATGTCAGGGGTCTAGGGTCTAGGGGTTAGACTTTAGGTTTTAGGCCTTGGCCTTACAGATCGAAAAACATACGGGCCTTAATATCGAGGCTAGAGATAACAAGTCCATTGCTTCAACAGAGAAATACAGGAACCCATCGGAAGGAATAGGGTCTTAATTGTTCAGGCTCCTGTAAAGCCTCCGTTTCGTCGCTGTGTGCTTGCAAGGGGGACGGCCTGCCCCGACAGAAGAGATCTTCCATCTCTCTCGTGGGTAAGTTCATCAAGCGGCCTGGCTTTGAGGTGTGGGATGCAACATATGGAGCTTTTGAATGATCTAGAACAGAAGCCCGAGTAACTGCCGCTAATATTCCTTAGGGTTCCTTAAATGTCTCTAAATGTCATGAAACAATACTACACCCCGAGTCCCCATTCGAGTTACTAAGGCCTCTACGGTAGAATCAGAATGGCTGTTTGGGGAGCATCTTCAAAGACCCGGGCTCCTACTGTAGATACAGGGTTTGCGTCGTTCCGCAGTCTTCCCGTGTGAAGGGTTGAAGTTTGGGGTTTGGGCTTTTGGTGTCGCCAAACACTCCCAGAGCATGAAGCCTTCAAGTCTCGGGGTGAGAATTGCAATTGCCGAAGGGGCAAGGCCTGCAGAAGCACACGCCCCTATACCGGAGACCGTACATCAATTGAACTAGGCCTGGAAGTGTCAGTTTCAGGGCTTCAGCGGCTTGACGCAGTTTTTACAAGCAGTTGGAAGTTACAGGAATCCCTCAACCAGCACCCCAGACTTTTCGGACCCCACAATTCCGGACTTCAAGACCACAAAACCCTCGCTCTGGTTTTGGAATGAAAAGTTACCATAGTAGGGATACGGAATATATAAAGTGCTCCTGACTATGGCAAGTCGAGTTATGCTCCTGATGAGCCTATGAATCCCATTACTTATGAAGCCCTCATGCACGTAAAACCCCCAGCCCAGAGGAAATGTCGGAATCCCGATCCTGGCATTTAGGTCTTACAGCGTCTCCGAGGGTCACTCACACCAGGACCCTTGCTGGCAGCGGTTTAGGGTTTAGGGTGGTTTTGGGGTGTTGGGTTTTAGCATTTTGTGGTTCTTTGGCAATGATCCCCTATGTCTTCGTTGTCGTACAGTACATAGGTTGGAGCCGTGAAACTCGGCTTCCGATCAGCAGGTCTGACGCTTCGAGCACCTGAGAGAGAGAGAGAGAGAGAGAAATGTAGTGGTTGCAGACAGTGCAACACGCTTTGCGTGCTCAGCCATAAGTGCTGACGTTTGAAGCTTGGCTGAAGGGATTCAGGGCTTAGTGCATTGCAGTCCCTGCTCAAAAAAAAGCATTGTGGTGCGGTTTAGGGCTTTGTAGGCATGTGAAGCATGTCGGCATTGAACCGCCCCTGCCGAGAGTGCAGCTCCAGGAACCCCGCTTTGATAGACACTATAGTATGCCATTATGTAGTTTATTGTATTTTCCCGTACTATACTATCCTATGCTATGTTTGCTACTCTATACCATGCTAAGTATACTATACGATGCTATGAAGTAGAATACCACGCCGTACTACACTATAGTGTCCTTTCGGAAGGTGTTGTAATCTGTAAAGGAATACTGCAAGGCTACTCTGTGATCCGCGCGCGAGGAAGATATGCTGCAAGCCAAGTTTGCTTGAGTGCGCTTGATTGGTTTTTGATAGGATCTAGAGGTTTAAGTTTAGGGTTTTTGTAGGTTTGGGATGTAGCATCCGAACTCGACACCTCACACCTGGTGAGCGAGGAGCACCGGCGTTCAAGCAGAGCCATCAAGAAGTCGAAGAAGCTTGGCGCAGAATATGTGCGGGTGGTGTTTATGGTAGTGGTCCCGTTGCGTTATTTTGGGTCTAATAAGGGCTCGATGCTTTTCTGAGACTTCGTCTCTCTCTCTCTCTCTTTTCTCTCTTTCTTTCTCTCTCTAGAACACACGCATACATGCATGCGCAAAAACACACATACTTACTTACCCATGTGCGCTCGTACATCGGTGCGTGTATGTAGAGGATATGTATATATGGCCATGTGTATTCAGGTACCCAAAAGTACATCGACATAGCCTCACTCATTCGCACACATACCTACCTACCTACCGACCTACCTACGTCCGTACATACTACATGCAAGCATGCATGCATACATGCATCCTTACATACCTACATACGTACATCCCTCCATCCATCCATCCATCCAATCATCCCTCCGTGCATGCATGCATGCATGCTTCGTTAAGTGCATCAAGACATGCGCTTGCTTGCAAGTTTCGGATACCTTCCTTGTCCTTTCTGCCGGACTTTTCAAGGCTTCGTGTATTATCAACTGCAGGTTTGGGGGCTTCAGGGGTTTAGGGTTTCAGATGCAAGAGCCGTGGGACTATCTAACTATCTAGGATGCGCTTTGGGGAAATTATGACCCAAAAGAGGCACCTATGCATGAATCCTGCTGGCGGCCCTTGACTTGCGATGTGGTAGACTTTCCAGATGCACTGGTTCACCCCAAACGAAGGTTCTTTCTTCAGAACACGGCTCGCGGGAGCTTTGCTCAAGTTTTAGGCACGAGTGCGGAACCCAATACCCCACTTCTCAGAATTTCAGTGACGCCTCCCACTAGCGTCCTGACCTGCAGCCGAGGAAGTTTCTTCGCAAGGTCTTCAGCAGTTACCGCCTCCCGGATGCAAAAGAACGCTGCAGGAAAGGTCGGAATGGACTCAGAGGCTTCAATACCTGCTACATTGACAAGCTTTAGATTCTGATTTTCAACGTCCACCTCGAAAGCAGCAAAACTCAGCCAAGGCTTTGGCAACTTCATGTGCCCTGGCCGTGAGAAGTGTGGCTGAGACTCTCGGGTTCAGTGCCGCATTGACTTCAAAATGATTTTGAGACTTAAGGTTTAGGGCTTAGGGTTTAGGGTTTAGGGTGTAGGGATTCTGGGACTTGAAGGTAATCGGTGTACTTGCACTTGTAGATAGTTCCCTAATTCGAGCCCCAGTGAAGTCATACTTGTAGCCCGCCCTACAACTACAACTGGATATCCCACCAACCATAACCCTAGACCCAAAACCTAAACCCTGAGCCCGAATCCTTAGCCCGAAACCCCTCAATCCTGATCTTTCGGCTTTTGGGGTTTAGGGTTTTGAAGGTCTAGCTCAAGTCATTTTTGGGCTGAGGTTTCGGAAGCCAATTCTCTGCGGCCAGAAAATCGGAGCTGGAAAAAGGAGAAACAACAAACTCGATTCACTGCACAATACATCCTCATCTATGCTTCTAACAAGAACCCAGATGTGGAAGCTTTCGGAATGTACGGGTAGGCAGCGGGTTGGCCAAGAGCATGTCGTCAGGTGGATCACCGTAGCACACCCTCGCTGTGCAACGGGAATTCGAGATAGTTTGCCATCATACCCTTTTCTCAAACTTCTAGATGCTAAGCCCTCATCAGCTGCTTTTTTCACTTTAACTCCATCCGATGTCCCAGCTAGCACTCCCCCATGGACCCCAGATCAGGCTGATGGTGGTCCTCGTGGATGCATACTGCACCTGCCGGGATATTGATTCCCGAGCCACCGGCGACGCTGGGCTTTGATCACCACTTCAAGATTATCCCGGAGTCTTTTTGTCTATACATGTGCAGCACAGCCAGGAGGGAAGGCTTTCAAATTTCGCCTTTAATACATAGCCACTGAAGATTCCGTTCGGCCTTCGTTCCCGGCCTTCGCTTCACCATCCAACCCAATAGCTCTCTATCCTAAGCCGTCATCCTTTTATCCTCGTGAGGTTGAAACAGAGGATGTCTTCACCTTGCTGTCAGACTTCTGCCTCGTGCTGTACTCCGTGGAGCTCTGTGGACTCCTCTTCGTGCCTCGGCGGTGAACCTGAAGCCCAAAACCCGAACTCAACAACGTAGTGTCGGGTTTAGACTCTGCCAATCCGGCAGTTGGTGGCCGCGGCGAGTGGATGTGGTAAGCAAAGCACAGGTTGGCTTCGCCGGCATCGTCGTCGTCGTGGTCGTCGTGTCGTAGTAGTGGTAGTAGTAGGTGTCGTGGTCGTTGTGGTGGAGGTGGTAACGGCAAACAGCACAAGAGCGCTTGCAACGGATGCTCATCCAAGCCAACTGCTTCAAATCTTCAAAGCCAGTGCCTCTCAATCCTTGCTGGACCTGCTGTGGATCTGAGGTCCGAGGTTGGGAGATCCTCAAGGATTGGATGATAGTTGTGGACATCTTGGTGGTGATCTGTGGCTACGTCCCTGGCCTTGAAACTCGAGAGTCGATATCGCTAAGCCGCTGCCAGACCTCAGGAAGCCGTGCCTGCCCTGTGCGATCGTGCGAGTCGAACCCGCTAAACCCTGCGACGTGGTAAGCAGGGTTCTCTGCACGTTTCTGCATGGTTATCCCGGCCCTCCTTTCAGAACTTCTAAATCCGGCTTCCGTGGTGCCAAAGTCGGGCGTTTCTTGAAACTTGTTCTCGGGCTTCGGCTGCGTCGCTCCAGGAAGTTTTTGTCTTCGGGGTTCTCGGTTTTGGGAGTTTGGTGCCAGCCCCGTGGCACCTGAAAACACCCGAAGCCCCTGGGCTCCGCTTTAGTTGTGAGCAGTTGGATGCCGGTGTCTACATGAAACATGAAAGATGACGAGTTTCATCTGGGTGGTTGTCGCAATTATGGTCCCTTGTTGGGTCCCGAATATAGTACGGCACCTAATATATAGGGTACCCCAAAAAGGACCCTAATTTCGCAACCACTCTGAGGGTACTTTCCTATTGCCTGAGCCCCGAAGCTCCTAGCTTTGAGCAAGCCCTTGCACCTGATGAAACCCAAACCCCAGAGGCTCCTCCCGCCGCCACTCACGAGGCTTTAGGGTTTAGGGCTAAAGTTTAGGGGTTTAGGGTTTAGGGTGTAGAATCGGCGAGCTCTTGTCCGAAGTGTCCGTAATAAGCCCAAACACCAAGCGTTAAACCCAAAACCTGAAACTGCAAACCCCAAGCAAGCGTGCGAGTCAAAACAGCAAAACGTTAAACTCCAAACCTTAAACACCTTAAACCGTAGACCCTAACCCCCCCCCCCCCCCNCCCCCCCCCCCCCGCTTGCACCAAGAACCTCGCCTGGCTGTGTCCGAGTTGTCCGAGTTGTGAGATTGCGTGTCAGGTTGAGTCTATCCTCGTGCAGGTCACGCCAAGTGTGGCTCGGTCTCTCAACCTCAAGCCCTTTGCGTGCATAATCTAGTGAAATCTAGCATGAGATCATACATAATGTAGCATAGAATACCAATATGGTATAATACAGTACAACTTATGCATAATCACATAGAAGCATGAACGCATAACATGAGACAGTACAACATAGAATACTACAAAGTACAATGTATAGATTCAGGGTTTGGGGCTTAGTTTGCGGTTCTAGGTTTAGGGTTCAGTCTTAAGACTTCAAGGCCTTTTCAACTAACTCCGAGCTCCGAGCCGACCCAGGGAATGAGATACCGTGGTCGAAGGGTGTAGCTGGGTGGTTGTCAAAATTAGGGTCCCTTTTTGGGTACGGGTCCCCTGAATCATCGGTGCCGTATTAAATTAAGGACCCAAAAAGGGACCCTGATTTTGACAACCACCCAGCTACGGTTTCCGGCTTGGCAGATTTAGCCCCAACATTTTACAGCTCTGCACATCCCCGCCACAGGACATCCAAGCAGTTAATACCAGGAGTATTTGCATGGGGATGTTTTCGGTTTATGGAATAGGTTGTGCCCCACCGACAGCTCATGTCGGCAACTACGTCGCAGTCTGCTGCAAGACTCGAAACTGCCTGTGCCCAGAAAACATAGACGTGGAAGAGCCGCGCAGGCTTGAAATATGAAGCCATTATACAGTTTCCAACCCTATGATCTGCTGCATCTGAGCCAAACTGCGCTGACCCAGAAGCCTTAGACTCTTCAGCCCAAGATCAGAGGGGTCCACAAACCCTACCGGAAACCCTGTACCCCTAATGTGGGAGTTTGATCAGTTTAGGGAGCCCCCGAACCCCCGCCCCCCACCAAGCAAGACCGGTGACACAATAATTGTCTCGCTTTACATGGGCAGGCTCCGTAGAAATCAGAAATGGTAGGAGCATTAAGTAATAGTTGCAGCGATAGGAATGGTGATAGTGCGAAGCCTTGCTTCCCACAAAACACGGGTCAGGAAGTGTTTCTGTGTAGGATCCCCCCCAAAACAAGTTTAGGGGTCTCAGTAAATATTTTTGTTTGAACAGCGGCGCCTCACAATATTCTTTGCATTCCAATAAACCCTAAGCTTTAAACCCCCAAATCCCTAAACCCTACACTTTAAACCCCAAAATCCCTAACCCCTAAACTTTAAACCCCCAAATCCCTAAACCCTAAACTTTAAACCCCCAAATCCCTAAACCCTAAACTTTAAACCCCCAAATCCCTAAACCCCAAAATCCCTCAGCCCCAAAATCCTTCAAACCCTGGGGCTGAGCAGGAGCTCGTGCAGAAGATGAGCCTTCTGAGAGCTCTGAGGCTCGCGAGGACTCCGAGCGAAAGGATTCGGAAGGGCTGTTGGAGCGGTTTGGGGTTTAGGGATTTTGGGGTTTAGGGTTTAGGGTTACAGCCATTTTGGCTCAAGCCATTTTGGCTCAAGCCGTTGTGGTTACGAGGCCTGAACGAGGCATCCCCTTGCATTTGAATTCAATTTGGAAAGTTCCCCGCGAAGCAAAGCTGATATCATGTCTGGGCTTTGCAAAACGCAGCGCAAAGAAGATGGGCAAGGAGTCTGTTGGCCGGTATATCAACATGGCACTTTACATGCTGTTACGGGCCGAAGACGATTTCCCTCGAAGATGTGACACGAAACAGGTTATCTGCTTGAGCACTTCTCTGCCTGCCGCATGTTCAAAGCACGACAATGTGCGGAGGCGGCTTGTCAAACTTGCGAAAAAGTATTGACAAGAAGTCAGTTTGAGACTTTGATGAAAGCTACCAGTGAACGATACATGTCAACCCTGGAGAGGATGCAAGTTCAGATGGAGCAAAATGTGGGCACCATCCTTTCTTTGACTCGGCAGCTTGATCGACAAACTGTGAGGGAGCCAAACACTGCCAAGAGCTCGCTCTCGTCTTGTTCGCACGCTGTGGATCTGTATGCGGATTCGCCAAGTGCCACTTCAGAACTTCACGTGACGCGCCATCCGAGACTCAGTTCCATCATGCGGATCGGACAGATTTGGCCTTTGAGCAGGCCCCACAACTCAGCGACTTGCAGGCTTTGCAAGAAAGACATGTTGCAATGAAACGGCAGCTACGACAACAACGACGTGAAGACCGTCTNATCGGACAGATTTGGCCTTTGAGCAGGCCCCACAACTCAGCGACTTGCAGGCTTTGCAAGAAAGACATGTTGCAATGAAACGGCAGCTACGACAACAACGACGTGAAGACCGTCTCAAACGGGTTTCGCTACAGCGAGGCAGATCCCGTACAGAAGTGTAGTGGACGTTCCTTGGTTTTCCGATTACGTTCTTCAAGCCGCTCGTGCATGCAACCCCGGGGTCGCCTGAGGCGGTCACGGAAGGCTCTGCTTACGAGTTTGGCTGCCGGCATACACTGCAAGTCCGTGCTCAAAAAGGGTGGCCTCTATAGGGGTTTGACAAAGGCTTCATGTGCTTTGCCAGGCTTGTGCACGGGTTTACAGGGGATTTAGAATATGGTTCTTGTAAGACCATGTACGCCCTAAACCACAAGCTCACATACTCTTCAGGTTCTCATTGAGTTTTATACGGGCGAAGGGCTTCCTCCGGAAGTCCTTTGTGTTCCTCTCATCTAGGGAACAGAACCCGAATCGCACATAGGATTCCTGAATTGTGTTAAGGGATATCCCTTGTTACTTAGTGGAGCTATGGAACCGGAACCGAGTGTGGCAGGATCTTCCGGCTAATGCGGTTGCTGCGAAAGATCCGAGCTCTTCGGGAGCTGCATCCCGACACGTTAAGGATCCGGGCATTGGGCTTAGGAGGCTCCACGGCATGAGTTCGTGACATTACCACTAAACTCCATGTGCACTATGATGCCACTCCTGACCCAAAACCCTAATCTCTTCAACCCTCATACCTTGCCTGACTCTGTCGAGTGCGACTGCCGAAAAATGTCAGGTACAAGCTCGTTACCATGATGTCGACTTGTCTCAAGACGCTGTTGTGGTCGTCGCTTGGCCCAGATGTGGACAGCAAACCACATCGGGGTTGGGGCTTGGGCACTCAGGCAGAGTCAGGATGGAAGTCCTCCCTCAGCTGACACTGTATTGACCGGATGTGGAGGAATACTATCTCGTTCTCTTCGACGGTCATGCTGGTGTGCTGGGGGACCTCCTTTGTCGTAAGCATTCCGGTGAGCATGGGCGTAGTTATTATGTGCAAGCAGCGGACGAGAGTGTGAACAGGGACGTGGAGAATTTGTTGAGAAGATTCTAGAGGAGCTTACAAGCTGACTGAGTGTTCCGAAAGGTAGACTGTGACGAGTGTGCTTGCCTTGAGGTAAGTGTGGCCGCCAGTGTTGTTGTCTCATTACGTAGTTTGGCTGCTACTGTTGCTTTTATTTGATGATTGCTTGCTCTCGCGTGGTTTGTGCAGGGCCAAGATACACCCCCTATAAGTTTCGGCCAAGTAGTAGGATCTTTATTGTAAGATTCCTGCTTCATCGAGGTTCCTCTTCTGCTTCGTCGTGATGACAGTCTGGGCCATGTTGATAGTCGAGGCGACCCGGAGAGTGCGAGCTGTCAACAAGCTGCTTTAAGGAGCTTCGTAGGACCTTCGTAACTACAATTATGATCGGGCTTTGGAGTGTATCATCGTGTGGTGTAAGAAGGGACTATAAAAGGGTATTCATGCTTTGTGTTTGAGACCTAGAATTTCAGAAGCTTCTGGCAGGTCGTGAACCCCATTGTGCTACAAATGGACAGCGATGGTGTCTTTGACGATTGCAGTGCCTTGGTGGAGTTCGTGGGGTCTTTAGTGTTCTGGTTTGCACGACAGCAACCTTAAGGGTCTAGGGAAATTAACAAACGATCAGCTGTTGTTCCACCTGCTAGCCTGAGATACCACCGTCCTAAAGCTAAACGCCGAAGCAATTGTTGGATACCTTGGACCCTGAAGCCCTAGACTTTGAATTAACAGTTAGAACGACCTTGCTTTGTTGTGTTCAAGGGTTGGATTCTTGTTATGACATGCTGTTGCGGATGAAGTCGATACTTGCGGCCTCTGATCTAGACGCCTGATGTCCCAAGAGTCGCCGAATCGCGACAGCCTGAAAACATACTCAAAGTCTCAGCACGAATCCCTTTCTACAGCCAACGTTCTTTAACCTCAAACCTTATACCTTCGGCAAACCCTACACCTGCAAACTCCCACTTCCGAGGCAATGGTTTCTGCAGGGTTTCCACCTCCTCGGTGCTCCACGCGTCGCGCGGTGGCGGTCAGATGCCGGTTTATGGCCACACGTATTTGCAGATGAGTCATAATGTTGGGATCCCCACGCTGTCATCCCATTCAACCCAGCTCTGGACTTTGAACAAGTCTCTCCGCGCTCCAAGCATTGATTGTCGACACATCGACACATCTCTAGACTCTAGCCGCTCTAGCACATCTGAGCCTAATCGCCCTATGCCCTGCCCTGTGCAGCGCGTCTCGCGCGAGGAATCTGCTTCTTTTCCAGACTGTCATCGCCGGCGATGGCTGGGGAAAAATGGAGACCCAGCTGTCATTGTGTGTTTAGGATGTCCGGTTGAAGTTGTTGGAGTTTGGTCAGAAGCGCTGAAACCCAGACCCTGTGTCCCACGGCACTTCTGGGTCAGATGGTCTTCGTACCCCCAAGCCCGCCCATCTCTTAAAGCGCATGTAAACTATAACTTCTAGAGTATAGAGCCTTAGAAAAGGTCCCTTACCCCGAAGCCTGAACCAGAGGCTTCAACCTGTAAAAACCGTAAGCGGTGTATAAGAAGGCCACCAAAGCCATCCCCTCAAAAAAATTAGGGCTTACCAGCAAACAAAGCGACATGAAATAGCCTCCCAGTCTGTTATATAAAACCCTTGAAAGAACTTTTTATTTTTGTAGGAATACTACACTCTACGTCACTGAGGCCACACCCATCATCTTAAGACATCCGGAGACGGCGGTCATCTTTATGGGCTCCCTCCTGACTTTGGTCTTCGGCGTGTGCCTTCTTCGAGCTTTATGAAGCCTTGAGTTTAGGAGTCAGGATTTTAGGGCTGGGCTTTTACATTAGGGCCGAGCTTCAGGTTCAGGGATGCGGCGTCTAAGCTTTTGAATTAGGCTTGGGCTTGAGAGGTTAGAGGTCAGGAAATGAGGGTTGTTTCGGGTTAGGGGAGCTTCACAATTAAGGCTTATGGTGTTCAGGGGTCGTGGGGTTGAGGGCTTAGGGTGTGTGTACGATGTCTCTCGTATGTTTGGTAATGGCAGGGCTTTGGCGGTTCCAGGTTCAACTTGGGGCATGGCTGGGTCTTCGGTTTTCTTTTGGAGGTTTAGGGTTTAGAGCGACTGATCTGGGTTTCAGGAGATGTGTTCATCTACCGGGGCTGGATTGAAAGGTTCGTGCTGTCTGCCTGTCCCTGAACCACAACAAAACCCAACAGGTTTTGGTTTGTAAGATAAGGGTCTGAAGGATAACAGTGGTGAGCGTTTTCGTCAAGGAGTGCATGCATGCATATATACATATGTACATATATATATATATGTATATGTATATGTATATCTCAAAGCCTTTTTCTAGTCGTCAAGCCTTGCGGGTGTTATGCTTAACTCAGCAAGTTGGCCCTAAGGATGACTCTGCTGGGATTGCTTCTTTTGTGCTTGTTGGGTTTTGGGCCAGAGTTTAAAGTTAGTCGGCGTTCAGCACAGATCTTCTGTCTTTCCAGCTTCTTCTTCTGCTGGCTTTCGGCAGCACCCTCCTGCTTGACCAAAACCATAGCACTCAAGACCATCTCGTCAACCTCGAGCCCAGTCCATCTGGTCGTTAACCTTGAAGTCGATTCACCAGTGTGTTGCAAAAGATCATGTAGATCCCTGATGAATCAACACCGCTCCTGAAAAAGCACGACTACTGGGATCCCTATTATGATCCTGACTAGTTATTCAAGAGAAAGAGGGGTTTGTCAATCAGGGCTCTACATTCACAAGAATAACAGAGTCAGGGTGAGTAGTGAGAGCAACGAATAGCACACAGCCCCACACCGGATGGCTTGGGAGACGGCGGATTTCGCTTTCGGAACTCCAAAATCTGAACCCTGGGCTCTAAGCTCCAAACCCTAAGCTAACCTGCGTAACCCACGACGCCGGGGCTTCCAACTTCTTGGCAGGCTCAATCTCATCGTGGCTGTGGTCGTAGCTTGGCATATATCTATTCGAGTCTCCACCGGGGGCAGGATGTTGCATCTGCCAGTGCCATTCCCGTGTAAACATCGTTCGGTATAGTGCAAATCTTGATAACCCAAATTCGTCCCTCAGCCCTGAATCCCCAAACGCCAGACCGCTCTATACTCAACCCGACAGCCTGAGCTCTGATAGCGACTCGGGCATCAAGTCTTCCAAAGGCGTTGATTTTCTCCCGCATCATCCTGCCATTTACCTGTTGAACCCTATCTTGGATCCCGCAGACCGTGACCCCAAACCATTAGGGCTGTAGCCGCTGTCCCAGCTGTTCCAAGTGCACTTAGATCATATTGATCAGAAGGCCGGCTATCATGACAATTAAACTAGAACAGCTGTGTGCAGATATACTTATTCCCAGCCGCCTGCAGGTCGACACCTTTGCGGAAGCACGCCAGCACGACATACTCAACCTCGCAGCTACGCGGCTGCGAAGAGTTTGTCAGCATACTACTGTAGCCTACTAGAACCCAGCAAGGACTCTGCCGGGGCGCAAAGCCGGGAGGTTGTCGTAGGTTAAGTTGAACATAGTTGAACGACATGCTCTGCGTGAACCCTCAGCTCTCAGCAACATGGAAGCCTGAACAGTTACGCACACGGGCACTATCCCTTGGGGTTTCTGATTATACATGGAGTACAATGAGTTGGCATAATGGCATAATGAGTATAATGTCGCAGATTGTAGCCTAACGCACTAGTCTAATCAACAACCCAGAGATCCGAAAAGAGCATTCACGTTTTGACCACGAGTGCATACACGCCGCGTGCCGTGGCTTTTTAAAGCCTTAGACGAGCCTTTACCCGCCAAAAACTCCAACCCTCAATCATACAGAGACCCATCTTCACCCTGTGAACACCGAACAGACCTTGGTGCTGTGGATTCCCCCAAAGTCCGTTGCTGAAAGGCCAAAAAACTTGTAACACTCATGGAGGACTGATAGACCTGTGAAAAGAAACACTCTCAATGAATTGAGGACGGTGGAAAAAGATGCGATACAGTCCATGTGGAGAAACACTCTGCAAAGAAGTTCACTAATACTCCCAAGTCTCGGCCGGATGTGCTTGAAACCCGACTTGGATCGTTTGGTTATATGTGTAATTGATTATCATGCTGTAGCAATCATGTACTTATTGTAAAGGCTTGAGCCCGATCAGGAAGAGCTTGAGGAGGACTTGGAGAAGGACACGAAGCGCCTTGGACGTTCGTCGTCGGAGTGTCGGGAGTCGGGGCTTGGCGTTTCGGGTTCCTTTTTGGCTTCTCCTCTAAGGGCTTCTAGAAGACTTTGGTGGTTTTTGCGGGGTTTAGGAGTTCTGGGCTGTTCAGGTTTCGGGCTGTAGGGCTTCAGGCTGCAAGGCTTTGCTGCGAAGGTCTACGACCAGTGCAGCGTTTCCTTCTGGTTTGCTATAAAGGTTTAACAATTGCGACATTATTCGGTAGACGAGTGTTTTCGAGTTTCGGTTTTATTGCGTGCAGAACCACGCAAGCGCGAACTTGTGAATTACAGCGCAAACATTTGTGTAGAATTCAAAGTATGCCTTAAGGCTGTAAAGACTCATACACCCTATACAGCAGACCAACTAAGGCTATTGCTGGCATTACTTACCAGGCGGTTGGGCTGTGGCGTAGATAGGGAAACCAGAGTTAGCTCGGACCGGAGCCTTTGCATGCCACAAGCTTTGGCTCAAACAAGTTAAGCTAAATCATAGAAGCCATAGAAGCCCTAAAGCCCAAACCTAAAGCCCTGCGGGAGGCAAAACAAGCCCTAAACCATAGAATCCCTAAGCCCCAAGCTTTCCCCAGACCTCCAACTAAGCTGGTGCTCTGAAGGTTTCTGCAGAAGCTGTTCCAGCGCATCGACAGGGACTGCAAAGGGTTTGAGGGGCCTCTGGTATTGAAGGTTAAGGGGTTGGAGCCTTCACGGCGTAGGGTTTGCAAGGATGGCGGTGGGGGTCTCATACAGAGGCGTGTAGTTTGGGATGGTGGGGCTGTGGGAGTTATGATTGTAATGCTTTAGTGCAGAATTTGAAGGTTAGGGCTTTGGGCGTGAAGTTATGAAGATTCAATGTTCTTCTTATTGCTGTGTAGAGGTCCCATCAAGGAAAAATGAGGCCGCGAATGTGGATTAGTACGGGTACCTCTGGTGACTTTCACAATCCAAGTTAGTTCGTAGGGCTTATAGTGTGAGCTTCCTATATCCGGTTCTAGGGTTTCAGCTCTTGAGACTCGTGGGGAAAGGTTTGGGGTAGAACTGAGAACCCTTTAGGAGCCTCGGAGTGTGCCTCCCTAGCTTGTTTTAGACTTTAAACTCAATTTAAGGTACCCCTCGAACCTGCACAGCCTCCTTTCCAGGACTTATACAAGGAAATCATAGTAAGGAGCTGTAAAACGACAGGTTTCTTGGGGTTCTGGCTTCCCTCAATTAAAAGAATTTGGGGCTCTCACACCTTAACTCTTCAAGCCCTGCCAGTTGTGGCTCAGCAGGATGGCAGCGGTCGAGTTACGTTTGACGAGCTAATTGAGGGCGCACGCAGCTGGCTCGAAAGAGGTTGCTGCTGTAAAGGTATTTTCGGTGGTTGCGGTAGATCTCGCTCTGCAAGTTTGTGACTTTTGTTGAGTCATCGAGGGGGTTTCTTGAATCAGGGCCCAAAAGTCGCAATAGGCCTGGATGCAAAAAAGGGCCCAAAACTTGAGACCCTCCCTACTATGATTCAGCTTTGCCGGGCTGCTTTTGTTTCTCTGACTCCCGTCGCACCATTTAGGTCAGACATATGACTTACATAGATCATATCCAGGATCCCGGAGAAGTAAAGAGCTGCCGGATAAGAGGGCTGTTAAGTTCTCTGACCTTCTTTTGATGCTTGGCCTGCCAGGGTTTCCGCTTCATGGGGTAGCTCATGAGCCTGAATCATTCGCAATGCAACTCGATTAGTATATACTGTCTTCCCTGGGGCTCAAATGCATCCCAAGGCCCTTTTCAACTTGTTAGGGCTTCCATATTGTTCCGTACCGTACCTCTCATGGCACAATGTGGCCATTCATACTGAGTGGAAGCCTGGCCCTAAACCATCAAACCTATGACAAGCTAAGCGCGCCTACGACACCAACGGTTCCGCGGAGATTCAGACGCTTCCCTTGCTGGGCCTGGGGTTTATACAATGCATGTTCCTGAACTTTACCGAGATGGCCACTGTGGCTTGAGAACCTTGCAGAAAGCTTAAGCAGACCGACAGACCGACATGCTGAGGCCGTAATCAGGCTCGACGGCACGCACCTTGAAGCCCCAGTCCCGATACCCTAAGCCTCAGCCCATCCTAAACCCTAAACCTTGGAGCTCAGCTTGATTGTCCTGCCCAAAAAGCCCTAGGCTCAAAAGTCGGAACTGCATCAGCTCTAAACCCTAAACCCTCGGAGCTCCACCAGCTTTAAGCCTGGCTCCCAGTCGAGGCAAAGATCCTGAATTCCAGAGCCGTCTTCGCGCTTCTCTGCTTTTGTCAAGAGCGCCGGATGCTGGGATAGCGGGAGCCACGAGAACAGAGTTTGTCTTCACACCGTTCTTTGCTACCCCAAACCCTAAAACAGCCTAGCGGAAAAACAGCCCTAGGTTATGGATATAGACGAAGTCGATCTGGAGCAGCTCTTCCAGATGATCGATGTCGCCCGGCCGCCTGAGAGGAGGGGTTATGGGGTTTAGGATTTAGGCTCGTTTTGGTCTTTGTTTCTCAGGGCTTTGACTCCTGGGAGGACTAAGGTTTGGGTTCCGAGCCTTCGCCAACGGCTCCCCACTCTCCATTCACCAAACAGATCTCGTACTATTAGGTTATAGGTTATCCCTAGGGATCTAAGGACTCATATATTAAGGCTTTTGGGCCCAAAGACCATACTATATAAGGCTTTTGGGCTATTTTGACCCCAGGGTATCAGGCCACGCCCATACCCTTCACCATAGACCCTGAACGAGCCCCAACCCCAGCCGCGAAAGCTAGGTCCAATGAAAGGCCTCTCACAGGCAGCTAGTGCACCCTATATAGATAATCCCTTGAAAGGAGCCTGCTTGCTAGATAGGGCTGCTGACAAGCGGTCTAGGCTTGGACTCGCTTTTCGCCTTCGAGAGAGAGAGAGGGTGAATGAGGAGGCTTTGACGGTGCATCACTCACAGGTGCTTCATGGTCTGCTTAATTTCGCTGGTGGCTTTTACTCTGGGCGCGGCATCCGACACTTGGGTTCTGAACTTCTGGACCTTAGACGGCTCTCGGCGGCTCACGGAAGCTCAGGGCTCTGGCTTCAAAAGCTAAAGAAGTGTTGCACGGAACTCCGCCACGCGAACTTCGGGCGGACTAAGCCCAAACCCACCTGAATAAGCAACTAGAATCCCGACCACAGAGCGAGGGGCTCCGTTTTCGTTTTGATTCAACCATGCCACCCCTGGTATGTCTATAAAACGATTAAGCCTGAGCCCTTTCAAGCTTGTTTTTGAGAGGAACAGACCTGAGGTGAACGGATCTGGCTCTATCGAGGCGTGGGTTGGCGTCTGGAGGTTACTGTTGGGGTTCTGATGAGTGATACTGTCCCCTTGTCGTGCTTCTATAACTATCGGGTACGAGTTAAGCCCCAAAACCCTTTTCTGTATTATGAAGGCCCCTATACAACGGTTGTGTTGAGGGGTTTGGTGTTTGGGTCTGGGTTTTACGCGGGGTTTAAAATTGTTGCCTTCGGCCTGAAAGCGGGGGCGGGGGGGAGGGAGGGGGTTGTGCCACGGACAGCGTTGTGAGAACCGTCACTATCGCGAGCTTGGCTTCGTGTGTCGCATGTCGTTTGGCATGTGTCCACATGCTGGCTTTTGAGGCACCTTTTGGGGTTCGCGTGGCATTTGGGTCGGGAAGCGGTTCACGTCTCTCTGCCACGTGGGTGGCATGTGGGATTGGGCTCTGCGTCTTCGTGTTCGGGTGTTCGCAACCTGGAGGCATCCAGACCTTGGGAGGCAGAAGCGGAGAAACTCTGATATCCAGTCAGATTCAGAGATGCACTGTTCTGTTAGTGATCCTTCGATAACTTGATCAATGTTACGTGTGTATCTATATCTATGTACATGAATCATATACACAGGCTCTTTTTGTGGTTTATATGTATGCAGAATCAAAGAATGAGCTCTATTCGACTATTCTTTTCCCGAAACGCTTGAAGTGGCTACGGCTCCGATGCCAAGCAAACCTTGAGCCTCAAGCCCTCGAGTGTTTTGTGAAGTTTGGGGTTCGGTTTGAGGGTTTAGGGTTTAGGGTTTAGGGTTTGCTTCCCAGCTGATTGGCAGAGTCTGGGTTCAAAACAGGGTTTGCTTTTGAGGTTTAATGATCCTGGGAAGTTCGGCCCTCACGCGTAGTTCACCCCGGGGGCTCTGAAAATCCGAAACCCCTTACCCCGCTCCTGGGCGAGGCCTCCGACTTCATTTGGCCCCTCAGTCGCTGGGTGCTTGCCTTGGCATGGAGAATTGATGACTGATGGGCCGTAATGTACACCGTAAATACCAGGATCCTTGTGATACGGACCCAGAAGCAAAGCACCCCTAATTTCAGGAATCCCTATGCCGGAAGCCTATTCCCAGAGTACTAACCAGTACTAACCCACGTGCGGGCACTACAATACAAAATTCTCATGAACCCTTGTATAATTTTAATAATAGTCTAATTCTTCAGGCCCCTGTAGTATAGAGCCCTCGCCCTTATAGGAACCGTTGTGGGAAATTTCATAGCAACCTTGGCACGAAGCCTGTAGAACCCGCTTCACCCTAAACCCTATGCCCCAAGCCCTAAAGCTTTTCAGGATCCCTCTATAGCACCCAAAAGTACCCCTTGAGTGGCGCTGTGAGATGAAGCCTTGGCGGCTTCGGCTTCCAGGTGCACGACTCCAAAACCGCTCCGCGCTTCATCAAGTACAACATGCCACCTCTGCTTGCTTCGGGCTTGCGGTTTATGGGTTTTAGGCTTCGGGTTCATGGTTTAATTAGGGCTTTTGAACAGTGCTTGGGAGTTTCGGGGTCAAAGGGCTCAGGATTCCATTAAGCATGGGTTCTGTAGTTTTGTTTAGCGCTTGCGGCTTCGGGTTTAGCTTCGGACTTGGAGCTTGGGGTTCAAGTGCAGGGTCCAGGCTTCTTTTACTTCCAGTGCTCATGTCTACAGGTCTGGCCATGAAGGGGAGTAGATGGGAAGGCAAACAAGAAGACCCTTAGTTAACTTTACGGGGGCTTGTATACTTGCAAACCCTAGCTGGCTTTGGCTGGCTCATACGGCTGATAGCGAAGCCTCCGCCTCAACTGGATCATGATCGTCTTGGAAGTTGTAGCTTCACTAAGAGATGTCCCCTCGTGAGATGCTTGGCTTGCGGGGATCCTTAAATCCCAAACCTGTGTCCCACAATTTAAGCAAGTCAGGGCAGCCCAAGACCCTTTGATTAATTATGAATGTTTCATAAGAGAGGCTGCTCAGTTTTGCTCTTTTCGCTTAGCTTAGTAGGGTTGGTAAGATGGCAGATGCGGATGGTTACAAGATGGTAGGGGGTTATTACGTAGATTGACTAAGCCAAAAGGCCAAAAGAGGTTGCAAATAGAGCCCCTGCTACAGTCATGGCAGGTTGCGGACGATGGAGATGCAAGAGGACAGCCTGTGACCAGCGAGTGCTTTGTGTACAGGTTTCAGCCCAGGCTGCCAAAGTGATAAACTGGAAACTACCGCAACTGTTTGCATACACAAGGCCTACTTTTTATTTTATCAGAAGCGATTACACAACCCAAGCTTCGCTATGGTTTTGAGGCCCCGGCCAAAGCCGGAAGCCTGGAACATCGAAGCGCCAAACCCTCCATTGCAGGAGCTCTATGCGCTGTCCGAGGTGAAGTTCCAGCAGCTGAAGGAGCGGTCTTGTTTGGCTTTGGGCTTTCGCATATACCCAGCGAGCCCATGAGATCAGGAAGTCGCTTACTATCCCAGTGCTTTATGTTGCAGGCCCCTGGTTCGCAAACCTAAATACCTTAAACAGTAGGATAACGAGCATGTGAGTATTCTGGCACCTTAACAGGAGAGGAGGGTTTTTATTAATCGTGGCTCTACAATAGTGCATCTTAGAGAACTCTGGTTGAACTAAAGACCGAGCTTCTCCCGTGAAAATGCTCCAAGATAGTGTTAACCTGGTTCAGGCTTAGCATAGTATGGGGTTCGTAGTTTGTTTTCGCACTGTTCCGAGGGTTTCACGACGGTTTAGGGTCTTCGGCCGCGATCCATGTACTGCTACTTCTTAATACCTGCAGCTAGGTTAAAGATTTTGGGCCCTGTAAACCTTACTTTTCAGACCCCCTGGACCCCATAAAACCGCATCAGAACTCTGTGTAGACTCTGCGCAACACACGACCTGTCCTGCTTGGAAATTGTGTTTCGGGCTTAGGGCTGGTTGAAAAACGCCATGAAGCTTGCTGAGCTGTTCAACCCTCATCCTGAGACTCCGAAGTCTGCAGCTGACAACGGTGTTAGTAATTACGGTTGGTGGATGGAGCCTGCTTTGCGGACGAAGGGAAGCGCCATCATTCCTAGAAGTCCTCAAGAGAGACACCTTTCACTGGAGACGATCTTCAAAGGCTCCAATTACCCCGCTTCAGACAGTAGGAAACCTACTATGATCTCAGGTACATTCATTCATTCGGAGCTTTTGGAGTCTCTGGGTCTAAACCAAAATTCCCAAAACCATCAACCCTAAAACCGAAACCCTCACAGCACCCTGCAAAACCCTTATGGAATGAAGGAACCCTTAGAGGGACCTCCGGGTCAGGAGCAGATAGACCATCTGACATTGATGTTAAAAGGGCGCAGCCCTGGCAACAACTTCGAGAGACTTGGATGCTCATGCTTTGAATAGAGGGTTTGTATACGGCCTTAGAGCTAGGGGTTCATACGGATTGCATTAAGGCTTAGCCGGGGCTATCTGGGTTTGTTCCTTTCAGGGTACTATGCGTCTATACACGGTGCTTTAAGGCTTCTGACCGAGAAGTTTAACATTGGGACCTCAAAACCCTGTTGGAACACTAAGTACGAAGTCATGTTTTACCCCGACTTGTGTCAGTCCTTGCTTGCCTTGCGCGCGTTGCGAGAGTCGAGCCCCAAAGTCCGCAAACCCAAAACGGTATGTCAATGTAGCGCGGCAGTATCAGCGTTCGGGGGTTGAAATTAACATATGGTTCAAGGTTATAGCATAGCAGGCACCACAGCCCTAGTAGCCCTCAAGCCTGAAACAAAGGGCATACCAAGAGTCGAAGGAAGACCTCCACCACCCTGTCAAGAGCTCTGCTCAGCACACGTCTAAGAATCTTGATATTGGGGCCTTGGGGGTTCAGGTTTTCGGCCCTCTTCTCTCGCCTGGCTACGCATCAGCTTGGGAATGGGTATCGCGCTAGGGTGGTAGGCTCGACTTGCCCAAAACATCCCAGTTGCCCAGGGATCTGTCGGTGCTGACTCCACCCGACTCGGCAAGAGACTTCCGGCCGCGATGTTTTTGGCAGTGTAGGGTCATAAGCGTTTGGGTTTTCGGTCGGTACCACGGGGTATGGGTGGTTCTACAGTGAAGCCCAGAAAGTTCATGGGGTGAGGATGATTATTTAGGGGATATCTTATGCTGAACCCTAATTGCCACGCCTTAGATAGGGCATCACGATAGTGACTGGCTTCTACTCTGAGGCATGCAAGTGGTTTGGGGAATTCGCGTTTTCTTGCCCAGCACAGAATACAGTAAACTCCAGGATTTCGTGGTCAGTTTACTGCTCAGAGCTTAGGCCTAGGCCCCGGACCCAGCCAGAGTTCAAGGATGTTGGAGGAGGAGGATGGCTTCTGGGGCTAGAGTGAAGTCGCCGCAGGCCTTTAGAACAAAAAAACAAAAACGCAGGGAAACCTTCGGACGTCGGGGCGCACCAGGGGTTAAAACCTTAAGGAGGAGGGCTGGGGAAAGAGGCGTGTTGGGAGACCATTTAGGTTTCGAGTATAGAAGACTTGCTACATACAGGGGTCGGAACATGATATCCCTTAGCCTCTACCCCACTCTATTGTAAAAGGCCTCAAAATACTATACTATTTCCAAGCCTTGTTCCGGATCTGGCCATCTCAATACAGCCCGCCCCCCTTGGCGCGGATTACAATAGGTATCTAATCGACACGGTTTCAAGTTTCTAGAAGCCTAACCTCCGAACCCTAAAGGCCTACAAAATCTGAAGCCACTCGTCCACAAGCTTTGCTGGCAGATGGGCCTACCAAGGTGGGATGCGTACAAGGTTTACGCCATCTTGAATCCTCATTCCCCCAATCCAGAAAAACCCCTGCAGTCCTGGTTAGGCTACCTTGTGCCCAAAACCTTGATCTAATCATGCAGGTCGCTAGACTAGGTTGTTGTTTTGTTGGTTGTGGTTTTGAAACGAGGATTCCTCGAGCCCTGCAATCCGGATTCCTATTCCTTTCGAGGCCGCTGGGAGTCGAGCCGTGCTTTTTCTCCGATGGTTTTTGAGGGTTTAGGAGCTTTGGTTTGGAGATGTTTGGAGTGCAGAGCTTTCTTGAGGTGTGGTAGCTTGTGGAGTTGCGAATGCATCACCGGATTTGGTCTGTCAGCTACTTCTTCCCCACAGTGCGACATTGGCAGCCAGCTAGGCAGGCGGCCAGAACTTCACGGCCTAAAGCCTCACAGGCCACGTCAGCTTGCTGTCTATCGAGCACCAAGTTTTGTGCTTACGATTTATTGCTTGAGGCAGGCTTCAAGCAAGAAAGTAGGGTTTCTGGCATATCGCAGGGGCGACTATGTTCCAGACCAGCTGTGCTTCGTTTCGAGTTCCGTAGCCCATTTGTCCGAAGGAAGCCAGGACGTTGCGGGTGGGGTTGCTTATTATCATTGCTCAAGGTTCTTCGAGTAGTTGACTCTTTCGGGTTCAGGTCGTTTAGCTTCTTATGAGTTTACGGATTCCTTAGAGGTTCCGTCATTGCACTTTGACACCCCGAAGCCTTGTTCCTATATCAAAAGCCAGAGATGACGAAGGACATTGGCGCAGCGGACGCTCCGATCCGCAAGGAGCGCTTTGCTTTCTTTGGATCAAATTAGGACGGTTTTGGGGTTGAGGGGCTCTAGAGGGTTTCCGATCGTTCTAGGGCTTAGGGTCTCAGGTTTTGGAGTTTTGGGGGTAAGGGTTTCGGAGGTTTTGGGTTGTGCAGGGGCCTTGGGCCTTGGGGTTCAGGGTCGGGTTTAGGGCTTAGTCTTAGCTGATGGACACAGCTTTTTCTTCAGCTTCTTGTTTCAGAGAGCGTTTGATTGCGGGGCCTGCGTTTGGTTTAGGTCTAGGTCTCTAATTAAGAGAGGTGATTGGACACCAATTCCCAAACCCTATGCTGTCAACCGTGCGAACATCAAGTCCCAAACCCATCCCGGAATCTTTAGAACTAGATTCTGCGCAGCACGCATCAAACGGGTTTGCAGTCCCGAAGCAATGCAGTGTGGAACACGCCTCCGTGCTCACAACCCTGCTCCACAAACCCCAAGCGTATGTAGGGAGAGAGAGAGAGAGACAACATAAACCTGTACCTACGAAATTCCGCCAGCAGCAACCACCCGAACCTGGAGCCCGAAATTCATTCGGGGTTGCCTGAACCCTGCAACGCAACACCTGGTCCCGTGACGAATGAGAAGGAGCTGCCAGCCGCTCCTGTTCTTCCGCTGCCTGAGGCTTGCCAGAGCACTGACATGTCAAGCTTGTAACAGAGTCCTAAGGAATAACATCGGTAATCTCGGGATGTCTTGGGATCATAGGTTTCGGAGTCCCATGTCTATGGGACTATTGCAGAAGCAACAAGTTGGATCATGGCTACCCCCAAATGGGCTTGCAAGACAGGTCTCTTTTTTAAAAACCTAAAGGCCAAACCCAAACCTGCAGTTCCAAGTCCTAAACCCTGTACGAAGCACTCCAGCACTTGGTCCCACACCCTAAGCTCTGAACTTATCGGAGAGAAACAAGGAGCTGGCCTCCAGCCCAAAACTCTGGAGGCAACGGCGAAGTTCTGAAGTATAATGTTATCGCCTGAACTTACAATTACAAACAGTATGCCTAGTCTGGTTAGTCTAGTCAGGGTTGCTTTTTGTTAGCAGTACGGTATTGTTAAGGCCCCTGATCGCTCGACTCTAAGCCGAACACCCTTACGCAAGCCCCCCGGGCGTCAGCGAGGTTGTTTTGAGAGGTTTTGGTTAGATTCTTAGATGAACATCACAAGTGTGTTGTAGTGGTGCACAGATTGCAGTAATAAGGGCTCTGGTAGGATAAGCTAGCCACATGACCCCCCCCACACCCTAGGGCCCTAGGGCCTTCGGCTTATCCCCTTGTTAAAGTACCCTTCAGTGCCTGGCAGGAGCACCCCCCCGAGCCACCAAAGAGTGCGCAGAAGGTGGCGGTGGCGCTGACACAGGCACCCCGGGGTTTAAGGGCTTCGAACTTTAAGGTTCTTTTAGGCGGTTGGGGTTTATGGTTTATAGGAGATGTAGGGGCTTAGCTTTTTTTTTTATGGGGTGAGACTATCAAAAGCGGGGGCTTGTGTTTGGAAGGACGACAATACTCTAAATGACCATTACAGTCTCAATCTTTGGGCAGATCCTGCAAGCTCTTTGTAAACCCTGCTGCCACCTAAACACCCCTACAAACCAAAACTAGGTCGTTCGGCTTCCAAAACCCAAACTGCGCGTATAAAGGGTCAGAAAACGATGCAATCTCCTGGGTCTCCTGCGTGGTGGTCGTGGTCGTCCTGGTCTTACTCCGTTTCGCTCTTAACCCTTGCGCCACCCCACGAGCAGCCTAAGCCCTCAAAAGCACAGACTCACCTAGATCCTGAAGTCTAAGCCCTCAGCCTAAGAACCCTGTATAGACGCTTGAATAACGGATACTATTCCTTCGAATCCTACACATCAGATACCTACATCCCCATCCTACTATTAATCCAGGGCCTTATATTACACGCTTATTTAAGCCCTTGCAGCTCGTTTCCCCCAGGAGCCTCGAGTTCGATGATATGTTTACAAGCCTTATCTAGGACCTGTAACCCTAAGATACCGGCATCCTCCCGAGATCCTCACACCCAAGGCCTGAGAGCGTAAAGCCGTAGATCCAATGCCCTGAAACGCCGAAGCCATCCATCTTCAACCATTAACCGACACAACGTACATCCTGTAAGCACTACAGTAGAGCCCTTTTTGGGGTCCTTGTCTAGAAGCCTAAACTCTCAGCCCTTACTTCATTGAGTCCTCAGAACCCTAAGCCCTCAACCCCAGAAAGGTAAAGCCTCAACCCTAAACCCTAGACTCCAAACCCCTTAACCCTCAACCCAAAAACCTTTAACCCTAGACCTTTACAGCCCTAACCCTAAACCTAAGCCCTTAAGTTCAACCTTGCTGTTCAGGGCGTCTTTGGCAGCTCGGTCAAAGAGGCCAGAGCTGTGCTTGGGGATTTAGAGCCTGTAGAGTTTAAGATTAGTGGGGTTTAGGGCCGTTGAGGGTTTGGGAGGGGGGAGGGGACCGGGGAGGGGTTCGGTGGGATTTAGAGTTAGGGCTCAGGGTTCACAATGCCCAAAATCCCAAAATCGCACAAAAAAACCCTCACCCCCGAGAGTCCTTGAAAAACCTGTGTAGATTGCCCAAGAACCAGTACCTTATGTCCTTGTGCCTCATCATACCTATTCTTTAGCATGCTACAGCATAATACCCCAAAGCCCTACCCCAAAGCCCTGACCAAAATCCGACACTCATTCAGGCCCTGATGTAAAGCAGAACCTACAAAAACCCAACCCTAGAGGCTCCACGCCCGGAGCTCTAAGTGAGTCCCTCCATACTACAGGAGCCTACATGAATACCAATATGATTCCTTAGGGGTCCTGGTGATAACTACACTATAAAGGGGCCCGAGACCCTATTCCAATTATTAAGGCCCCTACAGAAAACCCCCCACGTAATGCCCCTTATGGTAACACTTCTAGGAGCCTTTATAAGAACTCTTTAAAGGAGCCTTGTTCTAATTATTGAGGCCCCCACCCCATACCCTCGGAGAGAACTTCTCCAGGTTGAGGCGCTGCTTTTGGCCTCAGAGGCCAGGCTCAAGCGGTCGATGGCGCCTTGGTGTTCCATCATATTCAGCATCATACGACGACGTCTAGTACCACAACTACTACTAGTACTACTACTACTGCTACTACTACTACTACTACGACGGCGACTACTACTGCAACTACTACGACGACGACTACGAATAGTAATAATACTGCTAGTAATATATGCCTGTTACCATTTAACGATTCTTATAACGCCTGTTTTTTGGTATGATTACGATTATTACCGTTATTCGTTAAGTAGTATATATCTTTGTTCCAATAACCTACTATACTAGTATTGTTGCTCCTAACCACAGTGATTGAATATATGTATGTATACATATATGTATATGCACATGTGTATATATATATAAATAAATATCTATATACATATATATATATATATATATGTATATAGATAAATATATAGAAATATATATATATATATATACATACACGCACATACATATATATATATATATATATATATGTACAAGTGTGTGTATATATATATGTAAACATAGAGCTGTGCTTGTTATTGTTGCTATTATAGCTGTTATTGCTGTTAGTTTTGTTGTTCGTTGTGTTGTGGGGTTTTGAGGGTTTCGGCTGGTTTTGGGCCATTTGGTTTGGGGCTTCGGGGGTTTCAGGGTTTGCGGTGATGCATATCCCACGAACACCTTCACACCTAAACTTCAAGACGTTGGGTTCTTGCTATCTGATCACGAAGGTTTTTTTTGTCTGAAGGATTCTTTGATCCTCAACAAGCGCATCTGTTTCATGGGCCTATACAGATTATACAGGCACACAGAAATAGCCACTTCTTCTACCTAAGGCGGCTTGACAAGGCTTGACAGGCAATTACTCCAAGCCTCTACACCAGAAACCCTGAAAAAACCCTCATACAGGCCCCCAGAACCCCCAGCAACTGTACAAGTGGGCCGATCCCTTTGCAGTAGCAGCTCCTTGTTAATCATCATAGTGTAGATACAGTGTATCAGATACAGCGTACTGCTGCACTGTTACACTGTGCTTTTGTCTCCTAGCCCGAAGTCCTTCCGTGCAGGCTTGTACGGTTGAGGGTGTCTTGCGTCTAGGCTTCAGGATATCGTTATTCTTGGCCGGACATCTAGAGCAAGAGAAATCCTTGCACAGTTCAGTCTAATGTCTATGCACACTGAGGCGAAGATTGAGAATGCTATTTCGGAGCTGCCTCGCATGCCACAGCCGCAGCTGCTGCAGCCGAACGTGGGCACGGCCTCGCACGAACTCCAGGCTTCAATGGCTGGGGTTCGGAGTTTCGGGCGTAGATAACGGTGATAGCCTGACGACCGTGGGGTAGCTACCGAGGCCGAGGATGAGGACAGCAGTCTTAGGTTCGTGTCGAGCATAACCAGAAGGGTCCCAAGCCAAGTTTGTAGATTGTAGTGGCGGTCGCCACAGCATGGGCAATGATGTTTATGCAAGAATATCGTAGTCGCGGCCTGGCTTTTGTGTAGCCTTTGATAATCCACTAGAAGCAACTTCCATGATGGCTGCCCTGCCACCACACTGCCATGCCTGACATGCCCAGAACACGAATGTAATGCAAATTGTGCCTATCGCTATTCATGTTTCGTTGGCTATAGCGTACATGTTTGTAAAGTTTGCCTATGCTCGTGCATGTACGCGCGTCCAGCAAAAGAACAGGGTCTTCGGCACGGTATAGTATATTTGTATGGGAATTGTTACTGGGTATGACATAGTACTCAGGCCTTTTGTTACGGGGCCAAGTCCCATGTAGCTTTCTCCAGGCAGGATGGACGAGATCCATGCAGAGGTTGGGGGCAGGGGTGACAGGGGCGCTGCTCCCTGGTTTAAGGTCCCGGAGGCCCTGATACAGGGGTCTGAGTAGTTCTCACAACTCAATTTCCGGGTTCTCATGTATGGTATACAGACCCCAAGGTTCTTGCTTTCGGGGCTCGGGTTTTGGACTGGCTCGGCTGTTTACTGCTCCTCTGTTCGTCTCGGATGTTTGGTTTGGGGAAGGTTTTGGAGGCCAAGGTGATCGCAGGAGTTTAGATGTTCGGATTGAGGTTTAGTTACAGGCTCTGTGGTTGCTTGGGTTTGGAGAACAGACCTTTGGCTTTAGAAGCTTAGACTCCGGCCCAAGCTTCGACAACCCTCAGAGAGCACAAGACCTCCTGATTATTCATGATTGTTCTACCTCAAACCATGTGCAGGATCCAAACATATCTTAGGCAGGCCCCCACTCCCACCCCCACCCCCGACCGCAATCGCTAATAGTGACCTCAGGTGTGCATGCAATTTCCATTAAGTAAACTCTTTCAATGCTCCCATCGTGCCACTCTTAGCGCTTGGGGCTGATCCCAATCTACAACGAAGGGGCGACTAGACTCGTAGATCCTGTCGCGTCGAAGGCCTGCGCAGTCCCACAAGCCACATACGAAGCCCACGGATGCCCTGAAGCACTCGGATGCTTTCCGGTCGATGCAACCTGGATGGGGATGAAATCTGCAGGCTTGGTTGTTCAGGGAGTCGGATACGCTAGCCGCCCTAAGCCCTAATGGGACCCAAGACGCTTGGACTCCAAGACTCGAAAGATCAAAAACCAAAGATCTTAAATTCTTACCCCAATTCTGAGCAGTCTTGTAGCTTTTGAGTTCCCTGCTATGGGTGCTACAAGGTCTTGCCGGGTCACATAGGGACATAGGGTATTGCCAGGGTCCCTTATTGTAATGCAAGGATTAGTTCTTAATAAGGGGAGAACTGGGCTGTCTGGTTTCAGGAGAATTCAACCTTGGAAGACAGGTGTTGGGCTCTTTGCCTCTTCGCTTTCTGCGGCTACTATTTTATCATTAGGACTTCAATGTAGGGTTGGAATATTATGCGGAATAATGTTCCCTGTATCCTACATAGTTATACTATAGTATACTACTCTCAAGCCCAATTTTCACTATTGATACCCTAGATGCGGGAGGTCTGATCATGCCCGTGATTTTCTCACCGGTGCCGGCATCCGGATCCCGAGCCTCACGAAAAAGTTCCTAGCCCTCGGGATGGGGTGCAGCCAAAAGCCGAGGTACATGGGCCATGCGGAAGCTTGGCTTCAAAGGAGCCGACTGTGATTCCTTTCAAGAGGGGTGGTGCCAGAGACGTAATGAATCCCCCTCGAAGGATATTCCTGAGAGAGGTGGCTTCATCTATCGTGGGTCAACCTACCATTAGTTTTGTGCTATGATTTCTATGTAGTTTAGAGACTATGGTAGAGACCAGGGAAACATTGGGCTCCTGTCGAGTGGAGGTCCTAAAGCCCTAAGCTCTGAGCCCCTAAACCTAAGAGCTACACTTACACCATCCTCGGAGTCTAAGATGGATCAATTGGGGTTTAGGGTTTGGAGTGTGCCCTTGGCATATGCTTACCATGCTGTTGAGTTCTTGGGTCTTACTGCCTCTGCAGTGGGTTCAGGGTGTGACAGCTTCGGCTGTCGGGCTCATGCTTTGAGGTTCTAGGCTGTGGGATTCGGGGATTCAGGGTTTAGGCTGCACAGGGCCGCACGTGCAGCCCTTCCGCCAGGCTTGACGTATCGAGTGCCTGGGAGAGAGAGAGAGAGAGGCTGTGCAGTCACGAGTGCTGCGCTGCTTCACATCGACGGCTGTTCCGGGCGAGAGATCCCTGCTGCAAAAGGCTGTGGACTTTTAAGTACGGCTCGGCTGCATTAGGCGAAGAGGCTTCTGAACTGTTTTGCCACATCCTCAGAAACCCTGTCAGAAGCCCTACAGAGCACCCATAAACAACACTGTAAAGGAAACGCAAACAAGCTCCAAAGACCCTTGAAAGCATTCATACAAACTAAACTGTAAACCCTACCTTAACCTCCCAAACCCTACATTTTTGTAGGTTCTTATTATAAGCCCTAATATGGAATTTATAGGGACCCTACAAAAAAGTAGGTTTTGGTAGGTTAAGGTACACTATACTTTAGGCATAGCTCCCCCCACAAAGCAAGCTCTGCTGAGGCCAAAGGCAGCGGCAATCGGAGATCTCTCCTTGCCGAGGTTGGAGGGCTCGGAGATGGCGCTAGGTTTTCTGGATTCGATATCTATATATATATATGCGTATTCATACCTATATATGTGTATATATTTGTATGTATATATATATAGAGAGAAAGACTATAGATATATTACAGTTTACAGCGTTGGGGATTTGGGGCTTAAATGCCGGCACGGGTTCGTACCAGGCCCCTACTGTCGAGTTGACTGCATCCATCATTAGGTGTTTACTGGTCTCTTAGGCCCCGAAATTTGGAAGGAGATCGCCGTATTTTGTGAAACCTTACAGAGAAGAAATGCAGAGGGCAGCTTCCGAACTTGACTAAGCCATTTTAGCAACAGCCCTCAACCTGACTTCGTGATCGAAGAAGTCCAACCCCGTCACCATGTCTCGAAGCACGGGGTATAGGGTTGGGGGCTTCGGGGTTTTAGTTTTCTGGGGCGTTTTGGGTTTGAGGGTTTGCGGGTTGAGGGTTGGAGGAAAAGGGTGTAAGCTCATAGTCTTTGAACTGCTGAGCATCATGCCAAGCCTTTGGAGGACACAGCAGAGGAGTTGGCAAGAACACACCTGCGCACATTCTCGCAGCCGGCGGTGCCTTGATTGACGTGAAAAGATAGCCTCAGCCTGCCGCAACCCACTGTCTGTTCGGTTTTGGCAGCAAGACTCGTTGTGATGGCTCCTCAACATGCTGTTAGGAAGAAAGTCCCCAAGTCCCTAACGTGCACCGGGCTTCCTGTTGGCCGAGGAATCGCTGGTGATGAAGCAGCTGTCCGCGCGTCCGAAGAAGCTACGTGCCAGTCATGCTTAGGATTTATGCGAGTTCACTATTTACTTAATTACACCCTGAACCGCAAATTTGTGGTGTTGTAGACGTTCTACAGTGTTGTCGATTTACGGGGCGAGCTTTTCTGGGACTGGATGTTGCAATAGAGAGTGTAAGGGTTCAGGATGGCTTAAGTTTTTTTGGCTTTGCATGTTTCGGGTTTCAAGTTTAGGAGTGCAAAAATGTGTTTGGGCATGTGGGTGTAAGCTTTGTGGAATTCTTCAGGCATGTTCTTGTGTCAGATCGAAGACCAGGGGCCTGGGATTACGCATACCTTAAACCTTAAACCCATACTGAAAGGTTTGTCCGAGAGTGAGTGCTGAAACCCATACTGAACCCATGCATCTCTAAGCCTAAATGTTGAACCCTTAGACGTGAAACCCCAACTGAAGAGGTGGTTTCAGAAAGCCAGGGTTTCTGTTTATGGGACCGTGCTTTTCGATCCCACTATTAGTTTTAGGGCTTGTCCAGCACAGTGCGTAGTGCGGTGCTGGCATTCCTCATGTCCAGGAGTAAAAAAGCTCTTTTCGATGAGTCCAGGAGATATCCGCAATGCCGCAGGTAGCTTTCAACAGCAGGGCTGTGGGTTGGCCACAGCGGGATAATCTACGTAGGCACGAAAAAATTTCCCGACCGATTCGGGCTGGCAACGAGCCTGCTTTGGCCAGTGTACATGTCGAATTGCGCGCGGTATAGTGATTCCGTGGACGGTGCCGAGTGCACAGACTCTTAATTAATAAGCCCTAAAACACCGAAATCCAGCAACCGAATTCCAAAACTGGCAGCTTCAATCGACAACCTTCCCGTGCCCTTCAGCCGCCACCTAACCGCTTTAACCTTGCAAAACCTCAATCACGAGATCTTTCTGCAGCTGTTTTATTGTAGATCGCTACTTGGCGGCCGCGACGCTGTATGCCCTACACCTGACATGTAGAGGGAAGAGTGTCCTGTCATCGGTTCCATCTGGACAAGACGCAGAGTTGAGGGTCTCGGGGCTCGGGGCCCAATCCGGGAGGCTCACGCAGAGCCATGCGCGGAACCGTCCAACGCAGAATCGCTGTCACTGGCTGTCGCTTTGGACGGCCTGAATACCACGCCCTCCATGCCGGACGGTTGGTAGCACTGGTCTTGTCGTATATGGAATCACCAAAAGCAGTGATAGTAGGGAGCAGCAACAGCGGCTGTCATGTCTGCCTTTTCGACTGCTTTGGCGCGCATTTGGCGGCTTGCGCTGCCGTCAGCACGGTGGAAAACCCGTGAAACCCGTGCTTGCCGAAGTACGACAAGGAACAGGCTGCCGGTGTGCCGTTGCACTAACCCCCACGAAACAATCTCCTCCCAAAGTGAATCGAGAGATGTCCGGGCTGTAAGGGCCAGGCCATACAGTATCGATCTAGGGCCGTGGGTTTAGAGCTGAAGCAGCAGCCGGAAAGCTTTTTAGCTTCCTCCCACTTTCGGAACCGCGTCTCCTCTCCTGAGAGGAGCTCATTTGTGGAAGAGTGCGGTTGATGCACGACATCCTTGAAGAGCCACTATGCGAAGCCCGGGATGCAGAATTGGAATTGAGAGTGTACTACGCCTTAGAGCCTTAGGGCTTGGGGGCGTTTGATACTAGGAATCATGGTATCACTTCTTCCGGCCCCCCATTGTAGGGCCTTTTCTCGAGGCTTTGCACAGTAGCCTTGGCAAATTCAGCAAGTTACGGCTAAGATGTGTTTGTATTCGAGTTATAGAACGAAGTTTCGCTCACAAGAAGATCCACAAGCCATGAAGCCTAACTCTAAGACCTCGCCAGGCTTGTCCCAGTTGTGAGGACCGAAACATGCTGAAGCCTTATTCTTCAGCCCTTTGGAAGGGACTGCGATGCCCGCCGATCAGCAGTCCACTTCTGCTGTCCGCGGCTCCGATCTGAGCTAGGTTCTTTTGGGCGTCTTTGGGGTTCAGGTCCACCAATACGATGAAGGATAATGGCATTATGAATAATTAGTGCTATTCTTTATCATCATTAGTATCAGTAGGAGTAAGTTTTACACCCCTTGGGCCTGTTTTTAGGGCTTTTGCGTCATGCATAGCAGTCGCTGATATGGTGTCATGTCTCAGGTAGGCATGTGACGAAGAACTCCCTGCCCTGAATAGCCAATGATGCTGGGATCCATATCAGGAAGCTCAATTCGAACCATGGGTTTCACCTTCGTTTTTACCTTGCTGTAGACCACTGAGCAATAAACCCCATTTCTTAGAGACCCAAGTGTTATGGTCCCAGGCTCCAATTCCCAGTCGATTTGCGGACTGTACCTTGTGTTAAGGAAGGGGTGATAAATTAACCCCCTCTTCCAAGGTATTTATAGCCGCTACTCCTGAACTTCCATGTCTTTGAGGCTCAGATTTCGGCTTGCCTGGATGGCCGTAAACTTTTGGTACACATAACCCATCTTCCTGGCCGAGACCCTGAACATCCCAGAATTCGATAAGCCTTAGTTCCGAAACCCTCCAGATCCCTCAACCCAATCCTCGAAGCCCTCAAGTCCTGAACATCTCAAGAATGCGATCCCGAGCCCCGAGGTCTGCATCGTAGGATCAAACCTCGGCATCACGCTGGGCATCGTGCTCGCCGGTCAGGCCCACGCCTGGCAGAGCACGGGAGCGGCAAAGCCCGAAGCAGCGAAGCTTCATCCCCCAAACTGCTAAACCGCTAGATATTCCCCAAAGCCTCGTGATTCATTTTCAAGATCAGCATTGTTCTTGCTATCAGGTATGATCTTCAGTTTTCCGATTTTAGTACAGCTTGTAAAGTCGAATTTACTATTCATCGCTCCGACCTTTGTGTCCGACTGGAACAGGATGTTTGACGGCAGTTGCGGTGCCTAGCTGTGATCATGTTGGAGAGTTCAGAATGTCGCAGTCTGCACTGCACTTTCGCAGAGCTTCGCCTGAAGCCTTGTTTAGGATTTGTGTGAGGGCCCGAGGGTAGGGTGAGCTGGAACCTGAGCCAGATCCGCCATTCCGTCTTTTTGCTCCAGGGGATGGCAGGGCAATGGCATGGAAGCCTCCCGGGGTTGTTTTCCTAAGCCCTAAACTTTATTAAACTCTAAACCCGAGACGTTAAATCCCAAACTTTGCCGACCAAGTACACAATGCCCGAGTTTCTCCTATGTACCCTAAGCCCCGTAAGCATTCAACCGAAGGACCCAACACTCCGTTTTAAGCCACGTCACCTTACACCCGAACGCCTTTTCACCCAAAGTCCTTGAGCATCTCATCATGCTGCCCATGTCTCCGCGGTGCTGAGCTGAGCCTCGACGGCACCCTAAACCCTAAACCTGAATATTGAGGTCCAGGGTTCAGGGTCAGGGAGTTCCTGAGATCTGAATGGGGATCCTCTTGCGAAAGGTTCTACATAGGTATGTCATATATATGTCCCTAACCTTCTGATCCGGCTCAGGCTCACGGTCTATTGCTCAAGTTTGGTAGGTGGCACGTTGGGGCACGGGAATTTCCCCAACCTGGCCTTATTTGTGCCAATCCTCCCTTGCAATAGCACCTCTTTATTTGGGAAAGACAGGGCCCGCAAAGTTAGGTTCAAGGTTTAGGGTAGTTTTTTGTCGTGCTTGTGCACAGCATTGCGAATCGTGCTTTGGCTTTGGTACCCTCAGGTCATAGTTAGCAACGTGAAACCAAAGCAGGATCTGCACTGAATGCAGTAAAGACTCTACGTACATACGTGTTAACCCTTTCTTACCTTAAGACACTGGGAGCCCAATACCCCTTTGTTGAGGAATATAATTAATAACTATGATCCAAAGTATATTCCTTGATTAATGGCTTGCTTTCTAGGAACCTAGATATCAAATAGGTTACCCCGAGCTGAGTGTGTGTCTTATTACTGATAAGATCCTAACCAAGAATAGGCTTCCCAAGAAACCGTGCAACATTCCAGGGTCTATAGTAGCTGCTCTCAGTAAGGCGGCCATGATTGGGTCGGACATCCGCAGCGCAGCAAAGACCCAGCATCACGGCCTCAGTGTTATTAGATTCCGGTTTTGGGCTTTCTGTGATAGTCTTGATGTTGTCGAGGGCTTCGGTTTTTATTGGTAGAGCACATGTTTTTGGTTTGCAGAGCTGTTCTACGTGGAAGTTTGCAGGTCTTGCCTTAGTAAGGGTATGTTTGCACCGGCAGAAGCATTGTTGCGATTTTGATGGCGGGCACATCTTCGCAAGCTTGTAGCAGAACTTGCGCGCTGATGGAAGAGATGGAAGTTTCAGGGCTTGTGCTTATGCAAAAGATTAATTAGCCTGGTTGGGAACCGCATCGTGTAAAGCCTTACTTAGCCCGCAGAAACCCGAAACCCTAAACGCTGAACCCTAAGACGCGGCTTCGCAGCTTCGGAGGTACTTCCATGCCCAAGCCATCGAGAAGGTTGCGCCAGCCATCCATCCGGAGGCCTTTGATCTATAGGGTACTGTAGGGTGCTGTAGGGAAGTTTCACATGCTCACCGTGAATTGTTGGAGATCTTGGGGTCGATGTTGGGTGCATCGATGTTCTCTTCGAGAGCTCCATGCAACTAGAGAGCCCTTTGCAGCCCAAAGCCCGCCAAAGCCCGAAAGGCCCGAAACCCTAAACCCTATGCCTGCTGTGAGTGCGAGGGCGAGCGTCGAAAAACCCTATGCCAGAAATTGCCAGACCTCATGAAGCCAAGCGTGCGTGCATTGCGCGAGCATGCGTATGTTACGTCTGCAGGCTTCCGTCCTTACGGCGCCGCGACCACAGCAGCCGATCATCGATGCCCCGCTGCGGACGAAGCTGTTCCCTGGCTGGAGCCTCCGAGGAGCCATATCCCTTCATGGGGGGAGCGCCTCCTAAGAAGTAGAGTGATGCGGAACAGGATGCGATTGTAAGGTTGTCGTTATGATAGGTTCCACAAAACGAAGGAAGTCCTCTTAAAAAAGGTATCGGGCCTTCCGACGGGGTTCAACCGTAGGACTCAAATTGCAACGGGAAGAGCTGTGCTACGAAGCTGCGGCAGGAACCCAGCCCAAAGACTTGCACTGGAGACCCTGAAGTACGAGCCCCCAAATCCCATAGTAGATTCCGGTATCATCAGTTGCGCCCAGCCGCACATCCCAAAGCCCAAACCCCTTCGAGACACGCGCCCCCAGCCAAACACCCCTCACATAAAGCGCCCTTGCGCCTGAAGGCTTGCTCCACGCAATAACCGTGGCCAGGCCGGTGGAAGTGTTTCAATCGTACAGCTGTTGAGGATGCAACTTGGAGATGTTTGGTGCGATTCCGCATGGGACTTGTGTTTGAGGGTTTGAGGGTATATGTGCATCACCGCAAACACTCCCAAACCCAAGTGCCGTGCTGTGACTGGGCTGTCGTCTATTACGGCCGTAGAGGAACGAAGCCGCACCGTCATTCCTTCAAATACAGACCTCGGAAAAGCCCCAAACTTCCCAAACTGCCACTTGCGGCTAAAGTGACAGATCCCTGGTACCAGGGCCTTGATCTTCCATTTCCGTTCCTTTTCACCGAATCCAAAACCTTACATCCGAAACTGTACGTTTTGAAGGGTGCCTGTGCAACGGCTCCACGAATAAACCACCGATATCTCGTGCGCAGACGCTGTCTTCGTGTAGAGAGGCTTGAATCCCTTGAAGCAATCTGGGCGAAAGAACAGGACGGATTGCACGAACGTAGCTGCGCTCTCAACCATGAGTCTCTCAGGATCATGCTTGAAGGTTTCGACACCGATGACTTTGCTATTTATCCATCCATCCATCTAGCCATTTGTCTATCTACCTCTAACAGGCAGGTAGATAGGATCGGCATGTCGTACGCATACGACGGAAATAGAGAGTTTGAGAGCTCTTTTACACCTGCCTTCGGGTCAACAGCGCACGCACTGCCCAATCCCAATTCCATTTCGACCAGTCGAAGACTCGGCGGCTGAGCCACTTGTATGGTGATTGGCTCTCTAGGGTTTTGAATAGGTTTATCTCGTGCTTTGGATAATTTCCTATAGTGGCGGTACCCTGCGTAGTGGTCCTCGGAAAAGAGACATACATTCATACGTACATACAGACAGACATGCATATGCACATGCATGCACACAATAAACGTACCGTACATATACACACGCACACGCACGCACACACAAACACACAAACACACAAACACACAAACACAAACACACAAACACACACACACACAAACCAACGAACGAACGAACGAACGAACGAACGAACAAACCAACCAACAAACGAACAAACAAACAAAAACAAACAAAAGCAAACAAAAACAAAGAAAGAAAGAAAGAAAGAAACAATCAATCAATCAATCAAACAAACAAACAAACAAACAATCAAACAATCAAACAATCAAACAATCAAACAATCAAACAATCAAACAAACAAACAAAAACAAGCAAACAAACAAACAACCAAGCAAGCAAGCAAGCAAACAAACATACAAACAAACACACACACGCAAACAAACACACACACACACAAACACACACATACACACACACATGACATATGTATCTAAACAACTTATCTAAGCACACACATATATATATATAGATATGTACATATATATATATATGTACATGTATATTTACATGTATATTTACAGATATTTATTTATGCACAACATATAGTTATACAAAAAATTGTGCACATGTGAATCCGTATCCTTACACGAAGGCTCCATTTCTCTGATTGGTTCTGGTGCCGTTCAAGAAGGTTCATGACCCCACGATTGTCAGGGACGGGGATCGGAGTGTTAGGCCTTACCAACCATAAACCCCAGCCGCTTACACAAGGCCAGCGCTGTCTCGGTGTTGATTCGTTTCGGATTCGGGATTTCCGGACTTGAGGTTCAGGCGTTCAGGGCAAACAGCCCCGCGAAATCTACATGTAGCCAGCGCCCAGGCAAGGTGCGACTACCTCCAAAGGGCGAGCTGCGGGAACGTGTGGTCCTCCGAAGCACCCCGGAAGTACAAGCAAGCAACTAGACATACTCGGAAGGTCGCTTGTAGTTCGTCTTGTCTGCTTTCAGTTCATAGCCCTTTGCCGTCCTTGGTGCATCGTCGCCTTGCCCGGGACGACTTAAGGCTTTGCTGTGTCCACAATGGTTTTTCGACGGCACTAGGCCTCACCAGGCTTGTTCTTTGTGGACTTGCATCAGTTACCTCAGTTGTGGCCAGACGACGAAGTAGCACTTGCTGAGCGGACGGCAGAGCTTAAAACAGTATGAGTTTGTTTGTTGTTCTGTGATATAGAAACTCTCAAACTTCTTTGGGACCCAGTTTCTGAGGGAGTACCATCAGGCAAACGGCTCGGGACAGGATTCGACATGGTCTGCCTGTTCAGCAGAATCTAAGCCTCGTGACAGGGCCCGAAACACAGCTTCCTGTCGATGTGCGGAGACAGCGCTAGCTACACTTCGGCATTTTCGCCAGCTCGGGCCGCGTATGATGGTTAGCCTAGTTTGGTCAAACCGGGATTAAGCATGGGTTCAGGGTGGTCGACCTTGCTATGGGTGCTAGCTAGAACCCAACTTAATTAGCCCCAAACCCTGAAAGCCCAATACGAAGAAAAGCCCTTTTGAATTTATGTAGCACTCCCATTACTTATCATCGGCTCAGGGGCATTGGACGGGCAACACTAGAACGTGAATCTTCAAATCTTCAAGCTTATGGATGCCCGATGCCGCAAGAGTAGGATGCTTGAGCTTGTGTGAAATTTTGGGCCCCTTGACGGTATGAATGTATGTACCTCCCTGCAAGCCCTGTCCTAGTATGAAAGCCCTTATAGCAGACCCTGACCCGTTATAGTTTATAATAAACCCTTGTAGATCTCTCAAGGGAACCGGGTTCTACTTGTTTCATGTCCTTAGACTCTTGGCCTAAAGGCCCTTAAAAGACTATCCGGTCGTAGAGCCCCTGTGCCGCTTGCAAGCTTGGCAGAGCTTGGCAGCTCAGGTCTTCTCCCGGACCGCCTGAAGATGGAATGTTTGGCCGGGGTCCCCAGCCCCGGCCGTTGTGGATGATGACTCTCAGGGAGTCCTTTAAGGCTTTAAGGGTTCTGCAGGTTCCTATGCCACAACAATACTATAAGGTCTCTTTGGTGGTGGGCTGGCTCCGTTTAGGGGTGTTAGGGTTCAGGGTTATTAGGGTACCAGGTGTTCCTTATAAGTTATAAGCTGTTTGCCATTTTTGTCGTATCGGTGCATGAGGTTATGAAGCATGTGTAGTGTCGTTCGGGATAGAAGTGGCGTCCGGGTGACTAGGCTTTGCATGAGGTTTCGCAGGGGCTTGAAAATGGGCTTACCACGCGATTCATAAGTGTTTTTCAAGAAGGGCAATATGACAAGATTGGCTCGGGCATTAGGTTTCAAGATTTAGGACATGTTGTATTTCGGTGATCCGGACATCAGATCCGAGTGAGCACTCATGTTCATGCAAGTCAAACTCTAAAGCCCAAGCGTTGGATCGTAAGACTCGAAATTACACCGAGAGCGTTTTTCGCTGTGTTTTTCAGGTTTTCGCAGCGCTGAGTTTCGTAGGAGCTTGATTCTTGAAGAAGCAACACTGGTGTCCCCGAATATCTTTTAGCATCACGGCTCAAGGTTTCAAGGCCATGGGGCTCGAGAGGTTAATGTAGGCCCCTGATTGCTGAAGGGGCTGAAGCTAGAATCGTTTTGCCATACTGATTGAATGTTAATGGAGCGCCCCAAGTCGTGAGCAGGCAGAACCCGCAAACCCCTACTATCTCAACTCTTATGACTTATGAACCGTAAACCTACAACCCGAGGCCGTTGAAGCCCACAGCGTTAATTTTGGACTGTACAGCGGTCTGAATAAGTAGTCATAATTCGATCGCCTTATGTTATGGTGCCCCAAAGCCGTATTCTATTTTCTACTACGATTGTCCATATATGCACCTTCCCACGCAAAGCCCGGGAATCTTCAACGTTGTCAGGAGAGGCTGGACAAGATGGAGAAGGAGATCCGGGCCAAGTTTGTTTTGTTGAATTTGCAGGGTTTGGAGGGGAAGTTAGGGTTTGGGGATTCTAGGGTTTAGGGACTTTATGATGTTTACGTAAGGACCTTGGAGTTTTGAGTATCCTTTTCATTTTACTTTGTGGCTGCCTGGGTCTCCTTTTCATTTGTGACTCTGTGGGAGTCATTCCCTTTTATCGTCTGACTTGGTTTTTTAGTCTTTGTATCCTTGAGTTGTTGAGTCGGTGATAAGTCCGCAGGATAGCATCCTCCGAAAATGGTCAGATGGTGGTGCGCGATCTACAGTGCGTGGGGTAGATAGATATGGATATGCATATGCATATACATATATCTATATATATATATATATACATATATATCACACTATACACATACATATACATATATACACATACATACATATGTAAGCATACATATGTAAATATCTCTATGTTTTTATATATGCTTAGGTATTTTTGCTGTTTGCCTACACGTACTGCCCCGTGGAGCTAGTCCATAGCATATCTGGGGCTGACCACCTTGAGCTGTCGAGTCTTCGAGTCCCTCCCTGGTCAGGACCAGGCCGAACGAGTGGCCGAAGCTGCTCGCGAAGGCCGGCACTGCGAGTATCGAAGCCTTGAACCTTCAGCAACGCCCAAGGCCCAAGCCTTACATGCCCGAAGCCACAACCGACACTTTCGAAATTGTAGCAAGCACGCCTAGACCTGTTCGAGTGTGAGCGCCGAAACCATCCTGAACACTTCACTCACACACCTTGAAGAAGCGTTCCTCGCTGCAGGCAAGAATCAAAACATGCAGAAGAATTGACGGAAGGAACCTTTAAAGGAAGTCTTCGATAAAGTGGGTAGGTACCGTTCCTTCCTCGTTGACAGGTGTAGTGGGCACCGAGACATCCGTCTGCACAACTGGACTTCTGTCGGCCATCGAACGCTTCCGGGCCTTCTTACACCTGTTGCGTTCCTGGGAGTCAAGCTTACGCGTATGGAAACATTTCAGACATGCAGGACACGCGGCCGAACGCACAAAGAAGCGTGCCTTTGAGCGAAGCCCATGTTTCAAAGCAAGATGGCCCGCCAACCCTGCTTTCCCTTTACGTGTGTGCCTTTGAATTCTTCGCGTCCTTCCTGTGTGCGCCATGGTCCTTCCTCTGTCCGCCATGGCTGCGAGTCCTCCGAAGAGTTTGCGTTTGCGCATCAACATTGCAACATTGGTGGTCAGAAGATCATTGAAGTGCAGCTGGAGTTGTTTCGTGTGGCCGGAGACAACAAATTATCTGCACTGTTCTCTGGTCGGTGGGAGCCTCACCTGGATGCCAGTGGCAATTACTTCGTCGACTACTCGCCTGAAGTCTTCATGCCTTTTGTCGAGTGGTTGCGTGAATTCCGCGACACTCCGCCGGATCAAAGGCCTCCATGCGTCGACGTCGACAGCAGGCATCGCCGTGCAATTGTCCGGATGATGACTGCATTTGCCATTGAGGGTCGTTACCTTCGCCTTGCTGGGTTTTCAGTTGACGAGTTGCTGTCCTTCGGCTTTGATGTCGGTTCTTGCTTTCGTGCTGGATACACAGTGAGGCAAATCGTCCATGCCGGAGCCTCCCTTGAATCATTCCGCAAGGACGGGGTACCGGCTTCAGATCTCAAAAACGCGGTGGATGTTGAAGAGCTGAGATTGGCAGGGTACACTCTCGAAGAGTTATTGGGAGCTGGATATACCCGGGAGCAGGTCAAAGAGGCGGGTTTCGGAGTTGCTGATTTCTTCCGGGCAGGAGAGACAGTGAAGGAACTCCTAGACTTTTTCCCAGTACGGACGCTGGTAGAGGCTGGCATTACCGTGGAACAGCTGATCAGAGCCGGATGCTCTCCCCGCACTTTGCAAGGGGCAGCACGGCCACTGGAGCTTTTTCATGGCTTGAGAAACATGGGGTTTACTTCGGCACAGATTCTTGAAGAGCTCGGGAAACTCCCTGTTTTGACCTTGGAGCGGCTCCTACCCCAGCTCATGCAAGAAAACTTGGCTCCGGCACTCCTCAGACGTGCCGGATGCACTGTGGAGCTACTGCGGCCATACAGGCTCACCGCAGACAGGCTCAAACAAGCCGGCTTTTCCGCAAGTGAAGTGGCTTCGGCAGGATATATCTCCTGTAGGGAACTCCGTCAAGCAGGGTTCTCCGCGGCCAATCTAGTAAACGTCCTATCTTTATGTACGCTCGCCGCTGCAGGATACTCCGCACGGGCACTCCGAGAAGCAGGGTTCTCCGCCGTGGATCTTGCAGACGAAGGATTCAGCAAAGACAGTTTGGAAGAAGCTGGGTTCAGCAACATGCAGTTCGACTGTCGTGCGGATACTGAGGATCTTGGAAGACTGAGAAGGCTTGGCTACACGCCGCAGCATCTTCCAAAGGAGTGCTTCTATGATCTTCGTGCCGCAGGGTACACATACAGAGAACTACTTCAAGAACGCACGGCTGAAACGATGCGGGACCTTTTCTGGCGGTGCATTCCGCCCATCGTGCTGGCACATTTCTTCATACACTCGTAGTCGTAGTGCTCAAAATGGGCTAAACCTATGAACCCCTCCTTCGAGCTCGCACGTGCTTGAGTCAAAGCAGCTGCTGCACTGAGGTGATGGGGTTCTTGTTTTGCAAGCAAGCGGAAGGGCCGGTAGTGCTTGGTATATTGTTGGGATACGATGGCAGGAAGAGCAGTCGGCTGTTGGTACTTCCTGAACACTAGTTCACTAAGCCCTCAAGCCTCCATCAACCCTACACCGTCGCATAGCAGCCGTTTCTTGTAATGCTGTCGACAGGTACCGAGTTGGCCAATGAGAAGAAGCGGAGGCCGGGGAAAGCGCCCTAAACTCTTTGATCTAAGCCTTAATCCACATGGGCTTCATAGGTGTTGTTTGTGGTTGTGGAGGTGTTTGAGGGGTTTTATGGGTTGCTGGCGGCATTCTTAGGGCATTCTATGAGGGTTTCATAACCCATAACCCCCCGAAAACCAACTCCAATCCTCAACCCGGATTCTCAGCCCTTGGAATCGGTTCGATGGGTCTACGTAGAGCTTGTGTGAAGCAAAGTATAGGGCCTTTTGTCGGTAAGCTGGCTTTTTCCAGTCCGAACCTCATTCTTTATATCCTTATTATATGCAGCTCGTAGCAAGATGTTCGTGAACCCCGATGCTTCTAACGCACCCATAATGCAGCCCGGCAATCCGAATTCCTGCATGCACAATGTCCCTTCACAGCACGATCTGCAAGTAGCAGTTCTTACTCGGAGCGGACTCAAAGGTTTCAAGGCTCGAGGCGAAAAAAGCTTCAAAGCCTCAGCTGCAGGAGCTCCCGCGCAGAGCCGCCCATTCCTGGGGGCTTCCACAAGGATCAGCAGGTCCTTGGGCTATCTAGAATCTAGAGGTTTGAGTATGTAAAAAAGGGGTCCTGCTGTAAGGTTTCCGTACGACGTGTTATTTAAGATTCATGTTATTGTGTGTACCTCGACCCCTCCAGCTACTTCCATTATGAGCTAAATACACATTAACCATGATCATTGAGGACCATCGGCGCTTTATTCTAGGGTACTTGGATGGCCTGAACTGGAGGTGGACCTATACTCCCCCCTGGGTGAATACGCACTACTAGGAACCACAGGGCTATTCAAGGGTGCTTGGGATATCTTGTTTTGGCTTTTGGGTGCAGGGTCTGGGCTGAGCCATCGTGAGCCCCATAATCCTAGGTCTTTGAGTGTCTTTCGATGCCGGCTGCTTGGACTTTACGGTGAGTTTATTCCCTTTAGAAGGGCATGGCGTTGCTGAGGTGAAAAGCTCTGTTCTCCGAATATGAGGTCAATCCTTCAAGTTTCTCGTAGCTACGAGAGCCGACTGTTGTGTGGCCCCAGTAGTATCAACATTTCGGTTCATCTTAAGGCCCAGCGAAAACTAGGTTCTAGTAGGTTACGGTACTGTAGTGTGTGTAGTCAGGGTGTTCAGGGTTTTCTAGCTGTCGATTCTGGGCATGTGCAGTTGTTATTCACGTGTGGTCAGCTCGTAAGCCAGAAGCTCTGAGCTCCTGATCGCTGGATCCCAATACTCTCGGGGCCTGAACGAATAATTAGTAATAGCACTCTTTTTAATCGTGTGCCATTTTTGTGATTATCATATAACGCACACAAGCATATCTTAACTGCTTAGGTCTCTGTATTGACTTGTCCATCACCCGTTTAGGGCTTTACGTTCGCAACTGTGATCGCGCAGCCCTGCGACTCCTGCAAACGGGTAGAAGCAGCACGCCCCAGGTCGTGGCGAGACACGACCTTTACCTCGAAGGCCGCGGGTTTTGGTTCGGGGTTCCAGGGTTCATTCTCAGTTGTCGGTTCAGAGGTCAGGTTGTTTAGTTGACGTTCAGGCTGTTCCCTGAGGTCTAAGCTCAGGCTCTAGGCAGTTTCCCAAAGCTTTAACCTTTGCTTCCAGCCCGAATTGGAGCCCTGATCCCAAAGCCACTCCGATGGCAGGGGACACAATCATGGCGCTGTACATGGACAAGGTCACCAGCTCAGATTCTTGTTAGGCGACGGGGCTCTGATGGGTATTGGATGTCGGTTAACCCCGAGATTCTATAATATAGGGGCTTCAATAATTGCCAATACTATTTTGGGGATTCCTTACTTTAATTGTATTATACGATGCCCCCGAAACCCTATTCTAATTATGAAGAATCCTATACGATAGTACCCTTATGGAACCCTTTTATTTGGAACCCTATTCTAATCATTAAGGCCCCTATTTGAGACCTAAACCCAACGGCAGCTTCACCAGGCCGTCGTGGTGGGCCCCTCGAAGAGTACCGATCCCAACCGCGTTTGCGTGCAGTTCGAGGTGGGCTGCGCATTGTAATGTATGTGTTTTTACATCGATGCAAAAAAACATACATTACAATGTACAATCTCAGCTAGGACACCATCTCGGTTTCCGGATGATGATGACATTCACGAAGTTGCAGCGCTACTGATGTATTTGCTACGTATCTAATTTAGGTATACATATATACTGACATATACCTATACATAATTCATGCAAAGTGCAGAGCTCGAAAACCCCGAGTCGTGCCACCTTACTTCTTACTTGTTGCAGCTTCCTTGAGCTTTTTGTGCCAAAACGATGCTTCGTCAAACGTGAATGGCCCTAGACCATGACACAAAGAAAAGCCCAGGCTGAATTTCTGTGAATTCGTTGTGGTTTGTAGTTTGAGAAGGAGAGCTCGAGCTCTAGCACATGAGGTTTTAGCGGCTGCTGGGCTTTTCTGTCCCTCCGATGTTTGTAGGATATTCCTGCCAAGTGTTGTAACATCAGATTCTTAGGTTGACACCTCAGCTGTGAGTTACCTACTTCATCTAGTGTTTATTGGATGTGTATTTATCGGAATCCATATTTTCCCACCTTTCATCTGTCTCTCTCTCTCTCTCTTTCTGTGTCTCTTTCTCGCATCTGCATGCTTGCAAACGATCTTTCTCTCTCACGCAAAATCGACCTACGCTAGCTATGCCGACACATATGCAGTAAATGATGCTGAACCGTAGCCCGGGAGCGCCTGAAGCATCTGAATAGATGCGACGCGACGGTGGCACCATGTGGGTCAACGTGATGCCTGCTCGGGGCTCAGGTGTTGTTCGGGACGGGCAAGGTACGGTTTGGGGTTTAGGGTCACGTCTCAGTACTTCAGAACTTCAGCCTTTATGCTGTGAGGTTGTAAGGCACGAATGCTTGGCCTTCAAGGCGTTTCGTTTCGGAGCTTCAGGGCTTTAGGGTACAGTTTTGTAAAGCATGGATTAAGATCTTATCCTGTCGCCTTGCAATTAAGGCCCGTGCCTCTCACAGACGGCAAAAATAATATCAAAGAGGATCATACGCCCTTAACCTGAAGTAGGGTCGTTACACTACACTTCCAGAAGCTTCAAAACACTTCAATCAGAATGCTACAGTCCTACATGCGCGCACAAGACCTGTAAACCCCAAATTATGAATGGACAGCGGTAATCTTTCAATTAGTTACCAGTCCAGACACCCCGGCAGACCAGATTGTGAAACGCTGCGCCGAACAGTATGCAGGTCTAGAGAATTGCAGTTGTGGGTGCTGTGGCGAATCCCATGGCACGTTTCGTTTTCTGGCATTTGGGTTAGTGACTGTGAGTGGCCCCATGAAGGCAAAGGCATCGTCTTAACGGTCTGACCCGAAGCCATAACCTTGAATGTGAAACCCTGCAACCCGAAACCCACATCCAGACTGGTGAGAGGCGCCGCAGAAATGAACTTGGACGTCCCGGTGGACTTGGTGTAAGTAGTAGTGTCAGATAAAAGTGCACTTAGTTGAAAGCCCTTGGTTACCAAGTCGCCTGAAGCACTGACCCAAAGGATGAGATCATGTCCGAAGAGAACGGCCAGCTCATGCAGAGCATCATCTTGAAAAATGAAGAACGTTTCTGGGATGCATCTGGCGAATCAAGAACTGATGTCCAACAGTTGGCAATAGGGTTCGTGGTGTAAAATGCAGGGTTTTTGACATGTAACGGGCTTATTATGGACAATGGCGCAATTTGTGGTCGTGGCGGTGGTGCTCAGCAGCAACGTGCCGGTAGTTCCTTTCATGTCCTTCTAGCTTCTCGCACTCCCGCCGGAGCTGTTGCTGCGTCGACGACGACGAGTAGTAAGATTGACTGCGATGGCGACGATGACTTGTGGGTTGGCAGACTTCCGTTCGCAACGAAGGCGGCTAATAAGTGGTGATGGCAGTGCCGGGGATATCATCTGGAGTTAATCAAGCCAGTGCTTGCTCGGATTGCATACACAACCACTGCAAAAATCAAACCTAACCGTGCTGCAGATGTCGCAGCGAAGGCCTGTACGTCCCTTGCACGACACTCGAGCTTATGGTTTAGGGTTCCCCACGTAGCTGCAAGCACCAAGTAAACCTCCTGGCTTTCGTGCACCAGATCTTCCATCAGTAGGGGCGAAGCATCATCGGGCTCGGCCAGTATTCCGCACCACCATGACACATGGCGGCTGCATACACAGAAGAAGGCAAACAATAGCATCAGGCGTTCGCGCCAGAGATTATGAGAAGCAGCGTCAGCAACCGTGTCAACCTCCTGACGCCGATGATTGCAAAAGTTGTCCTTGCCATAGTAGAATGCTAGAAGTGGCCATGGAAGCAGGGTAGAAATAGTTTCTGCGTAAGCACAGAACAGATGGTCTCAGCCAGCTGAATCATGGCCACTTGTCCCGGGCTTGACGTTCCAAAGTCTCGCAGATTGCATCCAGGAAAGCAGCGCCGAAGGCAGCTGAACGCGAGTCCGGAGGAAGGGGAGGAGGAGACCTTCCTGAGTACTTCTGGAACCCATACCTTAACTACGATAAAGGCTTCCCAAACCAGGAAGAAACACAGTAGAACCGTCTACAGCCGCATGAGTACTAGGACATGTACATAGACAGACAGAGAGACAGATAGATAGACAGACAGATAAGTAGATAGATATATGTATACATATCAGTAAATACTTCGCAGAAGGTTCTGAGCGAAAGATTTCTGCATTCTGCGCTGCAACAAAACACAATCTCAGGCACGCAGGAAGGAGACACATCAAAGACATCAAAGAGTACCCTAAACCCTCAACTCTACATGCTAAGCCCATACTTGACACCGTCTTCACACGGTCAACCAGTGGAACTGGCAATTCGGAAAAGACCAGGCATTCCTTTGGAAGCCATCGTTTACTATGCAGGCTTTCTGTGAGAGTTACTATAAGGGGTTGAGGCGTAGGGTATTCTTGAACATCATGCAGGTGACACTTTGATGATCTGATCTGGGAAAGCCGGTACCGCTCACAGCTAGCAATACCTGGATGCTCTCAAAGTAAGCTGGGTATGCGTGATAGGGGTTGCCTGTGGGGTCGCATACTAAGTAAATACACACACATACATGTATATGTACGTAGATACATACCTACATCATACGCATAGACTAGTTGTACATTATTCGTTTTTACCAAGCCCAATCAGCCTCCGGGTCTTAACTCTGGATCCAGAGACGAGTCGGAGCTCTTATTGGAAGCGGACATTAGCATCTACCTCAGGCCTTTGCAGTCGGGAGCTCCGGCGACACTTTATGGTTGAGGCTTCCACGTTTAGGACTTCCATAGGTCCCCAAAAGCACAGAGACACATCTCTCAGACAGCCTTTAAGACCCTCCAACTTTTGTGTTCGTTCTCAAATAGACAAACCTTGAAGACCTTTTGGCGCTTGTTTAATCCCACCTAACACATGCAAGCTTGTTTGAGTCAGCCCGTAATTTTTGAGAGGAGGATCTTCCCATGCTTTTCCTGCCCGGCATGGAGCTCGGCGGCGAAGGCCCAAAATTGTGATGGCTACACTGGTAGCCGCCCCTACACTACATATCCCGGTTAAAGGTTTAGGGCTTAGGGTCGACAGGGGGAAGTGGCCTCTAGTAGACTGCCGGGGAGCGTCAGGAACCACTACCAAGATCAAACATGAGTCCGACTGTCTCCACATACCTGCCACCGCACCTTGCGCCTAAATCCAAAAAGCTCTGGAACGAAACGCGTCCTAAGCCCACAAAGTGTCTCAAGCACGAGACCCTCTATGAAGCCTCCAAGCCGGTACCTGTCGTGCTCATCACCGACCTCCGGCAATCTCCAGCACACAACGCAATTTTACTTGCTAAACTGGGGCACTTAACAGGTTGGGCTTCAGGTGGGACTTATTCCTAGAAGTCCTCCGTATTGCCCTGCTTTCCACTTGTCGAGGTTCACTTCGCTAGTTCCAGATCTTGAAAACCTTTTCTGGTATTACATGCGTGTGAATATATAGGCGGCTTATGGCGAAGACGTTGCACTTTTGGGGGCCTGGCATAAGCCCTAAACCTCATGCTATATGACGCTCAGGCAGGCGTGTGCTTGCGATGGCATGTTCCCAGCAAGAAAACATTACTACTTGCGTCTTGACTGTAAATACATGTGCATACACAACAGGTGCCGCTTCTGGGTCGCCGGTTTTGAGGTGCCTCGGACACTCCTTCCACTGCCGTACATCCTTGCAGGAGATGAGAAACCTAGAGTGTCCTTTAAAAGGCCGACCGGATACAGCGCCTCCCCAGACCAGATGCCCACAGATGCTGACAAAGGCCGCGCCGATTTAACCTGAAGAAGCGCTGTCCACCATCGTTAAAATCACGTTCCAGATACTCTAGATGTCAATAATATAGCAACCTGAATATGAATATGAATGATTGCCAATATTGTTCCTTAGGGCCTAGCGCTCCTTGTCATACTTAATACTGTAGTCTAGTTGTTGAGGCTCTTCAATTACATTGATAAACTGGGCCCTCCGAGTTTCTCCCTGTTCCCCAGGCACCGACAGCGCTGCGAAGCTGACGACTGGGTCATGGACCTCCTCGGCGATGCGGACGCGAGGCAGGGGATATAGGCTGATATAGGCGTTTCAATTCAGGATAATACACACGAGATGGATTGTATGTCTACAAACATGCACATATCTACATATACTAGTTGGTATATTGCATCGTATCACTACTATATGTTTTTGCGTTACACGACGAGGTCCCAGTACCTGGCCACGGCCTCCTGGTTCCACGACCTCTGGCGGAGGGCATCTTGGCATTGTGGTGTTTGCAGCTGTTTGTAGTGGTTCGATGTGATTTTCTGGCACTTCTTGCTGCAGTGCTTTTTGCAACGGTTTGCTGCAGCCTGTAATAGCGTGATAGGGCGGCTTTGTAAGGTCGCTTGTACGAGTTGCGCGGATATATGTACACCACACACCCCTCGACCCTAAAGCTCTGCAGCCCTGAGCCGTGGCCCTAAGCCACTCCTAAATTTCAATAATCCAAAGAAGCCAACCCTAGCCAGCAAAACGCTAGCCTTTTCAAGGATTCTTAAACACCGGAAGAGCGGAATCGGCTGGCAACCGCAAGTAAACCCTGGAATCCTACCCCGGACTTCAGCTGCTTAAAGACCAAGCAGCTGCAGGTTGGAGGCCGCCAAGCTGCTTCGTGCCTGGCCTGCACCGCCTTGGGGTGTAACTAGGTAGGCCACTGGGAGACCTGGCTTTTGAGATGGATTCCCCCTGATTCGGTCTGAGAGGATATGATCGACGATTGTTTGTCAGCGGGTTTCTTAAGAGTTCACAGCTAAGTACATGAATTTAGGCTTTGCATTTCTGCACGCTTCAGTCTCAAGTCGAGGAAGGCTATCCACTATCACTCTCAACGACTCTTCAAGAATCGCTTAGGGTTTAAGTTTAAGGTTTAGGGTTTCGGGGCCCGGGCGATTGCACAAGTCCTGATGAAAGTAAGATTTCAGAGCCCGTCCTGGTTCGAGATCGCTGACTTTAGGCCTTATCTGGGTTTTTTTGATTTTCGAGTCTCATGGCTCTTCGAGGCATCCTTTATGAGATCCTCAATCCTCAATCACATAGTCTTTGGCTCTTATCCAGGCCCAGGGTGGCGCAAAAAGCCGATCATATTTCATAATTTCATAGTTGGAAATTTCTTCCAAAAGTCTATTGTTGTCCTTATCTTAGCATGTTAGCGTGCGCGTACGCTGTACTGGTGACCAGGCTTTGAGGGTGTCTAGAGCCCGCACTGAGGAGACTCGAGAAGCTTGCCGGCTTTGCTGGGTGTCACCAAAGTGAGTCCGCGGCCGGGTAGCCGCTAGCGCTAGCAGTGACGGCAGAGGCCCACAAGAGCTAAGCTGCTACATGTGCGTTGGGGAAGGGGCCCTCGAAAACGGGTGCCGAAAACTGCAGGATTGCCAGACGCTTCTTTTATGGGCTGTAGTCTGCGCAAGCCGCGAGCGACTGGGTATTGCATCTCACCCGCACCAGTGGCATAACAGGCAAGACCTAAATTTACTTACCATTCTGCCTTGCGGTCAGAAGTAGCGGGTGGTGGTTCTACCTAACATCTCGTGATTTTGTTCTCGTCGATGCTTATGAACGGTACTCACACCACCGAACCCTGAACACGGGGCACTCTACGTCGGATCTGCTCGTACAGCCGCCCGGTGTCACCTTGCAGCAAGTCTTTTCACATCGCGTCCGAGGGAGATGAACGCTTAGGAAAAGGGATTCATGAAGACAGTACCTCGATGAACGACTTTCATTGTGGTCCCGATTTGTTCCTGTAGGAGTTTCGTTACTTGAAGGATCCGGTGGTTTAGCAAGTAAGTATGAGCAAGGTTATAACCACCGGAAGTCCAGTATTTCCCCGGGGGGAAGCTCTGTGGGCTGTAGACTGTTTAAATGTAGACCCTGAATAGATAAGGCTTTCAATGACCCGTTGGACGCCTGATTTCCTTCGGTACATTAAAACAAAATCTCGTAAACTTCAGGATCCCCGAACACAAGACTAAATGCATTGAAAGCCACAAAAGGAATCAAGCCTAAAAACCTGAACACCCTAGAACACTACAAATCCTAACAGTCCCAACCCCTCTGACCTCTAAATCCTATCCCACGACAAAACATCCCAAGGTAGTCTCTGAGCAATTAGCTCCAAACCTGCCCTTATGATCCCCTTGTCAGTATACTCTAACATTGCTATAATGTACCACCAAGGCCCTATTCTCAGTGCCCCCTACCTCCCACAAGCGTTCAATGCTTCCTCGGCCTCGCGGTGATTTTCTCAGAGACCTCTGCCAAGCAGAAGGACCTGCAGACCTCTGCCAAGCAGAAGGACCTGCAGAGAACGACGACAAATCGGTGATTTTGAGAGGTCTTTGTGTTTTGGGGCTGGGGGCTCTAATTGGGCTGTGGGTTTGGGGGTTGTGCAGGGCCTTTAGTGTGTCTATGGGTTTGGGGTTCGTTGGTAAGTGCTTTATGTTGTTTTTGTCTTGGCGCTTCTCTGGAGTTTGCTGGTGCCTTGTAGGTCTTCCTGAAGACTCCAAGCATCCAGATCAGCGTTCAACGAGATACACCCGAAAGGCTGCAACCGGTACTGTTCAGAGTGCGCTTTTGGACGAGTTTCGATTTCCGTCAGGGCGTTCCCCATTACGCCATGGCTACCTATTCATGAACAATTGTTGATGGCTTCAAAAGCCTGAACACTGATTTGTTGGTTGCAAAAACCTTCTTTTGAAAAGCTGGGGGCGCTTAAAATGCGCTTACAGTTTCTGCTTTTCTGGTTTGCTGAAGTCGTAAGTTTGAGCTTGAAGGTCGTGCAGGGGTGTGTTGCGGGTTCTTTGCGGGATTTGTTGAAGGTTTTGTTCAGACTGCAGGCTGTCGGACTTACTTGGATGCTCTCGGATTTAGTAAGCAGGCTGTGTACAAGTGGCTTAGGGAGTTTAGCATAGTGCACCAACAGCAGAGACAGAGGTGAGCGGTTAGCATGTAGGCATGAGCCTATAGTCCCGCCACAAATCCTAGTTGTTGGAGCTTCTTGAAAGGGTCCGCCCCCGATTTGATGCAGGTGACGGCCAGCACTTGGCAGCTAGAACCTCGGGGGCAAGAGGGCTCTGATTCTGCATTGGTCGCTCCTTTTTGATGCCGGTGAAGGGTGTGAGAAGCGCTCCTCTCAACCTGTTTGGTTCTTGTAGTTCAGTCTTGTGTTTTGCTACAAGTGTAACGTGATGCCTACGCGGGTATCGTAAGCATAAGTTTAAGGTGGCTCGTCTCAAAACAAAACGGCCGGAGTCTGCCTGCGGCTGTTCCTTCGCCAACGGCAGCAACATGGCCGTCCCGAAGGAGCTTCTGGTTTGAAACACTGATATCGCAGACGCTTCCAGGCCTAAATCAGGAACTGCAGAGACCGATCGCCGATTGCACTGCGGTAGGGTTGAGATCCCCTAGAAAACCACCATGCCGCAAATCACACACGGGTTCGGACGACACAGGAACTTTTGTAGACCCCAAACATGAGGATCCTTCGTATGAGGACTCCAAAACAAGGTACCCTAAATTTGAAGATACCCACGCAACCCACTATGCCCCAAAGCCGCTTGAATTGTCAAACCCAGCCGCAATGCTACCACGAGTCGAGGCCTTACTCATCCAGCAATAGATTTTAAGCTCAAGCTAGACTTCATTATGATATGATGACTTCTGGTATATTCCCTTAATTTGTCACTGGGGTGGAATATTTTCTAGCAAGATTCTTTATCGGGCCGCTGGTTGCAAGTATGAATAACATATACCCCATGACCCCAAAATTGAAACAAGATTCTTTATAGGACTCCTTGCATAAGCATCGCATAGCCCGAAAACCCTACAAGCCTGGAAGCCCAGAGGCCGCTCCAGCTCGTGTTTACAACGCTTGGGCCTCACCTGCGGCTTTGAGTGAGTGTAGTTAAAGTTTAAAGCCCTAAACCCCTAAACCCTAAACCCTAAAGTGGCGATGATGCAGCTAGGATTTGAGTGGAGACTAGTGTGGTTAAGCTCAGTGTGCACCTTGGGAGTTTCGTTGAAAATCAGGTGCTTACGACTTGGTGCAGTGATGGATGCAGATCGGCAGAACCTTGAGCAGATAGCAAGACTTCGCCGAAAAGCTGAGGGAGCCAAGCAGAGAGAGCGGGAGAGAGGGAGAGAGAGAGAGATTCATGACCCACCTACGGGAACATATGACCAGGGTAAGTTTGAAGTTGCACCAAAAAGCAGCTGATGCAGCCTGAGTCACCCGCAATTTTTTTTGATACCGGACCAGTTAACAATCGTAACATAATGGTGGGTAATGGTTGGTACTCTTCCTTAGGGTTCCAATTTAGTTGATGCCCCTGGCCTATGGAACCCTTAAAGGAAGCCTTATGGTAACCCCTGAATAGAACCCTGTAAAGGAACAGAATTAAAGCAATCAGCCAAGCTATTTTAGATACTAAAGCTAAGACCCCTGCATTCCTTCCAGGGTTCAACACTGGAACCAGTGATTTGTCACTGGCCAGACTAGAAGGATCTGAATTTACGGCTTAGCGTCTAGGTCTAGGTCTTAGTCTGATACCCTTAAGGGTCCCATGTACCCAAAAATCATGTACCTGGGCTTGGGACAGCAGTCTTGTACCAAAGGGTTCAGGCTTTGGGAAGTACTTGGACCCTTAGGGTCCTAGAGGGGCGTGATTAGTTAGTAGCACTAGTCTAGTAGCATTTCCTATTTCCTTGCAGTCCTTATAGAAGCATAGAGCAGCATCCGCGAGACCCTATTCTAAGTTCTCAAGCAGCTAGCTTAATTAAGTCCATTATAAGTCCTTCTACCTGACCCTGCTTTCATTTCCTTTACTCATTGGTTGCGGTCAACGTTTATCGTGTTGGGGTTCCTGATTCCCTATACCTTGAAGTCTATAAGCTCCTGATGAAAAAGCCTCTAACATCCTCACGAAACCCTTGAAAGCTCAAGTCTTGACCCTACAACCCCGCAAGGAGCCCCAAAAGGAAGCCTCAAAGGCAAGTCAAGCTCCACAAGCGGTCCATACCTTTACAGGAAGTCATCTGTCGCGGAGTTGGCTCTGAGAGGTGCCCCAGCCCCTTTGTGCCCCTCCTTCCACTCAAAGCCATGTCCCTTGCACCATTGCGGATGCTCCGGGCAGCGAGCAGGCTACCTTTGTCCACCCGTCCAGTTTTCCTAAGCCCCGAAGCCCCACTAAACTCGACAACCCCCCAGGCCCAAGATCCGACCAAAGGTTAAAAACTGTCTTGGGCTGGCTAGTCGCGGAAGCATTTTGCTCTGCAGAGGTTGCTGTTGTCTGCATGTGACTGTTATGCATACATGCATCCGTACATAATATATACATACATACACTTGCACTTACACAGCATGGGGAGAGCAGTGCATGTACACACTTTGAATTATTGATCTTGAGAACAGGGTGGCTGCATGTCTTTGGGGGCCCAAAGCTACGGCTCAAGGTGTTCATGTTTCTCGCCACTCGTTTCGTCTGCCGCTGAGAAGGACGAGTATCTACTTTCCAGCACGGCTGCTCAATATGGGGTCCTCAAGCACGGGTATTGAACTCTTCTCGAGCTGACTTCACGAATGCTCTGACTCAGGGTGTGTTTTCCTGTCAGAAGCGTATGTGGCAGTCCGTCATAGCTTACTGGGCACCCCTTATCATTAACTAGTTTTCTTTCTCTCGCTCGCTCGCTCTCTCTCTCTCTCTGTCTCTGTCTCTCTCTCTCTCTCGCTCGTGTATACATATGTATGTGTCACGTCTGTGCTTGTGAACATCACGATGTTAAGATGCTTTCGATCTGAACGGCCCTAAAGCCATGACTCCTAAAGTCCAGAATCTTGCATCCTTTACCATGGAACCATAAGGCCCGGAGTCTTAAATCCTACATCCCTAAACCCTTTGCCGAAGGCTTCAGTTCCTGCCAGCAGAGAGGAGTTTCGCCACGAAGGCACAGCTTTCCGACAAGTCAGTCCTGCCTGGGTTCTTTTTTGGGAGTTACGTGTTCGTCAGAGTTTAGCCCATGGTGCTGGTAGACGCCTTTGCGTTGTGATATTAGCTTTTAGTGTTAAGTTGTTTTTGTTGCTGCTACTTCTGCTTCCGCCATGAGTGCTTGCGTTGCTGGAGCCCAGTCCTCTCAACTTCTCGGAAGGTCGCTTTCGTGAAGAAGATCTACTCCGATGGGACCGGCGCAATTTTTCCTTACATGTTGGCAGTTCACCCGGTTTTATTCATGTATGTCAGATTCTCAGATGTTCTGGTATTATTATGTATTCTGTAGAGCCATTCTTGCATGTGTATACAATATAATATGCATCTCTCTCTCTCTCTCTCTCTGTTTCGATAAGGGAAGCCTCAAAACAAGGCGATTGCTTGGGCTCAGGGGTTAAGCTGGGACCGTGGTATACTGTTGAGAAGAGGCCCTAAGGCATACTTTGTAGTACCCACTCAGGCCTGGATCTTCATGGGTTTGAAGCAATCCTAGCTGTATTTGGATTTGTTTAAGGAAGCGCCGGAGGCTGTAAGAGCTTTAGGGTTCAGATGATGTTTAGGCTCTCGACATGTCTGGCCGGCTTAATTCAGACCTCGACGAATGAAATCTGAAGCCCTCATGGCATTGGGCTTAGGGCTTCGGGCTTTCCCTCAACTCTACGCGCCAGAACCGAAACCCTAAACCCAAACCTGAAGCCTGTAACGCGAACTCAGGGCTTTTCTGACCCAGGAGCACCTGCCAGAAGTGCGACTTCGTCTGGAAGCAGTGCCCCGACTTGAGATGCCCAGAAGTTTCCGTCAGTCTCTCGTTATCGACGCCCGAAAAGAACCTTAAAACAGACCCCCTTTTAGAAGCCCGATAGAAGATGATAGAAGCCCTTGCTGTTCGGCACTTCGGGCCCCTGGGTTCTGAAGGCTCGGACAGAGCTGTGCTTAAGGCTGCGGCATTCGGGTTTTAAGCATCCCCGCTTGGGCGTAGGAAAGTTTAGAGGGGTCCGGGGTTGCGTTTAGCGCTCAGGGTTTAGGGGTTGATCGGTATGCGGTATACACGCCCGGCATGTAAGCAGGACGTAGACATGGTACGTGATCCACACGCGTTGTACAGGCGCTGGTTCGCTAGCATTTGTAGCGTCGCGAGTTTGCAGTGTCAGTCCGAGTTAGCAGAAAAAGACAAACCACAATTCAAGCGGGGCTTCCGAAGTTTCGTTTGTTTGTGCTCCCAAATGGATACCTGAAAAGGTAAGCCTAATTTGGGGCAGGCCCCTCCGCCACTAATCTGTCAGACCTGCAATATCGTACCTGCATTGATTAATCATGGGCACCTTATTCCGGACCAAGGCAACTAGCGTCAGTAGGCAAGCTAGCAGCAACTCGCTTCGCCAGGCGACTATTGCAAGCAGACCCCCGCATCGTCAGTGGGATTCCGGGAAACCCTTACGACACGCCATCATACTCTGAACCAAAATTTCACTTCTGAGGATTCAGAAGGACAACCTGGTTGATAAGATTGACCGCACCATCGTCGCCGATGAGCGTGGCATGGCATTCGTTGGAAGCTTCAGAGCTTCGGGCTTCAGTCTTAGGTGCTGGGCAAGCTGGGTGACTCTAAAGCTTCTCGGTACCATTCTTAGCAAAGTGAACCTTGCATAGGCTAGGCCCTTGGCTGCTCCGCCCTGGCTACTGTAGTGAGGCACTGGCATATCAGCTTCCACAGGTTTACAGGCACGGGTTTGAGGTGCCTCCTAACAGTAACAGTATTATTTCGCATCATCACAACCATAATTTAATCATGTTCAGAACAATGTTCAACATCACAATAACAACAGCCACAATCATATTTCGAAGGATAGTTAGTGGTATGATGGTAGTAGTCATAAAAATAGCACTAGCTACAACCTGCATACTAACCATGATCGTAGCAAGAACGACTGATAGCGAGAAATAGGAGTAACAGTGCTGAAAAAGCATGACCACAGTACTGTTAACAACATACAGTGGCACTGGATCCTTGTTGCACCAAGAACCCGTGAGCCTGGAGCCTTCGGCAAAAAAGCGCTTCGTCGCTCAGGGGACCCATCGTCCGAGGGCATCGTTCTGGCGCAGAAGCACAAGGCCATAAGGGCTTCGTCAAGGCCTTATAGGGCTTTGAAAGGTCTTAGAAATGTTCACAGGGTCTCCACAGGGCTTTACAAGAGTGTTAGAGTTCTTGTGGATTTCCAACGTTTGTAGTAGTGGTTTTTAGGTTTCGGCATTGGGTTGATAGGGTTCTCGAACAGGGTTGTATAGAGTTTTTGGATGAGGTCGGGTTTCTATCCGGGCTTGTGGAGTGTCTTGAATAGTGAAAAACCTATGTGGGCTTGGTTTTATGGTGGGACTGGCAGTATGCAGTCTGAGCTGGCGTTTGGGGATGCAAATTTAGGGATTACGGTATAATATAGGCTTAATATAGGGTTATAGGGTTCATGGCCGAACCGGGCCAACTTAGTCTAAGCTTCAAGTTGAAGGGCTGAGTTTCCAACATAGGGTTAAAGGCCGTTCTTAGTGTGTCAAGCTGTAGTACTAGTATTCAACGCTGATGGTATAGGTTGCAGAGTAGAGGTTCGCATTAGTGGCTCGTAGAGTGCAGGCTTTGGGGGAAGACCCTATACTTTGGTATAGAATGACGTATGATAATAACAGAGCCTAGTGGAATCTGATAGAAGACGAGCTAGTTCCAAGCAACACCATGTACTAAGTATTTCAGCACGAGCTCAAAAACATCATTTGCTGCCTTAACACTACCTCCAAACTGATGGTTGTCCGGAGGTGCAGCGAGCGCCTTTCTTTGTCGTTGTGGACGATGCCAAGCCAGAGGCGCGGCCTTGGTTCTCAGGACTTCTTTCAGAGGGCCTACGGGTGCCTAACCCTGAACTCGAGACCCTGAGCCTGGCAAGTTGCTGGTCTGTACGAAAGGTGAGGCCTAATTCACTGTACTGTTGGACCGTTTCCCCTGCTTAGTGAACTCAGCCATGCAGGAAGCAAGAAAACTCTTAAGGGCTTCTTGCATGGAGGGTTTTGAGGCTTTTGGAGCAGGGACAAAGACTGGAGAGCCGGCGTTGAAGCAGGGTGCCGAGGTTTCCTAGTAGCTTCGTCTTGTCATGCAGCTTTTTGGGCGGCGGCAGACTCCGGAATGGCAAGAAATGCGGGTTGAGGTTTGAGCGGCGAGGGCCTTTTAGGGTTTCGGGTTTGGTACTGCGGTTCGGTTTGGGTTTGGGGCCAAAGTTGGAGAGCTGTAAGTTTGCAGGCTGCCGGATGTTGGCTTAAGTCAAACCCAGCTCGAAGTGTTCCACGGGGTCTCCCTTGAAGCCACGAGGAGGAGAAGATCTACGACGTTTACTTCAAGCTCAAGACGGGAACCCCAGTGTGGGGAGGGCTTCAGGGCAACTGTAGACCGCTTTTTTCGGAGTTTGCGAGCCAAAATCTCGTGAGGAGGATCTTGCCCTCCTTGCTGCGGGGATGTTTATTGTTGCGGCTTCCTGCTGTTTAAGAATGGCTACCGCCACCTTGTGCCTGATTGCGCCTTCTGCGGTCAAAAGATGGAGCCTGAAGCGCTAGAGCCCTCGTTTCTGGAGTCTTCAAAAGTGAGACCCGGCTGCCTTCCACCCTAAACCCACAGCCCCAAGAGCCGTAACAGCCGTAACAGGTAAAGCCAGACCTGAAGTTCTAAACTCGTGGAGTCAAATGTCTTGAAAGCCCTAAAGCATTCAACTGACCCGGACAAGCTTCCAAGGAAGGATGTCTTTGACCAGGAGTCGGGTGAGAAGGAAAAGAACGAGGAGATCATTCGAGGTTCCTTTGGCTGAAGGTTTTGGGTTTAGGCTTCAGGGATTGGGGTGTTTGGTCTTCAGGGGTACAAGATGATCTTTCGAGGTTCCTTTATTGGCTATCTCAGTTGCTTAGGCTATAGAGGAACTCCACTTGTTGGCTTTGTAGGTTTGGGATTAGGAAACAGGAACCCCGCTGTAAGGAAAGAGCCTCACTATACCTGAATAATGCGACCGGTAGAAGTAAGGACCCTAGAAAGGGATTCCTTGCTGACTACCAGAAGCCGTCACCCGAAAACCGAAATCTTCCTGGAGGTTTCTGGGGTTTAATGCCGACCTAGGAGCCCGCAAAGGGATCCACCAGGCACAGTCGCACGGCCTGGTCGAGCATCGTGAACTCTGCAGCTTCTTAACTCTTCAATACAACAGTTTTTTGAAAGCCTCTCAGACTCTTACACTGTAGTTTTATTTGTTGGTACTGCGGAAGTCGGGAGTTGCAGCTCATCCCATAAGCCCTCGAAGAGCAAATGTTGACCTCTACACCATCCCTGCGCTTGACTCTCGCCCGGTGGCAGGTATGATGAAGCAAGTCTTCTAGATCAACGGGCCATGGCGCGCCTCTCGGCACTGCGGCGATTGGGGCTGGCCAGTTGCAGGGTTTGAGATTCAGGGTTTCAAGACTAACTTGGCAACACCTCCAGAGTAAGACGCTTTTACGTCACACACCCTGCCTTGTGTCAGGTGCTGATCGGAGCGAATTTTGCCTAGATGGCAGTTTTCCGAAGCAAGCCGGCAAATGCCCAGGCAACCTTCTCTGTGTAGGAAACAGGACGGGCCGAAGGTTGAGCTAGGGTTTATGGTAGAACCCCATGCCCCTGACTGAGCTCCGGAACCCCGAAGCCATCTACTCTAAACCCTATAGTGAGATTCGTGCCTTTACAGGCCAAGCCGTTTCAGCCATGAGCTAGACACAAGGTTGCCGGGCTGTGTCACATCCTCGCCGCCTTCGGTTTTGACGGTGTCTTGTTGGTTTTCAGATGCCTAAAGCCCCAAAGACAGTTACTGATTGTACCAAATCCCTTGTTCGCTCTGTGCAGGTGTGTAGGGTCCTTTTTCGGGCTGGTGGAGTTAAGGGTTAAGTGAAAGTTAGGAGCCACTGTACTTTCTCAGAGTTCTTGAGCCATCCCTCTGCAAGGTTAGAGTAGGCTTGGATATCGCGCCTGTGCCGTGTATGTGTGTGCGTGTGTCGTGCAGCATTAGATGTCAAGACGGGAGACCAGATGGACAAAAAGCCTTGACATTGCACTGAGAATGCGGCAGCCTCTTAGGGAGATCCTTAAATCCCTGAAAATCCTTCAAGTGTCCAACAGCCGCAAACACCCAACCCCTCGGCCCACCAACAGCGAACTTTCCTTCAATGTGAAGTCAGTCTGAATCGCAAACCGAAGCCTCAGAACTGTAGGGCCTGTAGGAGGCAAAAGGCCTAAGTTGAAACTTGTGTTTAACTTGCAATGCTTAACGGCTTAGATACACGACGCCGGGAAGCCGGTGACAATCCACAGCAAAGGCTGCAGACAAGACAAGCCTGCACTGAGCATACCATGGTTTAGTTTCAGGGTACCCTAAGCCCAAGGCCTTCAAGGCAAGTTCTACAGGAGTTCGGGTGAACATGACCGAACCCTATACCTTCACAGTAGGCTTAGAGCCTAGAGTGCATATTCAGCACGAAGTAGATGCAACATGAAACGTGAAGCTCCCGAATTGTGTAGGAGCCTTAACAATTGGAATCGGGTTATGGGCTACACTATGGCTGCATAACGATAAAGGGGTTGCGCGGGATACGTACGCGTCTACTAAACCGTAGTCCCGCTCCCGGGCGGGCTTGTCCTTAGGCCTTACTCGATCGACTTTTCAGCTTGTTGGACGCTTCTCCAGCATTTGGACGCATTGTCGTTAGGAGCTGGGCGTGCCAGAGCCTGCATATCACCTGGAGATTCATGGGTACGCGTTGCAAGAAATCTATAGCCGGTTTTGCTCTTCAAAGCAAGTCATGATGAGCCTCCAAGATGCCTCTAAACCCTCTAAACCACGTAGACCTATATCGCAGGTTTTTTCTACTTGACTTGGCCGGTATTCATGATGTGACGAGGCCGTGGCATGCTTCAATGCTGCCACAAAATCAACGACCACGCTACAGCACCTGGTCATAGGCATGGCTCAGCTCCGAGACAGGTGACCAGCGCGACATGCCATGCACCGAATGGGCGCTAAAGCAGGACTGCGAACATTACCAAACCAGGTGGTCCAGACAGATATAGAGAACACCGGTAACGGCTTCCTGTTCTTTAATCAACGAGAGAGCATCTTTGCGGTGCTGGATGCCTCCCTTATGCCCCAGTCCTTTTAAGTCGAGTCGTCTGCATACCATTCAACGTAACAAGTGTCCGGGTACACACACACACAAACAACGCTGATTTGAAGAGGTTTGGGTTCTCAGGTGTATATAGTGCTCAAGGTTTGAGGAGCGATGTGAGTCTGCAAAGCCATGGCTTTCCGTGAGCTGTTGCGATGTAGGGTTCAGAGTTTGAATAGGGCCTCCAGAGTTTAAGGCCTCACCCCTTAGGCCTTAAACCATAAACCCCAAACCCCCATCTGCAGGTCTAGGGCCCTTTAGGGTTTGGTGTTTACACAAAACCTTTGAAGTTTCGGTCCTCAACACCTACACCCCCAAGCAAGACCTTGCATCCGCGATCCGCAGCAGTCTTGCTTGGTTCCTGCCAATCCCTCCTCGATGCCTTCCACGGGCCTTCTTCAACAAATTGCTATGGATCAGGATGTAGGGCTACTGTCGGTTTAGTTCGGCGCAATGTTCTAGAGATGGTGTTTTCCGTCTAGGCTGTTTCGAAAGCCAAAGCAGGTTCAAGCCCTAGGCCAGAAGCTGCGATTTTTGATGACAAGGTCGCCTCGAGATGCCCTTTTCAGGGTTGTCGGGAGGGTCTATTGGAAAACTGTTGGAAAAGTAGACAGATCCCTCAAACTATGAAGACTTCTTACAGGGCTCAAAGACTAGAGGACATGGCCCTGTCTAGTCTTCTTGCAAGGGCCAGCCTGACAAGTATTGCCGGTTGACACAGTAGCGCCAGAGCTACGTAAGTAGAGGAACCGGTTTCTGCACTTCAGTAGTCGCACATGTCCTGTAATCATCTGCGCAGTGTTGCTGTAAGAGGCATCTTGCTGTCGGAAGACGGAGAAGCAAAGCTTTACACCTCAACCCTACACCCGCATCTTGGCCCTCGATCTCGAATCTGTCGCCGTAGGGTTTACAGGAGCCTATCGAGTCTCCTGGGTTTTTAGCCTCGGGTTGCGAGCCGTAGAAGTCCCGTGCAGGGCCGTTGCACTTTCATGACCACGCCAGCGCTTTGCCGGAAAAGTTGCCGTACCAAGAGACGCTGCCACAGGGTTTAGGGTTTCAGTTAAAGGGTTCAGGCATCTGGCCCAGTGCCTTCGAGAGGAAATCATGGTAATTCTCTAGCGTGGCAAGTGTATGAAAACAGGTTACGAAGTCGTTGTGGTTGAGGGAATAAACTTGACAAGGCGTCTTGCTGCAATTGTTTGTATCAACACCCGAGGCCCCCTATCATTTCTTTCTGTGGGCTTGCGGACTCAAGTCACTGAGCCCTCAACCCGAGCTTCATGCTGTAAGGCTACTCTCGCTGCTGATCGGCAGCCGCCTCAGCTACACGAAATAATTACGAGCTGTAGAGGCGAAGGATTTGGGAAGGTTGGGGATTCTGGATCTCCGGTTTCGGGCAAGTGTCGGGAAGGGCGATCTCAAAGCAGCCGATTTCAAGTTGTTTCAAGTCTTTGGCGGCTGAGCGTTTGGGGTATTTCTCGTGGGCATGAAACTTGCCACGCTGATGGCAACAAGCCGGTAACAGCAGCAGCTGCAGCAACCCTCAAGCTAAACCAGTCATCGCTCAATTTCACAACCTTCGATCGCCTAAACCTGCCATGATCTGGAAACCCCCTTTCTTAAGGGACACAGTTGCAGTGACAGGATTCATTTGGCCCTGTGTGTTCCTCATGAAGCGCGGGGGCTCCTTAATCAGGGCTCTAGACTAGGCACTGAGACCTCGCTGAGCTGGCGGAAACTCGTTGGCCTTGCCAGGGACCCCAGTGACTCCAAGAGGCCTTCAGCATCTGGGATTTCAGGGTTTCGGGTGCGGTTTGGGGTTCAAGGGTGCTTCCTATCATTGGGGGTACATTCTGTCGGCATCCTACTTACGGTCTCTCCCATCTCTGTTTTTATGTTTAACCTCAATGCTTACTTAGACCCTCTGGCGACTCATTCTATCAAACTCGAAGTGACCGCCTTTTCGCGCCATAGGCAAGCCCGCCAAAACGGGCTTAGGGTTGAACGTCTAGGCGGGCATGATCAAGTCTGTGCAAAAAGGGTCAAGGGTACCTGGGGGTTTAGGAGTGCGCTGTTCGGTTTGCGGCGAGCTCTGCAATTGGCCTCTGCTATGCTTGATCTGTTCCCAGGTTGGTGTGCGGGGCTTCTGGTTTCAGGTTCATCTTCCCTCTCTCCCATGTTTCGCAGAAAGCGTCAGTTTCAAGCTTTGCTTGGCTCTTCCACAAGTGATGTTACCCTACACATCCGTAATTATGTTGTATGAAGCAGCGCCTTTGGTTTTTGAGGTGCGTAGCTCCTTGGAGGCCTAGGCTTTCATTAGCTTGCGGGCGGCGAGGTGTCCGACGGGTCAATTGAGTCATGCTTCTGACGCGCCCAGAGCACCTTCTTGCATGGCTGCTGGCTTCTGCTTTCGGGTAAAAGCCCTGCTTCAAACCTTCAGCCCTTAGACTAAGGGCCTAGCGCCTAGGAGCCGTCCTTGCTCTGTGTATGCCTGAAATGTGGGGACCATTGTAACTACAGCATGGCATCGCCTAAAGCCCTGCTCGAATTATGGCATTGAAAGTACATAGGCAGCAAATACCCAAGAAACCGAACCTTGAAATGACGCCCAGGCATTTGGATTGCTGGGAGCCTCGCTCATAGCGCAGGGCCGAGCCGTCTCTCTTAAGTCTGCTCGGGTTTAAGCCAGGTGTGACTTTAAGTTTTGGGGTTCTACCGGGATTGTTCGGGTTAAGGGTTCAGGAGTCTGGGCCTTGAGGTTCTAATTTGGGGATGTAGTTCATAAGCTAGTAGTATCTAGGAGTCATATCTCCTTTTTGCCCATATACAGTCATGCCATGATCTACCTTAATGCACCCAAGATGCACCCAAGACTATTCAGGGCCCGACAGTAGGGCTTGGGGCTTGAAGGGGTTTAGGCCGTAAGCTTGTCTTTATCAGGAGCCTTTAGGGGTTACTAAAAGGACTACTATGCAGACATATACAGACTCTATCAGGCTCATTACAAGAGTTCTATAATGCAAGGTTAGTACCATGGGGTAGAGTTCTTATAGGCTGCTTGGCTGATATCAACGCAAACTGGCTAAGTCTCCCGAACCCCAGGGCCTTTGGAAGGCGTCTACTAGGACGATAACAGGCGGAGTGTGGTAAGAAGTGGGGTTCGACAAGTACCTTAAGCTACCAAAACCTACTTTTTTGTAGGGCCCCGATAAATTCCATATTAGGGTTCACAATCAGAACCTGCAAAAAGTAGGGTTTGGTAGTTTAAGGTAGGCTTATGGGAAGGATACATACTCTAAGGCCCCCCAACGCCCAACCTCTACAAACTTATCGGTTCTTGAAACGCAGTATTTTTCAGAAAGGGTCTGCCCTGATTCCCCTGTGTTGTTGGGTATGTAAGCATTCATCAACTCTATAATCCCTAAACCCTAAACCCTAAACCCTAAACTCTAAACCCTGACCCCGCACATGCCCCCCGGCCCTCCTGGTGAAGATTCGAATTCTTATCAAGCCGTGCCCTGCGGTATGCTCCTGCTGATATGGAACCTCCACTCCACCTCCTATATCCTCAAGCACAATCCGCCAGTGCGCGTGGTCTGATTCTGGAAGTCCCGAGCTTCCGGCAACCTTGTAGGCCAGTCAGCTCTAAGAATCTTAAAAGCACCGATTCTACCATCGTCCTGTCAATGGTGCGCAGGGGTGGCTTGGTTGACGTCACGGGTTTCGCTTAGATGCCTCGTGGGCCGATGAAGAATGCCATGTTTGAGAGAGAAGTGGTTGCCGCAATCTGCTTCTTCGGACCAGCGAGCAGAACGGGCACGGAGCCCTCGATTCACCAGCATGGCTTATCGCAAGAGAACCGAGGCAAACCCGCTCATGCCTTCTTCACCGAAGCTAGGCCATTAGAGTTCATACTCTGTTTCGGCTGATTCGTGCAATTCTGCACTTAGCGTTGTCACTAAGGTCTTGCTGGATGCAGCATTCTGGACCGCTTCGCGAGCGGGTTCGACCACTTCAGGCCGGGCGCAGCAACCTTTGGTGGAATCTGGGGCATTTAGGGTTTTAGGGTTCAGGGGGGATTATAAAGGGACTTCCATTTTTTAACAAATGATTCTAAAGAAAACTCCAGCTCACATTGGGCTGCTGGATAATGGATCTCGTGCATTGTCTGGACCCTACCCGATGACGGGATTGAGCGGACTGGTGCGCTTGCGAGCGGCCCAAAGCAGCAAGCCCAACAAGCAATAGCTCGGCTCGAGAGGCATGCAGAATGCTGCCAACCGTCTCGCATGCCATTTTCGGAAGTGTCTTTTTGCAAGACTTCGATCTTTCTGCCCTGCGAGTGGACAGATCTCAGGTATTACACGTTTTTCCCAAGAGCTCGACACCTATTGACCGCATAGTAAGCATGTCTGAAGAGAACGCACTTCACCGATCGCAGGGTGGGGTCACTTGGCTCTCTTCGCGCAGTCCTCAGATTCTCAGATGCCAGCCGGGGCTGCGGGCCCTACGAATGTCGAGGTCAAGATTGTGTTGGTAGTCGTATCCCGTATGCCCTGGTTGGCCCATAGAATTATATGGTTATATGCTATCCTTCCCCAAAACGGCATTTCAATTATTTAGGTCACCCCACGTTAATTTACTGAGCGGCAACCATTGAAGATTGAAGGTCCAGGGGACGAGAGACCACCAATTGAACATAGGGTGCCAGTATGATCCTGATATATTCCCAAAGTTTATCCTTCAGTTCTTTCCCTAAGCCTGACAACCATTCATCATGATCCAGCTAACCAGCCACCTATCTACACGCCTGCTACATGGTGTATGTACGAGCATTATGCTGCTGTTCTTGTTTGGGTTGTTGTGGTTGTCGGGGTGCTGTTAGTCTAGGACTGCCGCAGTGGAGGGATGAACACTCTTCTCAAGCTCAAGCCTCTTCAAGGAGCCGAAGTTCATTAATTATGTCAGACCGATGCTTGAACGCCATACCCGTGGTCCACTAAAAGCAGCCTGGTGGTGGTTTCGGGCTGACAACACTGTAGAAATTATGGCCTTATACCCTACACCCTAAGCCCCAACATCCCCTGATGCGAGCTATAGTAAAATGTTCGGCCAGCGGCTGCGCAGGTTTGGAAATACTGTTTGCATTCTTTGCTCGCATGGGCCCTTTGGGACTTGTCGTTACTTAGTTCTTAAACTTTAAGCCCTACGCCCTGCGCCTGCTGAGGTCAACACGATTTCGTCCTCCATGCTCTTTGTCCTGAGGCACGATGACTTTGCGTTGGGCTACAGGTTTACAAGCAGCAGCAGCAGCAGCAGCAGTGAAAGCGAGCACCACTCAGCAACCATAGCCTGTCAACACAACGGCATTTATGAAGGTAGCAGCAGCAACTGTTCCGGTACCTATAGATCGTTGGCCCTTTAGTTCGTTGGAGAATCCGAATAGTAGCTGCAGACTGCAGATACCTGGTGAATAACAATAACAGTAAGAATGGCCCATCATGCTTACAGAGAGAGTGCACGCAGCAAGAGCAGCTAACAACACGAAACATTCGTGCAATGAATGTGTGCATAAGTACACCAACTGGGGTTGTAAGTAGCTAAGTGTAACCACCCAGTTAGTCAAATGATGACACCACTCAGTAGGTGCAGGCCTTGGGCAGTCTTTCGACAGCTTGGTCCGGGTTGATGTACTTATTTTCGTACCCATCAGCCGAGTGCATTACATGCGGTAAGTGGCGCCATGCTCCAGAACACACTCAGCACGAGATCCAAGGCTTAGGGTTCAGTTTTGTGCTGAAGACCCCAGAAGATCCCCAAGAAAAGCCCAGCCTTCATACATCCCCATGATCGCCCAGGAAACCCATGTTCCCCCCTCCTCCGAACAAAATTATTCCATGCGCCTCTTCAGCCAAAGGCGGACCCTGACCAAGCAGCCCAATGGCCTGGGGCCAAGGCAGGTTCTGTCCAAGGGATCTTACGCGCAAAACTCCGAACAATCGTGATGGCATGGGGTGTAAAATTCAGGGTTAGATATAGTAGTAACAACCTTGCAGCAGTAGCAATCATTGGGAGGGTAGTATTTTGCATGCCATCCTAGGCTACCTCTGTGTGTGATTTGAACGCCTACATGGCCTTGCTTCCGGTTGAGGTTGGGACTGGGTTGAGTTGAAGGTCGGTGCAAGCATGGAGCCTGAATATTTTGATAATTCTACTCCTGAGGATTCCTTAAGTACCATAAACAGCTATGATATAATACTCCCCAAACCGCTTGCAAGTATACAGGCGGTTTTAAAGTTTGAAGCCTGCAAGCCCAAAAAACACGGGTTGTCAAGGAAATTTGGTTAGAGCTACAAAAGGACTGGTAAACCGGAAAAGAACTGCTTTGCTCAACTCTGGCAACTGAAAGTCAAGCTCCTGAATAAGCGCCCAGTAAACGAATGCCAAAAGCACCAGATTTTAGGGTTGTTAACATCTCCTTAGAGACCTTAGATAGGCATACGATAGCGGACCCCAAACCCATTCCAGTTATGCAGGCCCCCTTTATTCAAATCCTCAGGTCCTGAACCCTAAAGCCGTATATTACACTTCTCACGGCTTCTCACGGGTTGTGGGCCGTTTGACTCCTTTTTTGAGGCCTCTCAGCGCTGGCCGCCGTCGTGGCCTGCCTGGACTCAGAATGCCCAACCAACCCCTTAACTTAGGACGTAGTTTTTAGTCTTGAGAGGTTACGGTAGCCGCTTATGCGAAGGAAGAAACAAGAAAGCTAGTGATGCAGATTCGCAGAGTTCAAGCTGCAACCCTTGAAGCCAAAGCTTGTGCTTTTGTTCTTCAAGTGGCACGTTCGGTTGTAGAGCCTTTTGGGTCTAACTCGCGGAATTGAGGCCTGGACACACGTTCTGGCACTGCCGCTGCTGCTGCTCCTGGGCCTTGTAGGAAATGAGCTTGGGCCCCAAAGTGATACGGTTTCAGGATCAGACGGTTGAGGCTATAATTAGGATGCAGATCTGTGATTTTGGCCATCAGTCAGAAATTTCTCTGCGAAATGCGTTGTCTCTTGGCTTCGACCTTTGCAAAAGCTCGTGTTTCGTGACGTGAAACCCACCGCGCCAAATCTGAAAGTACTGATCTTGTGTGTGTGTTATTTGTTTCTTAATTCTCTCGCTCTCCCTCCTGTCTCTATCTTTGTCTCTGGCTGTTTCTGTGTGCAGTATGTGTGTATGTGTGCAAATTTGCATGTTCGAATGTTCGCATGTATGCATGTGTTTGCGAACGGCTACTTTTCAAACTGCATTTGTATGCAGGCGCATGTACATGCAAGCAAGTAAGTAAGCAAGGAAGGAAGAACGTAAGCAAGTAGGTCTGGTCTGTATGTTTATGTGTATATGGTTTACGTACTTATGTACTATGACTGTACACATGCATGCGACTGACAGCTCTAACCTTATTGGCTGTAAACTCAGCTTTTCAACTTTTGGGGTTCTTATAAGGTAGTCGATTCTGAAAGTTATTCCCTTGGGTTTCGGGCCAGTGAGTAGTAAATAGCTCCCCGCACATATGTAAAACATACACACCTCTTCCTTCGCATGCCCGCATACCTCACACATACGTACTGACATGGACATGAACAGTATGTTAGTTTGGGTATGTTCCGGCTCATGATCGTTCCCGGCAACTACACATCTACACATATGTACACGCACACGCGCACACGCGCACACCACACAGGTTCAAATTTGGACAAGCAAGCACAGCAATGAACGCGTGTAGGAACCGGCAGATGCACACATGTCTCCCTCTCTCGCTCTCGCTCTCGCGCTCTCTCTCTGTCTTTCTTTCTTTCTTTCTTTCTTTCTTTCTCTCTCTCTCTCTCTGGGCATAGATCTATATGCTTTGTCAGATGGACTGACTGCAGTGGCTCCCTTCTCACTGTTTGAAGCCCTGCTCCGGCGATTCAGGTCTTCTACCCTTCGGCGGGTGGTATGTGACGGCTGCGACAGCGTGCTGGCCTGGCCCTTGCGTGATTATGATTTTTGCGAGAAGTACGACAATGATATGATAAAGGCGGGCGCCTATAGTACCCGAGCCCGGTTTACGGTTTCGGCCATAAGAATAGGCGCTGGGCGGCACTCCAGTCCCTGCTGAAAAGGGTTTACGGCCTCACATCCTGTATCACTCTGCCTCGAAAGACGCAAGTCTGCAGTACCCCGGTCCGAGTATCCCCAAAGCTCCAGACCCTCCACCACAAATGGAACACACCGGCTCTCTATAAACCCCAAACTTCTGAAGCCTAAGCGCCCTGAACCACAAACCCATAAACCCTAGGCCCTAAGCCTTAAATAGGCGGGTGGCAAAAAAAGCCTTAAATATCCCCAAACCTCTAAAGCCTAAACCCCAGAGTCGAACTCCCACGCTGCCAAAGAGCTAACTGGGAGACGCAAGAGGCGCCGCCAACGTCGACGGTGTGGCCTGTCTGGGGCTCTGGGGGCAAAGTAGTAGGAATGGTGTTTAGTGTTTAGTGTTTGGAGCTTTTGTTTTCTGATTGTGGGGGCCAACTCCGGCCGGGTATGCCTGAACTTGGGGTGTGAACGTTCATTTTGCAGCTTCAGCACTCTGGAAAATGTGGGATCTCGCGATTTTGAGGGTTCATGGCTCTTCGCGTCAGCCAGATTACACATATACCCATGCGCATGTTCATTTCTACGTGTTTGTGTGTGCACAGAGAGAGAGAGAGACCGGCGCACAAAAGCAGACGAGTGACTGCGACGTGAGGAGTGCATGAATAGCAACGAAGTACACATAGATGCAACTGAGCCGATGCACAGGCGAATGAAGGCGGGTACTTTTCGGTCGTTCTTCGGTGCAGAGGTCTGCAGGTTCTGAGACTCCTTCACACCTCTAAACTCGGACACCAAACTTTAAGGCAACAAAGGGCTTCAAATGTTCAAATTGTCCCACTCCCTTGGCCCAGAGAGTTTGGGGCCCCCCCCACATTTGGTGTGGCCGCCCATCGCTGGCACATGGCAGCTTCGGAGAAGGCAGTTTCCAACGTCCGCCTCGCTGGTTTCATAGTAGGGATTCGGGTTTAGGATGATAGGGATTTAAGGGCGCTGCAATTGAGGTTTGCTGGTAGTTGTAGAGGCTTTTCGGGACGTACGTGATTTCGAGCTCTTAAGTTACGTTAGTTAGTGCTGAGTAAGGCCTGCTAGGTCTCCTACCCTTTGGTTAGGGGACTTTACAGAACACCAGAGAAGGGTTCCTATGTTCTGATTTTTGGCATCGAGCAATTGCATTAAAGTCTTTGGTGCAAGGGGGCCAGCCAGTGGTGAACTCGATGATAATGATGGCAGCCTGCTGCGTTAGGGGTTTGGTGTTCAGTGTCTTGGGGTCTAGGGCCCATGTCACTAGAGGTGGTTATGCTCATATATAATTATAGCGATGGTCATGGCTATGGCGGTTATTGAAATGTTACGGTGTACCAACTTGATTGAGATTGATCAGCATGTTGATGTTGTGGGCGATAGCTCAGATGACATGAAAGACCTTAGGACAGTTGCGATGACCGTGGCGATGATGCGATGTGGTTTCGAACGTGGCCGGTTGGCAGGTCATGGTGGCGGTCATGCAGGTTGCGATAGCGAGGTATGTTGATAGTGGGATGTTAGTGCTCCCGGGCGGGATGACGATGAAGATGTTGGCTGTGGCGGTGGTGATGTAGATGAAGAATCCGCTGAACAACAATGTCTTGATGATCGCTGCCCCTAAGACCTACACCCCTTAAAGCCCCAAAGTCCGATAAGAGTAACACCGACGCCGCCCATGCCCTAGGACCCCCAAAAGCCCCCTAAATTTCTACTACCCCCAAAACCCCTGCCCCGAACACCCTAACCGATCGGAGTGTCCCTAAACCCCTACCCTTAACACCCCAGTCAATCGAAGTGTCAGGATGGCGATGAGAAAAAGAATGCCCCAATGGAGCGAAGCTGGACGGGCGTCAGCAGCGTTTGGGAATTTCAGGCACGATCACGAGACTTGCTTTGGGTATAGGGATTGCGGTTTCAGGGTGGCAGGGTTCCTTCAAAGGTTCCTGTACTCCTCTAGGGAGCTTGGGCTTCAAATGTAAGTGCCTTTGGGGTTAGTGCGTGTTGTGGGGGCTACCCGACGATGCAGGCCCGGCTGCAAAAGGATGGGCCAGGGTTTCGGGTTTTCCGAAACGAAACAGAGTTCAACGACGAGGGGTTGCGGTTTAGATCATGAAATCTCCAGGGTTTACAGGGCTTCGGAGTATGTTGGGCCATCTTCCTTTCAACATGGTTAGTGTAGAAGCTTCAACAGTTGCCAATACATTATTACGATGTTTCCGTGAATATGAGCATGCTTTACTGTAATACACCCCGACCCCCGTTCTAATTGTACTCATTCAGTCGCCACTTAGACCGTTGACTTTGCAAAGGTAACCCTATGCCCCTGGCAACCTCAGTTGCACCTTGAGTGGTCCCAGGTGCCTAGCCATCGGGTGCTTTGACGTTTCGGGTAAGAGTTTGGGGTTGGGGGTTCAAGGGCCTAAGTTAATCCGTGGACTACCGAGAACCTAAACTCGGCCTTGCAGAATCCCCTCTAGAGGACCATTCATAGACATAGTAAGACGAAGACAGGCCACTACAGTTCGATCTTCTGTCGAGGAGGCCATGCTTCTTGGGTTCAGGGTTGGGGCCAAGTGTACAGCGGCTTTGTATAGGGTTCGATGAGGGGTTTAGGGTTTGAGAGGTTCATGATTCATGAAGGCTTTTGGGCTTCTTACGCTTCTCGTGGCGAGTCACTAGTCTGGTGCAGCTAATGCTCGGATTTCAGGGTCGTTTGCGGCGCTTGAGGCCTGAAGCTTAGGGTAGAGGGCTTTGGCGTTTCATAGGGATACGGTGCTTGGGGTTGGAGTTGCTGGCTTCATGTCGGTCATAGCCCTGCCCAACAAAGCTCAAACCGATAGGCCCTAACGCCCCTCCGAACTGTCTTAACCCTTCACACTTCAAACGAAATTCTGTCGAGCTCTTATGTCTTATTCCTTAAGCCCTGTCTAGCCTCACTATGCCCTGCCGATGCCGAGGTGCAGAGCCCCACGCACCCAGTCGCTATGCCTTAAGGGTTCTTGTGCAGGAGCTTTTTCGTTTCTAATCATTATGTAAGGCCCCCTGTGTTGTTCCGCGAAACATCCTGCAACGAGTAGGCCGCGACAGCCTACGCATGACTATACAGTAGGGGCTTTTTTGACTATAATACTACAGCTTCGAAGTGCCAATGACAATAGGAGTATTACATTGCTAGTTGCTAAGCTTCTGTATTGCGCCGGTTTGCCTGGCTACAGGGTAGCTGGCCAAGAAGCCGGTCCACACAGAAGTTGTCGTGAGAGCTGTACTGCAAAAAAATCTGAACGGCTGCAAGCTCAAATCCAAGGCATTCACAGTCTCCTTCGAAAAACACCCAAACACGGTGAGAAGAACGCCATGATAGTACCCTTATCGTGCCTTTAAGGGCCCTGAAGATTTCCAGGCCGGAGGCAGGGATCCCGTCGCCTCAGCATCTTGGTTTGCATGGTGTAGGATGTACTCGTAGGGTGTAGGCTTTGGGTGTTAGGGCTTTGGGTTTCTGTGTTTAGGGTGTGAGGTTGGGCAGTTTTTGTCAGATGACGGGGATCTAAGGATGAGGGTTTGTGCTGCTAGATAGCATATGAAGCGCTGCTTGCTATGCAGACCCCCAACCCTAAACCTTCGACCCGTCCCGGTTTAGCCCCTCACCTGCTCGGGGGTGGTGTTTTTGGGGCTCAGGGGTGAGCGCAATGAGCTTGGAAGCAAGTCGGAGCTTTAAGCGCGTTCAAGCTACACCTCTCTCAGGGGCTGCAGATATCCTTGACCCGTGACTTTTATGGGAAGGGTCTATATAATGCTACCATGACCAGACGAATTTTGTTTTGGGCTTGGGAACCCAGCCCCTAATTAAACCCTTAACCCTAAATCATCCTAAATCCCTAACCCCGAAAGCAAGGAGATGCCAAAGTATCTGAACGAGGCCCGGTGCATGCACTGCAGGGATGGCACTTCAAGGGTGCGGCTTCGTGGCAGTTTGTTTGATGGTCGGCGCGGCTTATTTTCCCTGTGGCTTTCCTTGCTTTTCGGTGTTGGGGGTGTTTGGAGGGGGGGTGGGGGTATTGAAGTCGGTTCTAACGGCGACCATTCCCAGAATACTCGTATGTATACATAGCGTTTTTGTCAACATTGACGCACTGTCTCCAGCGTTCATGCCTTTCGCCGCTTTATACAGCATACTGCAGAAGGGTGTTTGACATGTCTGGCATAAGATGCACTGTCACAAGCGGTGGCGCCTTGTCCGAGCATGCCCAAGCACTGGTGTTTGCAGAGTTTGTGCCTTTTTGCACAGCATAGTGCGAGCTAATTATATCATAATATTTTAGAGGTCTTAGAGACTGCCAATATTCATAAGTCCCCCGGCTGCCACCTAAAACGTGCCTGAACCAGCCAAGATGACCAGGGAACAACGCGCGTTACCCTAATTCGATCTAGTGGTACGTCATTCTGGGTTCAGGGTCCTATTCTTTTGAGTTTGTGTGGGGTCCCTCGGTTTTTGCTAGGGCTTTGCCGCTACGGATGTAGGCTTGAAGGCGAAGCCTTGGCTGAGTTATTGAGTTTGCGTAGATGTTTAACTCTCCAATGTTTACTCCTTCATCCCTAAACAAGGGAGCAGCTCAGGGATCAGGGGACCCCCACGCCGATAGCTACCCAGATGCTCCTAACCCCTGGTCCCTGTCCCTGCCTTTGCAAACTGTCGATTCAGGGTATAGGGTTTAGGCAGGCCAGTTTTAGTCAGGACTCTTCAGATGCAGTTAGCCACGCGGCTCTCTATGCAGCCGGAGGCCCGCATTATTCGAGCCCGAGGCCCAAGAGAGCTGTACATGTCATGTCGAAGGTGCCCTCATCATAGCCCTGGCTCCCAGGTCCTAAGCCCCAAACATCGACCTCTCCACCCCAAAACCCCAAAATCCCTAAGCCCAACGCAGAAAGCCTCCAGTCTCAAACCTTTAGCCCGTGGAAGCCCGAAGGCTCACCTTCCACACTTTAGGCGCTCACGCTTTAGGAACTGAAAACGAAGCCCACGCCCTAAACCTAAGCCTAAAAACCCTATAGCCCTAAACCCTGCCCACTAAACCCTACCCCACCAACCGCGAACACTAAGCCCGAACCCCGACACCAAGTTACAAGCAGCACGAAACTCGCAACTTGAGAGGCAATCCTGGGGATGCGAGGAGGTCCTGGGGACTCGAAGCAGAAGGACGGCTACTTAGGAATTTCGTAGTGGGGTTTGGATACCTAGGAATTGCATAGCAGGGTTTATTAAATTATAGGGCTTAGTTAGGTTTTGACGGGCTTTTCTAGGCCTGATGCAGCAGTCGGAAGCTGCCGAATCCGACCTCCAAACTATGTCGAATGTAAGATTTGGAGTATTTACCAATAGAGCTTGCTAGGTTCCTTAATGCCACTATGCTACACTCTACTGTGCCCACTGCACCTCTCTCTCTCACTTTCTCACTCTCTGTCTCTCTCTCTCTCTCTCTCCCTCTCTCTCTCTCTCTTTATCAAGGCCTCTTTATCGCACAACAATCCAATGACTTAACCTGCAACACCATAAGCCTTTTGTTTGTAATGGAACCCTGTACAATCCGTTAAAGCCATACAGATCTGTAGTTCCTACGCAGCCTTCAAGCCTAAACCCTCAACGATCGTTGCTTGCCTTTCGCGAGTGCGAGTGTCGAACCCTAGACCCCGCACCCTCGAAGTAACCCTCAAGCACTAAAACCGAACGCAGTGGAGCCTTGCCTCGCCTGACCTCACCGAGTGCGCAACAAACGGCCTGAAGCACCGGAACCTCGGAAACTTAAGCTCCGAAGGCCCATCGAGAAGTCCAACGAGCAACACAAGGTCTGGAGGCTTAAGACACACAAAGAAGCCCAGCAGACGCTACAGCGCAAAGGACGAAGCCATGATCCTAAGACCACCCAGAAGCGCGAAAGCCACAAACTGCAAAGGAGACGACGGTCGTCGAAGCTCGTAGCCCGTCCGCGAGGTCGGCGAAGCTTCGGCTGCAGGGTGAGGTTGCAAGCCGTTAGGTTTCGAGGGTTTCGGGATTAGGGTTTTAGAATTGTAGGATTGCAGGACGCTGTAGGGTTTCGGGCTTCGGGCATACATCAGGATTCAAGATCTGAGGCTTCGGACGTACGTACTGGGTTTGAAAGCCTGAAGGATTGAAGTATGACGACTTGAGGTTGATTCTATTTGATGGGTTTTGTTGTACAGGCTTATAGACTTCAAAGGGTATTATGCGAAGTCGGGTTTATATTCTGACAGCGAGGTTAAGGGTTTTGCAAGGGACTTGTTGAGGGTTGTGCTGTATCGGGTTCAAAGGGGTAGGCTCTACAAGGTCTATGCCATTTTTTGGAGACATGATGTAGGGTTTCTGTAGCGGCTGGGTTTATACTTAGTGCCCTCAAAGAGAGCCTGCCTGTCACGAGGTAGGGTTTAGGATGTAGGGTTTGGGTGCTACATGCTCCCGCTCAGCCACGAGCGCTTGCGTCTGCAGCTTGGCTGAGATCCAGTGGCTTAGTGCATCTTCGTGCATTGCATTCCCTGCTCAAAAAAGAGTCAAAACGCCAGTTGTGTAAGGGGATAGGGGTCCGACCTTCGTCAAAGCGGGCGCTGGTGAGGTTTGAGGGTTTGGGGTTTGAGCCCCAAGCGCTAATTTCATCGACCGGAGCGGATGCTAGGCCGGAACGAGAAGTAAAGGAATGCTCCTTTACTGGGAAGCTGAACCGAAGCTCATTCAGCTGTGTGACTTGCACACTAAACAAGAGCCTGGGTGTGAGTTAGGAACTATGTTAGGGAAAAGAGTTGAGTTGTTTGTGTTCTGATATGAAACCGAGGTTGTCCAAGATTAGCACCAAAGCCTCTCCTTTCAGAAACATAAACAAGTCTCGGGACCGGACTACGCTGATCCCAAAACCCTAATGTCTTAAGCTAGTTGCCTTAAGAAGCTCATGTGTCATTCCTCATCCCAAGATGCTTAGAGCGAGCGTTTGGGCGACGTATTCTTGGGCACAGCCTTGTTATGTTGACTGTATCACATTCTTGATGTCAGACGAAACGCGTGGATGACGCATAATGTTCTCGTCCGTATCTCCGCCTTTAAAAGCACAGAGGTGGAGTTGTGGACGGTGTGCTGACATGCAAGACCGACTTCGGTCCCCTTCATTTACTGAGTACCATGGTGAGGGTCCTATAATCAGGAGCTAGGTAATCCTGACAAAGGTAGTACATGTTCGGGATGATCATGAGCTAGCACCTACGTACAGGGCAAACATGCCAAACTCTGTCTACCACCCCAGAGAGCGCCAAGCTCCCACAGCGACCTTGGCCAAGGACGTCCGTGGACATGCGGGTGCAAGTCCTCCGTGAGATGATTGAGAAGCAGAGCTGTGTCACGCCTCTTGGTCATTGGATGAGTCATTGTTGTTAAGCAGTAGGAGTAGGAGTAGGGCGTAGGAGTATGACTCGGAGTAGTGGTTGTAGAATGTTTTTTGTACAAGGGTTCGTGTTGCTCTCAAAGCTGCCTCATTCGGAGAAGATTTGTGCCTGAGCCAAACTAGTCGCATGAAGATGTTGCAAGGGGAACCCGCCAGCTGATCCCACATCCTTGTCTATTGTTTACAAAATTTACTGTTGTTGCTATGATTACATATGATTACGTACGGTTCTATATATTACTATCACTGTTGCTGTTGTTTCTCTTCTTGTTTTACCATTGTTGTCCCAAAGCTTTTGGCCTCGAAATGCTTACATGCCGATTGCTGCATATGAATTCGGTGGCCTAGAATGCATGTAGAAGACAAAGCAGGACAAAGGACCCTGAGCCTGAAACCGTGCTATTTAGGGTTCAGCGGTTTGGGGTTGTAAGTGTCACGTCCTGGATGCAAAAATGAGTTTTTTGGTGTTTGTTAGTGTTTTTCATGTTTTGCGCAGTGACTTTTTGGAGAAGTTTGAGGGTTGTCGGGTTCAGGAGTCAAGCCTACAGCCGAAGCCACAGCGCAGCTTGACGAGGACTGGAACTAACCTGTTCTGGCTCGTGCTCAGCGGCATCTTCCATTGTATCGAGGAGCAGGCGCCTGCCCTAAAGCCTGATCAAGCCCTACTTGAACCCTATACCGCAAACCCTAGGCCCTAGGTTCAGGTTGGAGGTTTTAGAGTTTGAGGTTTGAGGGCCTGGGGTCAAGAAGTTTCGGGTTTAAGCATTTGAGTATCGGATTTTTGAAGCCAATCAGCTGGGTCAGTTTCGGGTTCCCAAAGCCTGGTCGCAAGCGTGGCCAGACTATGCAGGTGCTTCACAATGCTTCCGATGTATGCCAGTATCCAGGTTGATACGAAGCGTAAGCCCAAAGTCCTGCGCCGTGCTTCCGAGTATTGGGCCGGCTTTAGTCCATGTTGAGCCATATCAAGAATCCCTTGAAAGTTTAAGGCATACTCCATGCCTCCAGCCCATACCCACCCACCCTCTAATCCCCGAACTTCCGACAGCGCCCGCATTCCCACCTATGTTGCACCGGGGTAGCCTAGCCCATGCTGGTAGGATTCGCAGGGTGCAGACGCTTAAATTCAGGGGCCTGAATAATTACCAAAAATGCTCCTGAGGGCCCGGGTTCCTGACTGAACCATACTAGTTGCTAGAACCGTTTAATTATGAAGCTTCCCGTGCTGAACGAGCCTCTCGTGCCTAGAGAAACAGAACCTTGCTTCGTTAAGGTGGACTGCTGTGAGACGACCACCATCACCAAAGCCTGATTGCCCTGAGACCCTTAAACCCGAGAGTCCTTGAGATGAAACCTGAACTCTAAAGCACTCTAGGCGCCTACAGGATCCTGAAAGCAGCTCTTCTAGAACCCTTAACAGACCCCTACGCAGAGAACCTCAACCTCAGGTGCGAGATTCTTCTCGAACCTCGCTGGGTCAGAGCTGGCAAGCTTTCCGCTTGGAGGCGGCGTGAGGAAGTGTCATAGGGCGTTTGTGTTGTTTCATATTTGGTTTTGTCTAGGCTGTTTGTGTGGCTGAAGTATTATGGGTTCCTGTTCCTTTTTGGAGCTTGATGGGGTCTATAGGGTTTTGTGGGCTTGCCGACCCCTTTCTAGCGTGTATGCTCTTTTGACTAGGCAGGTAGACTTCCCCTACTGAAGGGGGTTGAAGGGGATACTAAGTAGTTTTGCTAAGTCAGGCGAGGAAGCGTCCCGGAACCACGGCAGGATTTCTCAACATAACGGCCGCTCAATCCGGGGTCTGCATGACTGGAGGTTCGATGCAGTTAATACTGTTCCTTAAGGCCTTAGGGTCTCGTGTTATGACTAGAACATACCCCGAAACCTACGTCAGGGATTCGTGAAGGTTCTGTCTCTCTGGGAAAGGCCGAACTGGAGACTTTTGGCGTGCATACATTTTTGTCGGCCCTCGCAGTCATAGAATAAGCGTCGTAGCATTTAGGGTTGCTTATTCGGCGGTCCCCTTTTTGTTGCTGGAACCTGAAACTTTGGTGTTGTGCGGATTTGTGTCTGGTAGCGTAGGGCTTCTTACCATATGGTGACCCAGAGGGCCCAATCCTTTAGTTACGGCAGACGACATTTACGGTTTAGTCCTTCATGAAGGGACGGGCACTCTCTGGTGATACCTCTCAAAGCCACACTTGCCGATACAGGAGAGTCTCCATCATAAAACCGTGAGGCCCTGTGGCTCCTTCCACTTTGGGCCATGCTGAAGTGGCGTTGCCCGAAGAATGTTAAACCTTTAAGCTGGAGCATAGCATACATGCACGCCAATACATGCCAGTACTTTTACATCTATAGGGAAAGGAAAAAGGCAGATAGAAGGAACACATATTCATTCGTGTGTGGGCTTCTGTGAATTCTGTGGTACAGGTGCTTCATTCACTTCTGTTGTCTTGTTGTTCATTAGCCTGACTCGAGCTGCCCTGCAGTCCGGCAGAACTTGTGTGACCTCCGAGTTGCGAGAGCGTAAACCCTAAAAAGGACCCAAGCCGCGCAACCCTGGCCAGATCGCCCAGAGCCTCAAGCACGACCAGATCACGAAGAACTGGGTCATTGCGACCTTACCCTACCTCTATGCCCAGGCGTCGAGAACATTTGAGAGCTTCGGAGTTTCCTGCAGAGCTTCGCGTCTTATGTGGGTTATGGGATCTTGAGTTTTGAAAGCCGTATCTTTCCACGTCTCAAAGTCGAGTCCCTAAGCCCTGCTTGAGGGCACGCGGCGGGGATCAGTTGAGCCTGCAGGGGGATTTCACGGTGCATGACCCGCCCCAAACGGTTGGACCTGTAGTACCGTGATGGCTATCGATAATGCAGGGCTTTGTCCATCAGCAGTTCATCGTGCCAGGCGCCCTGAAGCTTCAGACCCTGGGAAAGTTTTGTTTTACAGGATCCCTAGTGTCGTCATTCGTTTGGGGACAGCACGGGCTTAGAACTTGCAACCGGTTCAGTGCGAAGTTCTAGAAGGGATGCAGCCAGGGCTTTAGAGTGAATAGGGCTTATGTTACATGAGGGTTTAGTTTGCATGTTTATACATTCCTTATAGGCATATGTCTGTATGTTACATATGTAAAGATACACACGTGCGCATACATATTTGGGTGTACATTCTGCGTATAATATGCTTAAGGAATTCGGTGCCCCCCTGTGAGACAATCTTCCGGCTCTTCTTTGATGGCTTTCCGGACGACCGCCACGCCGTGATTTCAAACGACCACAACTTCATGAACAACATTGTCCCTTGCCTCTGACTTTGAGATCCATTAGAAGAATTCTCGTGATCGCTAGAGAGCCTAAGCCCTGGAGAAGCCCCTATGCAGACTTTAGGTCGCTCGTCACAGAAGCGGTGTCAAAGAGCTCAGTGTTTCAGTTTTCAGGCTGTCCTGGACCCCAGCGGCGCAAACCGTAAACCGGCAGAGCTCCCGACGTCTCAATCTCGTGGCCCCTACATCTTACGGCCAACGTAGGAGCGCGATGGTCATCAATATCATCTTCTGTGTGAGCTACATCGCAACCCTAGACCGTTGTCCTGAGCCCTTAATCTTAAAGCTCGAAAGTCCTGTCCCGGGTAGCTACATACTTTAGCCATTGTAGTATGCAAATGTTGGAGACCAAAGGATGGGATCAGATCAACTCAACCCAGGGTTCACATCCAGAACTCCTGCACCGTGCGGCCAAGATCTTCTGCAGACGCTGTAGAATGACACTGGGATAAACCCCTTGTCTTGAACGGCCTTAGTCTTAGCTGAGGGAGATTCAGTTAATGTTGAAGCATCACCTGCACGGGACTGTACTACCTCTTACAGACCCCACGTGCCATTGGCACGCCCTGTCTGGTTACCATACCATACCATACCATACCATAGGGGAGAGGTTAGTTAATCAGGGCTCCACATTCTCCAAACCCAACCTACGACCCCAGAAGCCATATTCGAGAAGCTCAGGTCATGGTCATTCATTTCGAGCTGATCCTTGGCCTTGTTAGTTCAAAGGATGCTAGATGTGAGCAGTTTGGGGGTTCGTCTTGGTGGGCCTCAGCTTTTCAGGGGGTTGTCATTCCAGGATAGTGGTTAAAGTAGCAGAAGCTGCAGTGTCTGCAGAGTGCTGCCAGCGGTAGCGTTAGCACTTCAGCAGCGGGAGGAGTGGTGTCAGCAGCAGCAGCTGCTGCAGTGCTGCTGGTGCGAAGTAGGAAGGATCACATCTGGGTGGTTGGAAAACAGGGGAAACATATCAGCAGCAATCTCCACTCTGCTTATCGTAGTGGTGTCAGTACTGTTTGTTCCGGTTGAGAGTCTTACCTGGCCTGCCTGGCTGGGGTTTGCTGCTTACTGCTCCTGCTGCGTTGTACAAGTAGTGGTAGTGATGGTGGTGGTGATTGCGGTGGCGGTGGCAGCAGTGGTGGTGGTAGTCGTCGTCGTTGCAGTCTGAGTAATATGAGTAGTAGTACTTAGTAATAGTGGTACTCAGTAGTAGTAGCAGCGGTAGCAGTAGCAGTAGCAGTACTGGTACTAGTACTAGGTACTATAAGTAGTAGTAGTCGTAGTAGCAGTAGTAGTAGTCGTAGTAGTAGTAGTAGTAGTAGTTGTAGCACGGCTACTACTACAACAGAAGCCGCAGCAGTAGTGGTAACAGCAGCAGTAGCAGCAGTAGTAGTAGCAGCAATAGTAAGTAGTAGCAGCAGGACGCAGGAGTAGTAGTAGTAGTAGTAGTAGTAGTAGTAGTAGTAGTAGTCGTAGTCGTAGTCGTAGTCGTAGTCGTAGTCGTAGTCGTAGTGGTAGTGGTAGTAGTAGTAGGAGGAGCAGCAGTAGTAGTAAGTAGTAGTAGCAGGAGCAGGAGCAGCAGCAGCAGCAGCAGCAGCATCCGCAGCATTAATAGCAGTAGCACATGCGTATGTGTTCTGCGTAGTTCTGTCGGCAACCAGACACCGGAAGCCCGTGCATGAACAAAAACCATGATGAGGATGGGATTCCAGATCAATCTGGACACCGCGAAAAAGCTGCGGCGGGGTCTCTTCTTGCCTCGGGCACCCTGGTCTGCAATGTTCACAGTGATACCAGCAAAACACTGTATCTTAATGACAGGCCGCACCGTGATAAGTTTAAAAACGGTTGCGACTGCTACCTTCTCTGCTCCTTCCCTGCCCCCTGCTGTTGTCGTTCTGCTGCTGAGAAGAGCTGCAACTGCTACTCCTGAGGTCCTGCAGAGGCCACACGTGAATCAGGATGAGTACCTGCGTGGTCAGCGGAGGCTCGAGGAAGCTGCTCATTCGGCTTTGGGGTTTTAGGTCTTGGGTGTCGGACGTACGGGGCATGAGCCCGAAAATCTGCACAAGCAGCCCGACACCACGAAAGGCCGTGGTCCAGACTCAGCTAGCCACTTGCCAAAGCCTGCACGCACATGTAACAGGGACCCCTGACCATCTCGGACGCAGAGTCGCGACGTTACACAAAGTGAGACTAAAATGGTCTAAGTACCGTCACACACCTTCGGAGGGAGAGTGTCGAATCCTGCAGCAGAGCCTAAAGTATGAATCCCCAGACTGTGAAACCGTAGAAATCCTAGGCTCCTAGGGCCTTGGAATGTCTGGAGTTAACGACGGGACAGTCACTCGGACGAGCAAGTCTCCCTGAATCCCAAGTGCAATTTTCCTGAGCTCCAAATCCTCAGCTTCAACTTGCCCTTCGATTCCAAACCCAAGCCTTGAACCAGTCCTAACCCAGAGCCCCAGATCCCAAGCCGTATGCCTCCACCCTTTTGCTGCCCACAACAGCACCTGACACTTGCGCCTAAACCCCAAACCCCGCACCCTAACACCCCTGTACCCTGCAATGCGGGCTCTGTCCTAGCTAGGTGGGAGGGGAAAAAACACCCCTACAAGCCTATTCACCTGCAGAGGAACCATGTAAAGGAAACCCTAGACCTTTCATCAAAGCCCCTTACAGCCTAACCTTTCAAAGGAAACTCGAATCCAAAAAGCCTTAAACCTTAAACGTGTTTTGTTATACTCTATCTTTCATGTTGATGTATTTGGGTGTGGATTCTGAGAGTAAGGACTCATCTCGTCACAGTAGCAGCGTCAGACTTGGAAGCCGTGCCTGCGTCAGTGAGTGTGCGTGTCGAAACCCGAATCCTTTCTAGGAGCCCTTGAAAGGAAACCCTAGCCCCAAGACGGTGGCCCTTTAAAGGAAATCCGAAAGCGTCCAGGCAGGCCGAGCTGGAGAATCAGCTGCTAGGGCTGGGCACACGCCCTCTGAAGCTCCCTGGCCTTTTTAGGGGTTTAGGGTTTGCACTTCAGAAGTTTGCTTGTTCTTTTTCCAAAGGGGGGGGGTTTGGGTTTAGGGTTTAGGGTTTGGCCTTCAGAAGCTTCTTTGTTCTTTTTCCAAAGGGGGTTTAGGATTTAGGATGTTAGACCTGGGCTCATCGGGTTTAGTTTTTTTGTTTAGGGCCTTGAGAAGCGTTCAGAAGGTTGTTGTTTTTTTCAAAGGGGTTTAATTTAAGGTTTTGTTTTAAGACTCGGGTTTATGGGGTTTGGTTCTTCGTTTCAGGGTTTAGGGTAGGGTGACAACGGGGTGTACCGGGTCTTATAATTATTACGGGTGCTGTTAGGGTTTCGTATCGGGGGTTTTCTTTTTGTTGAGCAGTTACCCATAATTAGGGTTTAGGGGTTACTCTAAAGCAAGAGTAGGGTTTGTTGAGCAGGTTCCGGACTCTTGCCGGTTGATCCTCTCTGTTTTCCGGCTCCGCCTCGAAACTCAACAATAGCAGGGGAATTCCTTTCTTGGGTGGGCTACTGGGGAGCTAGGCCTTAGGCTGAGGGTTCTAGACGAAGGCTCGCTTTGATTAATGAGCGTTCCTTAAGGGGTTCTTGAGTTTGCGTAAGGTTAAAGTTTAAGGGTTTAGGACTGGGTGGTTAGGGGCTTTGAAATCTTAGGGGTTTATATAGATTCAGGCTTCGTGCATCGAACACCTGCTCAGGAACAGGGGTATAGAGAGGTTTACGCGGTGCAAGGGTTTAGAGCTCGGGAGTTTAAGGTTTCCGGGTGTTAGGAGTTGGGCTTCACTTGGGAAACACTTAGCCTAGCCCAACACAGATGAAGAAGCAGCAGCATGAGCTTTTGGGGCTTCGCTGATCTGTTGATGATATAGAAACCAACAGATCGCAGTCGAGTTGTTAAGGCTTCTATTACTATTTTAGAACCCCACACCCTGAACCCTCTGTCGTGGACGGAACGAGCGCGCAACAAAGACAATTTTGCTGTAGAACCCTCAAGGATCCTAAGCCCTGCACCCATGTGGGAGTTTCCGAAAATTAGGGGTGCCTTATTTGGTGGTCCTTGTATTAAGGACCCTACTATTTAGGGTGCTATATCAGGGCCCCCCCCCCATTTTCGGAAACTCCCATGTCATCCACCTTGGAATCGCCTCCAATCGCAGCCAGGTTTGGTCACTTGGATGCGCCTCGCCCAGATGAGCTCCTGGGTGGCAAGATCCATACAGGGCCTCGAATCAAAAATCCAAAGATAATCATTCGGAGTCATTTATAACTACATTAACAATCCACCCCAGAACTGTATGGCCCCATCAGGTGCCTTTGGGCCTGAGGTTCAAGTCCCAAAGGCTTTGCGCACCTTCCCCAAAGCTCTAAGCCCAACCCGAATCCCCAATTAAGGAGTAGGGTGGAGGGTTGGGCTTGGGTTAAGTAGACGCAGTTGCGGGTTTGGAGTTTAGGTCGGGAGTAGTTGGGAGTTTCTAGCCCGAAGGAACCCCATGTAGAGACCATGATACGTCGATCATTATTCTCAAGATCTCCCGTAATGTCAGGAAACCCTCTTACATAGGGTGTTGGGGGTTAGGGCTTACGGTTGCCGTGGATGGTTTCGCGGGCGGGGTTCGTTTAGGTCTACAGTGTAATGCTGGCCGAAGACTGATCTTGGCGCCTCGAAGCCCTAACCCAATCCCACTCGTTTTAAGTTTTCTGTGTGGGGTCGTCCTTTTGTGGTTGTTCGTGCAAGCGCTTCAATTCCCTGCATCTAAACCCCAAGAGGTCCTTCACTATCACATGCTTCTGGAAAGCATGTGCCACGAGACTCCGCAAGCCGTGCTGCGGTCAGGATACTTGCACAGATCACGCAGCCTAAGCCCAGGCCCCAAAGAAAAAGTCCTTGCAATCAATTTGAACTCCAGACTGACCAGACTACGGCGACGCCTCAGCCAGAATCCATTCCATGTCTGAGCTTCCAGGATACAGCTGGAGCATGCCCCTTCGCGGCAAGCGCCCAGGGAGAAGGGTTCAGAGATGTTTAAAATCTTGGGGCTTACAGGGTTTTGTCTGGTTGAGGCTGTGTTCAAGGTTGGGTGTAGGGTTTGGGAGAGGTTTTAGTGAAGTTGTAGCATGATGCCCAGACTCCCTGTCCCTTTCTCTCAAGTCTGAGGGCTATGTTCCAGCTGTCTGGCAGTTAGTGGCTTGATTTGTTCGTTAGGACGAGACATAGGCCTTACGGCTTAGCACCCTTACGCATGAACGAAGCTTGCACAGGTATCCGAAGGGGGTTGTATCGTTTTTTGAATTCGGGTTTAGGGTTGAATGCTTTTTGGGTTTCAAGGTTGCCCCAAGACCCATGGCTCAGCAGGGTTGGGGGGTAGGAAACATGCAAGATACAAAGCCGAAAGAGTGCTACCCCGAGAGCTCGTGCATCGAAGCCCAGCACTCCAATGACCTTCAAGTGTGTAGGATTTCAGGTTTGGTAATGGACTTTGTGGGAAGTGCTTTTGTCGTATCAAAATGCAAGAAGACAAAACAGAATGGTCATATCTACAAAATCTCCACATTTTACCCGCTACCTGGCCTCGCCCCAACTGAGGTATTGCAGGGGCGTGCAGAGCTCCTTAGCGGGAAGACTTCTGCATGGATGTCCCATTCTGCGGCCAGGCAGCACTCACCCACAGAACCCAAAGACCCCGCAATTAAAGAAGCATCGCTGTTTGTTAAACACAGGTCTTAAGGTATGCCCCTCCATTAATGGAGAGGTATTGGGCTCACCAGAAAGTTGAGATTCTGGGTGCTTACAACTATGATTCCCTTCTTGGGGACTTACTGCAAGTTTTGTATGGTAGACAGGTACTTAGATGGTCGTTTGATTTACTTAGCAAGGCTAGTCAGATAGGTTATGGGGATCTTGGTAGGAGTAACAGGGGATGCTAGTAGACTTCCGAAGTCGCAAGAGCCTCCAAGTACAAGGTTAATTTGAGAGCATATCTAAGAATTCAGGTCATGTAAGAGCAGTGCTCCGGCTTACCGGTTCGTAGTCCGAAGACCTATCACCAAGCATCTCACCGCCAGACTGTTGAACCCCATCCCAACGGCACTCAGATCTTCCAGAATCCTTAGGTTGATGGCTTTTATAGTGCAACGGAGGTGTATTGGGAGATCTAGGCAGATGTGATCTCTGGATATCCAAGGCCGCCATGTATGCCAACAAGAACCGGGAGAAGGAGCTCGTTCCCCCGGACTTGAGACTCTCGTCTGCGGTTAAGGAGCACATGAACCCTACTAGCAGAGGTGATGGTTCCGTTGCCTGAAAGAAACTGTAGCACAGACTAAAGGGCCCCCTGCTCGAAAAGAGACATGTCGTTTGTAAGGAGGAGCAACGAAGGATTTCAGTTTAGGTTCAGGCATGTGAAGATAGATGAACACGAAATACGGCGCTATCGACATTTTGCCGTCAGGCTTGGCATAGCGTGTCCTTGAAAGACGCCATACCTACACTTTCAACCCTAAAGCCTTTGATGGGCCCTTGCATGACACCTCAAAGGACTTCCCGAACCCCGACACCCCCCCCCAAAAATCTTAAAAAATCTTAGAATACATTTGTACAATTGTGGGATCCGCCCAAAAAATCTTATTAAATCTTATTGAATCTTATTGGTTTATCATTTTNCAGGCTTGGCCTTGCGGGTCCTTGTAAGACCCCATACCCCACCTTTCAACCCTAAAGCCTTTGATGGGCCCTTGCATGACACCCCAAAGGACTTCCCCAACCCCGCCCGCCCCCCCCCCCCCCCCCTTCAAAAAGAGAAGTGCCAGGTGTCGACCGACTCTTGTGCTGCAATGAGAGCAGGAGGGTTTGATTTTGATATACAAGGCTTTACGGGGTGTGTAGGAGTTTCTGGGGGTGTAATGAAAGTGCACAACATCGGTCGGCAAAGGTTGTACAGCAGTCATTTGGCTTAAACGAACTTGTTTCGGTTTGGTGTTAAGCTTTAGGGGTTCCAACGTTTTAGGGATGTTAGGGTTTGAGGTTGGTGAGTTTAGGACATATGGTAGGGGTTTTAGGGATCAGGGCCCTCGCGATCAGAAGTTTGTGCAAACGCTAGGATGTTGAACTTGAGGCTTCGGAAGCCGGCCGAGGAGTCGCAGCGACAAGGGTTCGGAGATTGACGCTGTGAAGACCTGTGTTCGGTGTCAGTGTCATGTTGCTGTATCGACGAGATTTCCGACAGGTGAGGATATGCAACGAGCATCTGCCGAACTGGACAGTTTGGGGGCTCTAAACGGACACCATCGCTTGGGTCTCAAAGTGTCTGGGGTATCGGGTATAGATCTAAAACATGTGCAGTGTGAAGTAAGTGTTGAATGTCTTGGTTCGAGGATCCTTTTACTATTTAAGGGCACCAGCACAGAGCACTGTAGCTGGCAGTTTTTGCAAGAGTTCTTCCTGTATCGGGTCCTCACACTGTGCGGCCGGCCTAACCCGTTGGTGGCCGTTGCGGGGTTTTCTTCAACGGAATTTAGCAGGGTTCTATAAGGTCACGGGGGTTTAAAAACCCTAAGCACAAGATCCAGTTAACGAGGATCCTTTTCGGTTCGCACAGATGCTCAGATCTTCCAATGGCCGGGCCTAGCAGTCGGGTACCTGGAACCCTGTGGGTGGTCTAAAGTCTAGGGCAAGCACGAGAGAGTCCGGAAGAACTACTCAGAGTATTCCTGGTGTTCCTTATTCCACCGTAGTATCGAATACCCCCCCAAACCCTATGCTACATAGCCCCTTCATCAACTGTACAGTTTGGGAGTGGGCCCATAAAAGGTCCGTGTGTAGATAAACACGTTAGAATATATTTCATTCAGAGCTTATATGATAAACACATCTGAACCCGCAAGTAAAACCATCATGTGTCAACTTATCTGCCAAAACCCAACAAGCTCGGAAACTTTAACGCCCCAGAGCCTGGAAACCTGAACACCCCTTCTCAAGCCCGAACCCCTAAAACCACAAACCATAACCCCAAGCTTCAGCCGCTCAGGTTATCTGCAGCTCAGCAACCAAGGCCTCATCATGCTTGACCGGCACATGGGGGAGATGGAGCCCCGGCGTGGGGCACAAGGGTTTAAGGGTTTAGGGCTGGGGGTCTGAGTTGCTAAGTAGGTAAGTTTTCACCGTTTTGAGTATCTACAACCCCACCTCAACTTTAAAGGTTATCCTGTCTTGGGTTAGCGGGATTAATTCAGCAACCAAGTAGAGTTATTCGAAACTCAGGCTGCGGAAATTCAGTGTGTGGGAAATGCAATGGATGTTACAGGGACGGTCGCTAGTATTAGTCATTTGGGTTCCTCAACGTGGGATCATTGAGGCCCCTAGACTGCTCTTGCTAAGTATGCAAGTCCCGATTTTAGGGATCCTTAGGGAACCCCAAACTCACAAATCGAAAGCCCAAAGCCCGAAATCCAAACTTAGGATCGCATGGTTCCGGGCCCTTACTTAAACCCTAAAGCCCTAAACGAGCAGGGATCCTGAGGGGGAAAGTTGTACTCGTCAGCAGGTTTTACCCTATCTTGGTGCGCCGTTGTCATACAACCTCAGAAGCCCATGTAGTTGCAGTCTCACTGAGCAGACCTCGAACCACATGCCTCGCCTGGATTGTCCGAGTGTGAGCGCCGAAAGCACTAAACCCTTGGGGAACCCACGGAAAAGCCCTAAGCTCAGGATCACATTATGACGGGAGCCGAACCGGAAGCTGACGAGCTGCAGCAGCCGCCTTCCTCAGCCTTTTGTGAGTCAGAGGGATTAGGATTAGGATTCACGGTTTAGAAAGTTCCCAGCAGAGGCTTTGCAGGCTGGATGCAAAAGAGTTTAGGGCTTTGGATGCAGTGTTTCGTGTCCGCTTCGATTCAGGGCTTTAGGGGAAGTCTTGGGGCTTCAGGGTCCAGATTCAGGGGTCTTGGGCTGTTGGGTTATTGGAGGAGGTCCACGGTTTCGGAGGCGGGAGACTGAGGTTAAGTGTTTAAATGTAGGGTTTTGCAACATTTCTTCAGCTCAAGTACATGCAGGGTTTGGACATCTCAGGTTCCTGAACTCAAGGTTCAAGGGCTGCTGCTCGTTTGGGAGTTGGGGAAGCAAAGAAGTTTCCACGGAAACACGAGCTCACGGTTTAGGATTCAGGGCGCTTTAGGGATTGAGGGGTCAGGTCGGCAGTCGCAATAGGCCTGGATGCAAAAGGGGTTCAGGTCGGTCAGGTGCTCAACTTTGGATGAAGGCATGCTTCCCATGGCCCCTAGCCCCGTGACTTCGAAGCGCAAGAAGCCCGGATATAGAAGCATGCCAGCAGGCTTGTCAGCAACACTGTGGCGATGGGAAGTGGGCATCAAATCTGCCCGTACCTGCAACCCTATCTGGTCTAACACCCTGGGCCCTTAAACCAGAAACCCAGAGTGTCAGTTGAACTCCTGCAAAGGTTTGGCGGCTTAGATCTGGACATCGACCTCATCGACGAAGGCGGCACGCTTTTTTTGGGAGTCCTTGCGATAAGGATCCTACAAGGCCAGTTGCGGTTCAGATGAGGGCCCTCCACGCTCGGACGCTCCCACATAATAATACCGAGTGGGAGAGCACCTAAGTGCCTCCGGAGTCAGAGCTCTACCCTGACTCTACACCCTCACCCTGGATGGTAGCTCCGGGGTTTCGGAGACCGAAACGAGGGAAGGAGAAAATATGGTATGCCCATGGTACAGAACTTAAGCGTCTGCTTCAGTTTCACTGATTAATCGCATCGCCTCAGATCGAACGAACCCTAAACCCTCTCTGATTAACAAAAGCCCTCTATGATTACAGGAGCTCTAAAGCCTTGAGCCTGTCGAAACCTAACCCCAACCCTTCGGTCCTTCGTCCTCAGGATTCGTAAAATGTGGGCGGGCGTTTTTGTGAAAATCATATACTGTCATATCTAGTCATACATAGACTTCAAGGGGATACTCTTGCTAGATAGTTCGACCTCCACATTGATCCCGGGCGTCCGAAGCAGGTGGTCCGGACCAGCTCGCTGATGGCTATACTAGCAGCTGGCTGCACTGAGGGCTTCTTTGGTCCTTTGGTTTGGACCGATAGGAGGTTGCACCTGTAGCAGAAAATCTGTCTTTTACTGCATGGGGACCCTCCGGTCCAAACCTCACCTGCGGCTCTAAGTGATGTACATCAACGTTCTTGTCGATTCTCCTTTGAAAGGTTGCTCATCCGGGTCCAGAGCTTCGGGGTATTGTAATGTAGAAGCTTGAACCCTTACAAAGATTAAGGAATCCTGATGGTTCTTCGTTATAAAAAGTTACGTAGGCCGCAGAGCCGTAGTCTAATTTCATATCAAGGCTTTCATCGTAGGACTACGTGGCTCTGAGTCTTTCACCCCTCGGGTGCACGATCAGCCACTAGCTATGCCTCCAAACTCGGCCCCGAAAGCATAACCCCAGAAACTGCAAATGCGTGCCTCCTTCCTGAGGTCCTGAACCCTAAACCCTGAACCCTACACCCTCTTGAGATCCTAAACCGCCCAAAGTCTTCTCAAGATCCTAAACCCTAAACCTTCTGAAGGTGCTGCAAGCCCCAAGCTTCTCTAGGATCCGAAAACGTAGACCTCGACATTATAATTACCGAGACCCGAGAGCCTAACCTCGTCTGCCCCAGACAAGCAGAGTTGCTAAAGGGCCTTTCCTCAACATCCCCAACGAACCGCCGTTGTTGCTTTAAGCTCAGCTTCTGGCTTTGGGTTTCATGTCTTTGGGCGGCCAGGCAACTGCGCGTCGCCTCTTGCCAGAGGCGATGCTGGAAACTCCGATCTTGGTTTCCATGGCTGTAGTTTCAAGTGGAGTTCCAGGCGTTGCGTTTTCTGTTCTAGGGTTTAGGTTGTGGCTTCGCATTCCCGACGTTGGGGTTCAAGTCGCTGCATTCTGTTCGGCGGCGGCCAGGTCGTTGTCCAGAATCCCAACTCAGACAGAAGATGGTTTAGAAGTTTAGAAAATAGGCCTCCAAAGCTCTCCAAACAGACACTGGGCTGCACTTATTGCATGCTCTTAGGGTCGGGGTTGTGGCCGTTCTTGCCATTCATCCTGCGACTCCGACACTCTGGCAACAAGCCATGGGCCAGGGTTTAAACATGTCGACTTTTGGGGGGGTAGGGACGGTTAGGGTGCAGAGATTCCCAAACTCCCAGCCCGAAACCCCAGAAATTAGGCATTAGTGCTTAGGAGGTTTGGACCGTCTTTTTGCAGGCAACTCCGGATTGGCTCTGACGATGGACGACGATGACGACTTCGGAGGCAGCTGTGGCAGATCTTCCAACGTTTTGTAGAACATATGTCTTTACATCGTTAGGCTATTGAGAGAACTTATGAAAGCTCCGTTGCTGTCACCGGGCTATCGCCTGGTGAGTGTTGAAGTTGTTTCAATGGAATGGATGCAGAGATGGGAAATTCTCCCTAAACATCAATCCTGTAAGCCCATAACTCGTGAGGCCTGTAGTACTGCAGCTTTGAGCCCTACAGGACAGCCCTAAATGCTATGCCATATTGAGCCGCGTAGCTGTCTGAAGGGCAAGACTTAAACAGCAGTCCTGGCATTCAGGAGGCCAGCACCACCTGGGACAGTCCTACTTTCGTGCAGAGGATGTATGCGTTTCTTGATATCGAGAGGATGTCTACGGTCTACCCTGAAGCCTGAGCCAAAGAGCTACTGCACTGTCGCACTTCTCTGGAGAATCCCAGCTTCCGTAGAGAGGAGCTCCTCCAGACCCCTAAGAAAAAAATTAACGCTCCTGCGAGCCTGGTATATTCCTATGATCTACGAATGCTATTCTTGATTCCTGAGCTTTATATCCCAAACATGAGTGCCTCGACCCTAGACCGGAACTCCTCTATCCTAACCACTGAATTCCAATCCCCCAACTCGACTCTTAACATCATTACAGCTAGTATCCTCTTAAAGTTCCCTTGTACTTACATACTACAAAATGCACTTGAGCCATTTCTAAGTAATCATTGTGAGGCTCCTATATGAAGCCTTGATCCCTAAACCCTAAAACCCCTAAACCCTTTGTATGAAGCCCTGATCCTAAACACCAAGACCTCTAAACCCTTTGTTTAAAAGCCATTGAGGCCCCTATATACCTATACTATTTTGGGGGTTCCTTATTAAAAGTACAGTACAATGGGCCCCAAAAACTCGATTCTAATTATCAAGGCCCCTGTATTTTACGAAGCCCTGATCCTAAACCCCAAAACCTCTAAACCCTTCATATACTCATTCAGGCCACTAAGGCCCCTATACGAAGCCCTGATCCCTGAACCCTAAAACCCCTAAGCCCTTAGGCCATTAAGGAATAAGGCCCCTATATGAAGCCCTGATCCCGAAGCTTTGGATCCCTGAGATGATGGCAGCCCGCTGAGTCCGAGCTCAAGGCCCGGCAGTTGCAGTCTCGTGGGCTTCAGGTTTAGGGCGACTTGCCTCAGTATACATTTATACGTACGCATAGTCACACACATATATATACAAATATATATATATAGAGGCACACCAGGCGGCGAAGAAACTAAGCAAGCACGTCCACTGCGCATACCCTGCGCAGCGACGCTCGATAGTCCAAACCCCTAAACCGAAAACCCCATCCCCCCCAAATGCCGCATACTCCAACGAAGCCTTAAAACTCCTTGTCTCACTCGAGCTGACAACATGGGTTTAGGCTTCAGTGTGAAGCAGCCAGCCCGGATGTGAGGAACGGGCCCTCACTGCATATGCAGGAGACTTTATCTTCGGTCCTTCGTAGAGGGTTTCGGACCTGCAGGGGCCAGAATAATTCCCCATTACTGTTCTGGGGGTTCCTTAGTCACTTTTATGGTATAATACATCCCAACACCCTAAGGCCCTAGTCTATGTTTTAACATTATGGCCGAATCTGCCCTGCTGAGGCTCCTGAGTCCAGACTCCGATGCCGACGGCCTTTTATCGCCCGTGGGGAAGAGACGCCTGGAGTCAAAAACGGGAGGTTGTACTAAGTCGCAAGCTTTAGGCTCCAGATGTACTATCAATCGGTGGGACTGCTTCTTTCCACCGAAGCTCCTTGCAGTTTCTGTGGATGTTGTTGAAGTATGGCTTTGATGGAGAAGCCCTTTGGGGTGGTGTATTCCCAGGTGGCTCCCAGCTACAGGAGAGCTCAGAAGAAAGGGGTTTAGTCACCTACTATTCTGCGGGGTTGTGGTCCTGCGGATCAAACAGACTCGAAACTACGTAAGCCTTGAGCAGACTTGAGGAGCAGCTCGCGTGCGTCGTGCGCGCATGGCCGGCCATTTGTCCAACATGTGCCTGGTCTGGCAGACTGTAGGGGTTTTGGGGTCTAAAGGGCCTGAGAGTTCACCCGAAGCCAGGTAGAAACATCATTATTGTAAGTTGGGGGTGCAGCGTCCAGAGTTTGAGGATTTTCGTTGATGGGTTTTCCAGAGTGTAGGTCAACTGTCCGGCTGTTAGCGTCAGGGGATGCAAGCCTGAGGTTCAGGGTTGATGTGGTGCCAGCCCTCAACCTCAGACAGAAAGTGTTGAAAGCCAAGCTTCTAATGGCCAAGCCGTGAGAGTCGAATCCATGAACCCTATCAGCCCCAAGCCCTACTTACTCAGTCGGTCTACTTAGTATCCTCTATTAACCTATGCAAATCCGTCCTAATCAGCCTACTTACTACGGCCAAAGAATGCCCTGCATAGCTGTTAGCCTCGGCCTACCGACTTGCACCTCAGGCTTTCCTTAACTAACTAGTGTTGAGTTGAGCGTGAAGCTTGATCCCCTACGAAATCTGGACCCATCCCTTCAACTCGTAACTCAAATGGAAAATTTAACCCGCAAGCTGCAACCGTAAAGTCTGGCCTGACACCTACAATCCAATTCGCAAAAAGGAACAAGTAACCCTGTATCACCAAGCCTAACCCCCAAACTGCCGCAGAGGGAAAGTTCAAGCAGAACTCCCCTTAAGAACATCTCTTGAGGCAGAAAAAGGCGACGGAGCGTCGGGAAGAGGAAGCCAAGCCGCGGGGCGAAATGAGGTGTTTGCTTGCAGTGGTTGCCTGTTTTGCCGATTCAATCGGGCAGGGGTTCGGGTGGCACTCATTCACACGAAGGTTGATTAGCACTGGATCCACTGGTGACCTGACCCAACGTGGAAATCTGGAAAACGCAGCTCCATTTTCAACAGCTAGACGATATATGATTTGACGGCGCGCAAATGATTGAAAGCCTAAGTCCGAAGCGCGCCAGAGACTTCTAAGACTCTACCCTTCTCAGGATGCCACCGCAGGGGCCCTAAAGCCCGCAACACTTACAAAGCCTGGTGGAAAAACAAAAACGTTCAAGTCTGAACTCTAGAAGTCCTGCTAACTAAATTATCCCTGACAGACAGAGCTTTTGCCAGACAGAGCTTTTGAAACAATTGATGAAACCCTCGGAAACAAAGACCTCATTGGCCGAGGATGAAGCGGCAACGTCAGGAGTTGCTAGAGCTCCCAAGCTGAGTCTGAGTTTTCTTTGGGGTTCTCTGTTGTGTTTCAGGGTTTCCGTAAAGGTTTCTCGGGCTTTGTTGGGTTGGCTCGACTTGCAGATTGATTCGAGGGTTATCTTCAAGATCCGGTTTGGTGAAAGGCCATGGCGGATACACTTTCTTGCGGAGAGGTCCTGATTGGAAGAAACCTGCACTATACATATTTCGATGAGGACAAGTATGTTGAACAAGAATCATCCGTCTCGGCGTAGGCAGAAGGATACTCATGACGCCCACCCTGGATTCGAGCACAGATCGGGAAGTGTACCTAATTCGTCATTTCTATGTCACACAGCCCCCCGATAGGCCTTATATGCGACTTTGCAAAGGGTTGATAGAGGATGTTGCTGGAGGTTGAGGGGTTACGTTCTGCTGACTTTAAGTAGGGGGTTCCCAAAAAATGCGGTCGCAAAGCCCTTCAAGCCGAGACCCTAAAGCCCCTAAACTCTCGACCTTCAATGTTAAGGCTCCTGCTTTGCAGATTTGAGATGTAAGGCCTACCTACAGATCTACGAACTGTCATAATCGAACTTTTTCTAGGATCTCGCTACAGAGCCTATAGATTTAGACTTTGTCGGGAATGTTCAAGGAAAGAGGCGATGAGAGTTTACGGCAGTTTACGGTAGACACATGTCTGGAGCCAATGCTCTGAGATCCGAATTTCTTTAGAGACTACTGATCCCGAACTCAGAGCTTAGTCTAATGCAAAGCCACGTGATGTCGTGTAATCAACACAGGCTGTGCACTCCCGAACCTAAGCCCTAAATCTCAACCGGCCCCAGCCCAGAACCCTAACCCCTAGCAATAAACTTCCAAATCCTCCCCTGGAACACTTAACGGGAACCTTATATCATAGTACCCTTTAAAAGAACTTGATACCATAGTACCCCCAACAGGAATTTGATATCCTATTTCCTACATAGGAACCTGACACTGGCACGAGGCAAAAGCTAAAGGCCGAGCAGCTGCCCGATGAGCTGACTCGCACGGAGCTCAACACGCCCGGGCGCCCGAGGGGATGATTGCTGCTTGAGAAGAATAGGGTTGAGGGTTTGTTAAGGGATTCGAACAGGGTTGAGGGTTTGTTCAGGGATTTAAATAGGGTTGAGGGCTTGTTCAGGGATTTATATGATGTTGAATTGCTGCTTGAGAAGAGGGTTCTACAAGGATTGGTGCTTGGAAGGGTTTTGCGGTTTAGGGTTTGGGTCTTAGATGTTTGGGGCTTAGGCTGACTTGTTTTTTAAATACAGGTTTCTATCAGACTTTAGCCTATTCGGGTTTCATAGTTCGGGCTGTGATTGGGGAGGCGACTGTGGCGGATTAGTTAGGATTGGTTTCTTGTGTAAGGGCCTGGATTCAAGCGACATGCTTGGCTTTTGTGAGCTTTTCGAGAGAAGAAACAGCATGGTGCAGGGCCGGGTTGCTGTCTTTGAGATTTTGTTTGTTTATTTTGTGGAAAAGGTCTAGGGTTTAGGGGGTTTTCTCTGTGAGTTTGGGTACAGGATTTGCCTTTCATAAAGTCACCAATGTATGGCTGACCTGCAATGCGGGTCGCCAGACGTGCCAAGTGGGAGCCAAAAATGCATGGCTCAGCGAGCAGGTATTTGACTAGAGTCTCTTGCTGTCTCGTCCTTGTGCCCGTGTCTGAGCTACCCGTATTCCTCCATGTTGAAGCTGTTTAGGCCTAGTGACGGATGGTTCCGAGACAGCTCCATTGTCCATGCATGAAGGGTTCCTGTCACAGGATCCATACCATAGTCTATAGTTCAAGTTTGTTTCCACGACGCGTCGAACCACCCTTGGCAGAATACCCTCAATGCTGGAATACAGAAACAAATCCTCCTGGAGTTTCAGAAACAAGGGACCCTAACTAATAGTGAACCTTGAACCCTAAATGGCAGGTTCCTGGCAAAAATAACCGTGAAGGGCCCCCCCCCCATATTCTGAAACGCCCAATCCCGTTGTACTTGCAATATATTCATAGCTTATTCTATTCATTCAGGCCCCAATACTACACCTCAAACCTAAACAATCAGCCTGCATCCCAATCTTCTCCTAGGACCTGGGTATCGCCCGGGATGAAGAGCCTCTACGTCGATGCCAAGGAGCTGAAGATGAAGGGGTTTCTTCAGGGGTTTGGGGTCCAGTGATTAGTTGTGTCTGTCATTTTTGGGTTTGGGGCCCCCCCTTGCAGTCGCTGTATTTTTAAAGTGAGTTAACCCTTGGAAAGGTAGACCAAAGACCCCAAACGATAGTTGATGTGGAGCGAAGAGCCCTCGACCCCAATTAAGCCACTCGACCACCCTGACCCCGAAAAGTTGCAGCCCATCAACCCTAAGCCATGAACACTCCTCTTTTTTCGGATACTTTCTGTAAGCCCGATGTAACCCTAAACCCTAAGCCCCTTTTTCACCCTCTTAGCCCCACAACCCTAGCCCCCCCCTGAACCCTAAACCCCTAAACCCCTAACCCCTAAACCCCTAAACCCCTAAACCCTAAACCCGGTTAGGCCAACTCGCTGCAGGACCGGGATGTTATGCACAAAACGCGCTGCGAAAGCTTCGGGCTGAAGATGGCCGTCCGTCTGCAATGGATTATATATATACACATACACTATATACATATATGTTTTTACATTTATTGTATGTATATAGTGTGTATATATATATACTATAACAAGGAAATCAGTAAGGAGTGTGTGTGTGTATATATATATATGTATATACATGTATACGTGGGATCTTAGAAGTAGGGTCTTATAAGGGTTCTCTGTATGGCGTTTTTGAAACCCAGGACATATGATTTTTCAAGGGCTTTCTCAGCATATTGTGAATAGGGCCTTAGGGGGGTTCAGGCTTGGGCTCAAAGTACATTTCTTGGCTTATGTTTGCTTCTAGACTCATAGAGCCTCTTGAGGGGACCCTTAAACACCAAGTCGTTTCGGACGTATTTAAGGTAGCTTTCAGGCTTTGCTTGCGGAAGCTAATGCTGAATGCGGCGACGATGGCCATTGCAGTTTTGCTTTTGCATAGAGTTGGTAGGGTCCTCTGGGGCAAGTAAGCGTCTGCAGGTGGTTTACAGGTTATTTCGAATACTTTCGGGAGTCTCGGGGTGTGTGTTCCAGCATCTTCCACTGCATTCAGGCGCAATGCGGGAGTTTGGCAGTTTCGGGCGGCTGTATTGGCACTTGGAGGTTCATGAGTACGCAGAGCTGTTTTGGAATTGTCCTTATGCCCCACATGCATAATGCAGCATTTTGTCCGACAGCCGGGTGACCGAATGTAAGCCGTAAGCCCTAGTTCGTTTAAGACAGTTTAAGCCATCACCCATGGTCCCGATGGGCCGCCCGGTCCTAGAGGGTTTAGCGTTTGATGTACGGTTGGAACTAGTGCCAGAGTTGAGCGGTTTTTTTCCTGGAAATCCGGAAGAGAGCTCATCCTTGGAGGGTTTGTTTAGGGTCTTGGATTTAATAAATTAACAGATAGCCCTGAAACGTTAGCAACGTTACTCCTTAGGGTGCCTTAGGATTGGTACACCATAACATGCATTGAAACCCTACTCTATTAAGACCCCTTTTTGAGGCGTGAGCCCAAGAAGCCTGATGCCAAAAGGTTTCAGCTTTGAGGCCTTTCGGTTTTAAGGGGATGTTTCAAAGTCAGGGTTAATCATGCGGTTTTGAACAAGAAACCATGTTTAAATGTAAGGAATGCTCATTGGTTATTGCTCAGCAAGCTCGTCAGATCGCTGAGCACTGGTTGCCTGGTTTTGCGCGCAAGCGGCCAAGCGATGCTATTGATGGAGGCATAATGCTGCCACGACATTCCTCTGAGCATTGCTCCCATGAAACGCCTCCTGCAGCACTGGGCAGCTTGCGGCGAATCGTACAAGGGCAGTGCTTTGCGAGCATGTGGCCGAAGCCAAGAAGGCACGTGAGAAGGCCTCAAGAGGACAATCCGATGGAAGTTTTCCAGGACGAGCACTAGAATGCGAAAGAGGTGCAAGACTGCAGAGCATCGCGTAGCAGGACTGCGCGCAATGACTGGCCATGCTTATCAACATGACCAACAGTTTCCTATCTAAACGCTGTAGAGCCGGTGTGGCTAAGCTTGCTTAGATGCGAATCCCTGTAAACCCCAAACTCCAAACTCTAACTGACAGGCCTGAGTGTTTAAAGGATCCCATGAAAGGAACACCTTTTCCAGCAATTAGGGGCCGTGAAGTTGAAAAAGCCATGCCTTGTCTCAGTCACAATCCTCTCCGCTGATTACCTCGCCGTCCTCCCCGCTTATGCAGCCTGGCCTTCGTTAGGGCCAGGGCCCTTGGGGCCTTGAGGGTTTCCAGGGCCTTTTGGGGCCTTGGGGCCTTGAGGTTTACTGGACGGCTTAGGGGTTTTTAGTTGCAAGATTTTGGGGCTTTTGGGCTTCTCTAAGGGTGCGGCAAAAGAGGAGACAGGTCCTCCGGGCTCGAGGCAAAGGGTTTGAGGTTAAAGCTTTCAGGGAGGTTTGGGCTTTGATCAACGTTTAGCTGCGCGTGGGTGTTTTGTTTGGCCGGAGGGGCATGGATGCGCCAGAATGATTCAGGGCTGAGAGAACAGCGCAGTTGTCTTCGCCCTGCTCGAGCTTACAACATACACACAGTCGTTTGGGTTTCGTGAGAAGCTTGCAGGAAGAGCTCCAGATCTTCGCGATCCGTGAACTTTGGAGAAACAGGCTCCCGATATATCGGAGAATGTAGGGTATAATAGGTCTTCCTAGGCATATGTAGGCTTAGATCCGGTGATGTAGGCTCTAGATCTTTAAGTGTGCTAGAGAGGCGGAGAGAGAGAGAGAGAGAAAGCGAGAGACAGAGAGAGAGAGAGAGAGACAGAGCGAATGGGGGAGAAAAAGGGGATAAACAAAGGGTGTCTCTCTACATCATTGACGAATAGTCCGCTCCCTTTGTACATTTTTTAACGGGGATCTTTAAAAAAACTGTGCTGAGGTGTCATACGCAGTGTCCAGACCCGAAAAATGGCCTAGGGTTCTTTGCCTGCGTCTGTTGGACCTGAAGCTTCATGGCTAGTTAGACAAGTGCACTTAGGTTCAAACTTGCGACAAGTTGGGATTACAAACACATGTGAACATGAATAATTACATGTGTAACTCGAGGCACCCTACTTGGAGTACGCAAGAACTGTCAAGAAGGGCATTGCCAGTCCTGTTGAAGGTCCATGCTCCTACTACATTAGGACAACGAGCAAAGATCCCGATCAGTATGAGCCACAAGTAGTGGTTGCCTGACGCAGGGGTCACCAGAGGGGTGACTATCGCATGCCTCATTCGCAAAACCAAAGAATTCAAAGGCCTTCCATGAACAAGTGTCTCTCGCAAAGCGTCGGCATACTACAAGGTGGGATAGGGTTTAGGGTCTAGGTATAGTATCTTGCTGTGATGTTTGGGCCACCGACATGCTATATCGGCTTAAACCAGTACAAAGTACTGTTCCTCCCCAACACAGATCGCAAACCTGTAGCTGAACTGCGGGCCGAAGGTTATGTTTCCCTTCGATAGCTGTAGTTGCCTGCATACATATATATATGTATATATGTATAGATATGTGTATAATTATCTGTATACATATGTATAACCAGCGAAAGACGCAACAGAACCTGACCTTCCAACACCTGAGAAGCATAAAGAGCCCTTATAGAACCGTTGCAAAACTCTTTAGAATCCTTATGCAGCCCTGTACAGTAAGAACTTATATAACCTCAAATGAACCCTCAACCGGAGCTTTGGAACCACCAAGCGGCGAGGTGCTTCGAAGGAGGAAGGCCGGAATGGCCACTGGGGATTTGCTTTGGGCTCCATAAGCGATCCGTTCTTCCCGAGGAGTCTGCTTTCCTTGTTCATTAGAGCTAAAATCCCACGGTCTCGGGTGCACATTGAGGTAATGCAGGATTCTTGTGCATTATGTTTATATGAGCCTCAGTGATTCGGCGACTTGAGCCTCATAAGTTCGATCTGGTCTTCCTTGTACGGAAAGCTTGGGATAAAGGGTGGTAGAGCCCCCTAGATCCTCGCATCCCAGGAGGGTTTCAAGAACAGGGCTTTGGTTGGTAATGGTGCACTGCTAGGAACGCCGGAACCAAAGCCTGGGAAGGCGACCGAGATCGGGGCATCTCCAAGCGGGGATCGACCTTTGCCCGTACCCCGAAAGCATCGAGATCCGCGAGGGTTGCAGCCGTTCTGGACACTGCTGCGAGGGTCGATCACTGAACCCTCACATATTGCTTCAAAGGCATCTCATCATTCTCCAAGCCTCATAGGAAAGCTTGCTAAACCTATGGGCTTAAGGCTGTAATCCTATACCTCGAATCCAGAAGCTTTAATACTCAAGGTTCAAGACTAGTTCCGCGCGAAGCCCTCAACCCAACACTAGACCTCGAATGTGAAGAACCCCTAGCTCGCTTGTATTATATATACGTATGATACTTTCTGTGCCATTGTATGCACACATACATACGTACATACATGTATACATACATGACTTTTCTCATATCTGTGGTTCTGCTACGAGGCCCTGACAGCCCTGGACCATAGCTTTCTCATCTCAAATAATAGATATTCGCTCAGGCATTGGTGTGGAGACCTTGATTCTGGAGCCCCCGGCAAATCTGAGTGCCAAGGTTGGGTCTCCCAGAGATGGAGGGGTTTAACATAGGAGCCTTAACAAGTAGCATCTTCTATTCCCTAGGGTTCCTTCATAATTCTAAATATACACAATTCCCTAGGCTTTTTTCTTACACGATAGTATTCCGCATAATGCTTATGCTACAAGATACACCAAAGCCCTAGTCCAATCATGTGGGCCGCTATTTTACTGGGATATAGTCGATTCGGGGTTTGAGGATCGGAACATTGACGGTTTTCGATGTATGGTCTTGATTTCTTGCGCTCTGAGGGTTTCTAGCCATCTAGAGCTGCTTGTTTTGAGGGTGCAGCCGGGAACTGTTGGGGTCGGAGTGATTAGTACTGCAACTGTATCCCTTATATAGTCCGCCTGTACTCTACGGTATCATAGACCCCCAAGCCCTATGTCAGTTCGTTGGCGCTGCTTGGAATCAAGGGGAAGCTTGGCAAATAAACCAAGAAGCGCGCGACAACCCTCTAAACCCCCTGACCCCTAAACCCCCTAACGGAGGCTCTCGGGCAGCGAAGAAAAGCAAAGCAAATGGCAGAGGAGCCAGATTCTGGGCTCGCGGACCACCCTGACGGGGCATAACGGACGGGCGATACATACACACAAACGGAAAGCCATGCATGTATGCATACACATACATGAATGGATGCATACAGACGGACAGACAGGCAGCCACGCAGACCGACAGGACAGACACACAGACAGACATACAGTGGCACCTGCACGGAGACACACAGACACGCACACGTGCGCACCCACATTACAAATGCGGTATTCTTGTATGTACGGTCCAGGACGGAAGCTACCGCCTCGAAGCACCCGAATTTCGACAGTTTAGCCCATAGCCTTATCATGCAGTTGTAGCCCAAATCCAAGCCCACGGCCCGGGGCAGTTGAAGCATCCAAGAATGAACAAAACTATTCAAAGTAACCGTTCAAGAAAGCCGTCCAAGCAGCTGCGAGGTCGTATATGGACGTTTAGACGCCGCATCAAAGGCGAGTCAGCTGCTTGGATTTGCTCAGGGACCTTCGTTCGTTTTCCCTGCCTTGCACGTGGGAAGGCGGATAAATTCGAGGTACTTCATATCGGGGTCCTTCGAAAATGGTAAGGATCCCTGTATGTGGGGTTCAGACTGGAGTCCTTGCCAAATGCTTTCTCTTACCAGTGCCTTGGCTTGACAGAGTATGATCGGCGATAGCGGGCTATTGCAGATTATCGTATGTTTTCACGTATTATAATCGGGCGATCCCCGTACGATTTGATCCTGAACACAGTACATGGACAGGTTGAGTGGTTCTCTGCACCCTCTCCCATGGCGTCGGGGGTTTGTCGGTTTTGTCTACGCGACTTCGAGTTTTCAGCTGTTGAGACTTGAGTATCATGAGGTGGCTTTAGGGCTTCTGATCTCAGGACACTCTCCTTTGCCAACTACACGAAGGAGTATGATGCACCTTGGCTGCAGGGCATCTGGCCCCTGGCCTGACGCTAATGTAAACCACTGGTTCCCCTGACAAGCTGTGGATCGAGATCGACATGGCCCTGGGTGGTTTTTAATCAGGGGTCTACATTGCAGCTACATTGTGGTTCAGAGGCTGCCGGGGTTAGGTCTTGCGAAGTTTGTGCCTCAGAAAAGTCTTACGAGGCCCTTACTTATACAAGCTCCAGGCAGCCTTAAGACTGCATCCAGCCAGAAGCCGCAATAGAAAGAATCATCAAAAAAACCCTTGTACAAGCCCTTATGAAACATTACAGAGAGCCTTTGCGCACGGCGCCCGTCTGGAACGTTTCTAAAGCCGTTAGAACTTTAGAGCAACCTTAACCCTAAAGCCCAAGCCCTCACAAGACTCGTTACGTAGGAAGCCCAGGTCTTCACTGGTGATTTGAAGCAGCGTTTCGATGCCGAGCGACTGCGCTCAGAGGAGGACCGACATCGACCCAAGCGTATTCAAGTTATGTGTTTTATAATTTCAACTGTATAGAATATGCTAGAAGATTAGTGTATATTGTGTATTCAAAGATCTTGCAATGGCCTACGGCTTACATATGGCTTCTCGTGGATGATATAAGTTGTATAAGACCTGATAGGGTGTACGATTCTTCCACCCTGATAAAGGTGGTATTCAATGGATTCATCGGATTGTTTGATCGTGGCTCCTGCAGTTACGGTTTGGAGCTAGAGTGCAGGGTGTAGTGGTTAGCGCTGAGGTATGAAAGCCTCTGTGTTGAGAATTGGGCAAGGTTATTTCGATAGCTTACTGAGTATGTTTTCCTTGCAAATATTCGCAAATTATGACCTTCATTGCCAAAGATACCTAAGTAAGAAGCCTCTACTGTACAGAATTCGGCAGCTCCTGGACATTTAAAGTTAAAGAGTCGGACTCCGTGGAGTGTATTAGTAGTAGTTTCGGATCTATGCCGCTGACCCAACAACATTCCATGTTGTAGTGACTAAGGGTTTAGCGTTACGCTGGAAGTCAACAGTAATGACGTGCCGGCCACCATGTTGAGCATCAGAACTATGATCGAAGCTGAGGTTAGCAGCAATCACTGCGACTGTAATCGCATCACAGTAGTCCCATTGTGATCACCATCAGCATCATCATCTTCTTCTCACTCCATCACGAGGTTCATCGTCACCGCCACCTTTGTCATCGTCATCACCAGCACCAGAAGCTCTACAAACAGTATCTTCATCAACATGTCAAGCTATTGAAAGCAGTAGCTAGCATACGAATACAACCAGAAACAGGCTTTGCTTGCCACATTGTGAATGACCCTCATGTGCACCTGAAGCCCTGTTCGCACCAGACCTCGTACTTGAAGAAGATGACATCTCAGCTGCAAGAATTAGAGGTTTGGGAGATTTAGGGCTTTGGAGTTTTCTGGCTTTGGGGTGTTTCATTGGGGCTTTCGGACTGATGGTCCGGTGCTTCTTTAGGTCCCAGCCGAAGCACCGCCCTGGGCTTCTTGCAGATGCTTTTGCAAACTTACCAATAAACAGCCCTTAACCCGCCAAAAATGACCGTGAACCTGGATTCTGTCAGCCCTTCAGTCCCGCACTTTGGCCCTAGACAAGGCTTCGAGGGGTTGCTTGATCTTGTGGATTACCGGGCAGCAGGGACGGCCGGATGCAAAAAGGGTTTTAGGGTCCACCGAACACCAAAACGGTCCAGGATGAGCTAGACTCGCAAGCCCCATCCTGGAACCACCGCCCCTCAGTTTCAACCGAAGCACCTTGCTGGGTGTATGGCCTTGTGGTCTTGATTAGAAGTGACCGTCTCTATCCCCATGATCTCAATGTTGAACTTATATAGCCTGAAATCCGGCACTCAGTCAGAAACCCCCAAATACCAGTACCAAAACCCGTACATACCTGGACCCTTAAACCTGAAATCCTAAACTCGAACCTCAGCCTCGGAGCCTCAAGGCCTCAAGTAGATCTTTCACTGGGACCTTAATGGGGGCCTTAGATAGTAGGATCCATGGGTTTAGGGTTTAGGGTTTAGGAGGATCCTTTGTATCGGGAAGCCACGAAGCGAGACCCAACATTTAAGAACCCCTCCAGTGCCCCAGGAAAGGCCTCGTCGGAGAGAGGGGGGACAAGACGAAGAAGTTGCTGTATCCCGGAGGCCCTAGAACCCACTTAGCCCAGCCACTGAGCCCGCTGGGCGTTCTTATTGGACCTGTTTGTTCTACGGGGCTCACATGGGGTGAATAAACCTAAAACCATCCATCCTCCAGCCCTCGGAATTCGGTGCACACTGGGTTCAGGGTGGTTCGTCTCTTAGGTTCTGCAGGGATGCACGTCAAGGTTTAGAGGTCTGTCAGAGTCGTAACATCTGCCCGGCCTCCTTGGTGTTTGCTTTGGGGCTTCGCATATTGTAGTATACCATAGCATGTTCAAGCATATTGTGGTGCGTTCTCAGGCGGTGTCTACAAGACTCTTCTACCGTTCCTCTGAAGTGCAAGGACATGTAAGCGGTTTACACCCTGAATGTCGTTACGTTGTTTGGATTGTTTGGATAGGAAGAAAGAAGTGAGCCAAAAGGAATAAGGGTTTGAACTTCAAGGCCCAGGTAGCTGTATAAGCTTTCCGCAGAGCCCGTCCTGCTAACCTGGTTGCTAGATCGAACAGTAGTAGGGTGTGTACGGCTCTTCGGGTTGCAGCCCTGACATGGCAAACCCATGCAATCACAATAACTTCGATACACAGCTCAGGTTTAAGCTTTCCCGGAACAAGCCTCTTGTGCCCCAGTTACCTCCGCCAAACCAAAACCGCCAGATCCGAAACCTGACCCCAGGATCCAAGATGTGAAATTTACCGAAGCAAACCTTTATCTCTAAACTGGCTTACTCTATCGGTCCTAAAACATGACATCCTACTGGGATGTGTGTGTGTGCCTCTGTGTGTGTGTCCACCTCTGTTCCCAAGAGTTCCTAGTAGGAAGAGCTGTAGACTGTTCCAATCTGCAAGGGAAGAGATGTAGAACGGTAGTTGCGACCGGCAGGGGGGCAATCTGCCCAGTCAGAGCGACACAGTGGTATGATCAAGTGTATGTGTGTGTGTGTGTTCTCGTTCGTTCGTTCGGCAGGTAGGTTTAAAGATTCAGTTGTGGTTTCGGATTCCGGACTTCGGAACCATCCCCATGATGCATCCTGCCAGGAGAACTCAATCGGCGTTCCCAGTCGTCGTCTGGAAGCAGACGGTTTGGCTGACTCCCGTGCCGAGCTTCCGGCTTTGATTTCGGGTTACGGGTCGCTGTTGCAGGCTGAGTGTACTCTGCATACCCTATCGGCGAATTAAACTCTGATCTAGATCATGCAACCCCGAGAATTATGATCGCTGTCTTGCTCAAGGGACTCTCATTCAGGGTTTCTGTCTTAGAGCTTGTTGTACGTAATCTCGTCTCAGAGCGCTTAAGCTAAGCTCCTAAACCGCAGCACTTCACATATAAGGTGTCCTTCAAGGGTCCCAGAAGAAGATTTCAATATAGGAGAACCAAAGCTTCAAAACTCCAAACCCTACACTCACTGGAGCTTGCTTTAGCCGGGATGATCGGCACTGCCAGGGCATCCTAAAGGGACCGCCAGGAGGCAGAGCAGCAGAAGTGGCAAAGGGGACTTTAAAGCAACCTTTGAACTCAGTGTTTCGGGTTAAGGTTTAGGATTTGAGGGAGGCCCGGGTGCAAAAATTGCAGAGTGTTGGTCAATAGTTCTGCCAGAGTCACAAGCAGCACCACCTCTCCTTGCTAGCCCCAGCTGCTCTGAGAAAATTGGCCACTTCTCAACATCCCAGAATCCAGAGGAGCCCGGCTACTACTCCCTACGCTGCCCTACGCCATAAATCCTAAACCCGGCAGTGTGGGCATACTCCTAGGCGGGCGGGAGGCAAAGCAATCCTGATCTTGAGAAGTGTCCAGACCGTTAAGGGCTTTCGGCCCATTCGCTTTGCGGCCAAGCCGCCTCTCGAATGGCCGGTGGGCCAGAGAAGTCATCACGGTTTGTAGCTTTGGGTTTGGTGGTTCTCTGGCGTCATGTGGACACCTGACTTATCTGGTAAACAGATCCCCCCCCTTGAGAGATGGATCCGAATATTCGTGCCCCCAAAGCAGGGGCTTCCCGTGCTTAACACCCTATTCTTCACCTCTATATGTCATATGTTTGTCGAAGCCAGGGCTCAGAATGCTGGAGTTTAGCAGTCTAGCATCTCTTGGCCCACATTACTTATCCTGCTGCAGAGCAGCCGGCGAAGAGGATCTTATGACATCGGCTTGAGCGGAAGGGTCGGCGAGGCCAAAACAAGTTGGGTTGGCCTTTCATTGATGGGCTTACTATCAGGCACCATTGGCTGCCAGAAGGGTTCGCAGGGCTTAGGGTTGAGTTTTAGGGTTGAGGGCTTTTCAATCTTGGTTGCGAGAAATTGCAGGAGTTGCTGCGAGGGCGACGACCTCATCTCGTAGCTCTGTGTCACGAACCTTAAGCTTTCCCCCTTTGAACCCTAAACCCTAAACCCTAATTCCCCTTGAACCAGAAGCCCAAACTCCGACAAGTTTTAAGGGCCCCTCAACCTGGCACACTGACTTCGTGTCTCCTTCAATCGAAGTTTTGGACCTACTGCCCTGTATTTAAGTCTCGGACGCATTGGGCGAAACTCCGGCTAAAACTACAGCCATAACATGCGTATTTGGTAGTGGATGACAGGAACGGTTCATGCAGGGCATCCCAGCATCCCATGTTTCATTTCCTCGTTCACTGCCCTGAACGTGGAAGCTGTGCTAACAGTGACCCCGATTCCGGAACTACTCCCGGAAGCACAGCGGTTGTTTTGGGGCTTTAACTTGAGACTAAACCTCATCAAGGCTCTTGCCTTCTACACAGCCGGGGGCTCAGTCTACAAGCCAGCTCTGCGAACGCATCTGAGAGGGAACGGCGTCTTCATAATGAATGCCTTTTTGAGAGCAGTGTGCTGGTTTTTGGTTTTTACGTTGGCGGCTTCAGGGTTTGACATGCACAAGTTCTAAGGCCATCCTTCAACTAGTTAGTTGTGCTTGCTACTCTTTCGGTTCTTTTCAGATTTTGGCTATTTGCCATCGGATTGCATCAACTCTGAGACGCTCTCAGAGGTGAGGGCTCATGAGCGACAGTCAAAAAGCAGGAAGCGAACAGGATGCCATTGTAGGATCATCTTTGACCACGTGTCAGTGCCTTCATTGAGGAAACCATGCCCTTAGAAGGTTTTTGAGGCTACTATATGCAGGATTGATGGCAATTCGTAGCATAATCAGGTTTGGGCCTGCGGCCTGTGGCTTGGAGTTAGGGACTGCCCAAAATAGGTATAGTAGGAAGTTGAGCTTGCTCTGCCTGAATCCTAGACCCTTATCTCCAAACCTGCCCACCCCAAGCCCTAAACCCCACAAGCAGACATGGGAGTTTTCGAAAATTAGGGGTACCTTATTTTGGGGTCCTTATAATAAGGATCCTACTGTTTAGGATACTATATATTAGGGTCCCCTATTTTCGGAAACTCCCATATCCTAAACCTCCCAAGGCCCAAGTCCCGTGAGTGTGTCGCGTGAGGTCGTGCCGACCATCCTTTGCCACATCCTCAGCCATAGACGTCGTCTAGTCACCTTTTTTGGCCTTATGTTTTCAGTCCTCCACTTCAGCTTCACATACAGTAAAGCCTATACAGATCACGATAACTTTCACGGTGTCTTTTCTTCGTTCGGTTGTAGGTTCCTTTTGTGAGGTTTGGGTTGCACGAGCGGCAGCAGTTTGAACTCAAGCACTTCATACCCAAAACCCCAAAACCCCAAAACACTTCGACTGGATGGAAGGAGCCTTCAATGCAGATGGGCTGAACTTCCAGATTGAAGACCCATGCAGGAGTCTTTTCGAGCTAGTAATTATCATATCGCGGTCCTCCGAAGTAAGTTGCCGGAGTGAGACAAGGCACTTGCAACCTTCGGCTGAAGATAGGGAATCGGAACTACCTTTAGGGTGACAGGTGGCTACAGCCGTCGCCGCATGCAAGCTCCCGGAACCCAACCTCTAAACTGCAAAACCTTTACCCCCCATCTAAAACCCACTTGTAGCCTGTAGGCTTCAGACCCTGAAGCCGTAAACCTCGGATCGCTGCACTCCGGCTCCAATGACGGCTGACTTTCTTCGAGAGTTTGCAACGCGGAACCATAAGGTTTCAGGATTTTAGCTATCGTTTCTGGCTTTGATTGGGTTAGTTCAGAATCCTGAGGGTTCTATGTAAGCAAGTAAGGCTACAAGTGCGGAGGGCAAGCTCGACATCTTGCCCAACAACCTGGCACTTTCCTGCAAGAAAGGATACAGCACAGCGATAAAGATTTAGACCCTTAACGCCCTACACCCTTCTTGTCCTTGCAAAGTGGAGGGCACAGATGCGGAGGGAAAAGGACCGACAAAAAGCAACTTTGAAATCGCACTTTGCGAGGTCAGAGTCTCATGGCTTGGGCTGCCAAGCACGCAGAGCCTTCCACGATGGCGATGTATCCAGTGCCCTCCTGTAAGGGTGTTGTGATCATATAAGGGCTTAGGGCTTAGGGCTTGGGGTTCGTGGGAGTCAGGGTGCAGAAAGATTCAGTGGAGTGCTTAGGGTTTGTAAGGCCGAATCCACAGCGCCGGCGGCACCTCGCTTCCATCCAAGCTCCTGTTTGGAAAATGTATCGGTGCGCTTGGCCCACGGGTCCTAGTAAGAGCTGTTACAAGCTAAAGCCTCCAGCCGAACATCGCAAGCTCTAAACTCTAAACCCTCACATCCGGTCTTCGGGCTTGTATAGGCTATGTTCCTACAGTACTCGCGGATTTCTGCTTCCCTTGCTCGGTGTAGAGTCCGTACAGTCTGACCTGTGTCTCAGCTTGGCTGTTGAACGGGATGGTGAAGCCGGAAAGGATTCCCACAAAGTGCGCCAGGCCATTCCAAAAGCCAAAGCCTTGGTCTAGTTTCCAAGGCTGTTTGATACCTCCGTTATGGCCTGGCGCAGGTATTGCAGCCCGTGGCTAGCGCGAGTCTCTCTTGGCTCCTACGCAGCGCCCGCTGGCAAAAAGTTCAAGGGAAGCGCTTCGAGAAGTTCATCACCGACTGAGCATGTTGGTGCTCATCTTATGATTTGTGATGTAAATGAAATGAGCATTCCTTTTTCAGATGCGTGCTTGTTTGCAAAAAGAGATACGATGCTTGTACATATGCGTGCATGCACACAAGTGTCGATGGAATGGTACGGCATGGAAGCACATGAAATGGCATGGCATGGCACGGCCAAACGAAAGTTCGCAACAAGCCCGCAAAGCCCTTACAAGCCCCACCGTGCCGGTTTCCCCAAGAATCAACTACCACACATACTTGCACTTAGGGACATGTTCAGTGCTACGTCAAGAGCTAAAGGATCCCAAAAGTCTTCAATGCCCTCATGCCCCTCACACATGGATCCCTACGCATCCTGTTGCTACGGCCCAGAATCTTAGGCTGCACCGCAGCTGCGAGAGGTCCTCGTGCTGCGGCCCAAGGCTTTGAAGGTGTTGAGTGCAACTCTATCACGCAGAGACCTGACTAACTCTCAACATGATTCTGCCAGGGTTCTCCATAATTCTGACTGTACTAGAATCTACCCCAAACCTTGTTCTCGTTATCATGATCCTTCATCAGTGTTTATTCATATTCTGCATACAGGATGTCAGTTTTGATCAGAGGGTTGAGCTGATACGTGAGTGGGTCTTAGCCCGTAGCGTATACCCGGCAGTGTACTTCGCAGTGATATTTCTTTCAGTTTCAACATCAGATCGTGATCTCAGTGGTCTCCGTATACCTCCAGCTTTTGTGTGGCGGGGCCTCTGGCAGTTTCGATGTCCGACTTGCAGGGCACCTGCGGCCAACACTCTTGGAGCCCTGCCCGTGGTGATCGGGCTCTACTTGGTCGGGCACTTGCTGGCTTTGTGTCCTTAGGCTTAAAGTTTGGGGCTAATGGCGGTTGTGTATACTTTCTGCTTCGGGTTGCTTCTGTGGCTTCTGTTTTTACCACCAAATGGAAGGGGGCTCAGCAGGAAGGAGAAACAACCCCCTAACCCTAACCCCGTAGTGCTTGATTACATACGATACACCCGTATATGGGAGTTTCCGAAAATTGCGGGTACCTTATTAAATTAGGGATCCTACTATTCAGGGCACTATATTAGGGACCCCTATTTTCGGAAACTCCCATATCTCGTCATCACTCAAAGTCATGTTATGGCAGGGTCATGCGGGGTCGGCGGATCCCGAGGCTCCAAAGAGACCCTAGTCCTAAGCCCTGAGACCCCAAGCCCCAAGCCCTAAACATCCCTAGACCTTCGAAGCCTGAAGCCCTAAACCCTGAAACCCGAGAACCTACAAAACCCTAGAAATTCGGTAGCCCTGCATGACACACGAACTAAACCTCCAGCAGTTGCTGAAATTCACATCTTTTTCGGTGTATTTGGAGCAAGGGAGGGTAATATTGTGTAATGGTTTTTACAAACGGACGATAACTTTTGACATATCAGCGAACATCAATACCTCGAAAGCTTGTTACCTACAGAGACCGATTGACCCCACCCCCCCTCTTGGAAAGGAATGTCCTGTAAGAATGCTCATGATGGCGATATAGGGGTTTACAAGGCTCGATAGAGGGATTCCTTGGTATGATTTCAAGCATGTTGGGACAGCTAGCTCCGCTTGCACCAAATCTGGAGCCCACATGGCACGTGCAAATGACTTTTCGGCTGCAGCCAGCAGCAGGTGAAGACGCAACGGATTGAAACACACGGATCTGCAAATGGCAGTCTAGGGCAAGGTTTAGGGTTTAGGGCTCAATGCCTCGAACGGGTTTGAAGACTTCAATACTTAGTCGGGTAAGGCCGAAAAGGCCGTAGGAGCTTCTCATGCCTCCGCCCGGTGCGCGTCGACTGTCGCTGGTGGAGCCCTGGTGCTATGGCAAGAATTGAGGGTGCAGGGGCTTTCGATGTAGGATTAACATTGTCGTGTTGGGGTTTAACGTTTAAGGTTTAGGGAAGTGTAGCTGAAGGCCATGCAAAGGCTTGTTGGTCAGCATCTGGTTTTCTCTAGCACAAAACATATCCTAAATGCCATAACTTCAACCTGAAACGGGCAGACTGTCACTGCCAACATCAGCTTTGGCTGGCAGGGGCTTTAGATTCCAGACTCTATACCCTCAACCCGATGATAAAGTCTTCTGGGTGGAGGTTTTCGGTTGTCGACTTGGGCTTAGGCTTATGATTGGAATTCACGGCTTCGGACAAAATGCTTGTTGGAAAGACTTGCACCCCAGTGAAGGAAGGAAGGAAAAAGGCAGGAAGGAAGGAAGCGCTCAAGGTTGTCGGGGTTAGGGGTTTGGGGTGTGGGGTGTAGGGTTTAGGGTTAGGAGAGAGCTTCCAATCTGGGTTATCGTTGAGCAGTTCGGGCTCCTGAAAATCCTTATAAGGCCGCTAGCAACTTGAGACGATGAAGCAACATCCGCCAGACGCATGATTGGGAGACTTGGGGTTTAGGCTACTTTAGGGTTCTAGCTAGCCCCAAATGACATCCTTGGCCCTCTAGACCCGATCCAGGGAATCCAAAATCCTGGTTTTATGGGTTCTACAGGTTTATACAAGCGTTTAGGCTTCAGGGTTAGTAGCGGCACTTGAACCCGTTTGAAATGCTGGGCTTTGGGTTCTCGTCCTCGGCCGTATACCCAGGGGCGGCAACAACTGCCACCAGACAAACCAGCAGAATCGGCCTCCTCCAACTCCTTGGTCAGGAGCGTGGTTGGTGTCCTCGCGTTGTCTGGTTTTTGTTGACATCGTTTGTTTGTGAATACAAGAGTCAGAAGTTTTGTGGTTTGACGGCAAATTAAGAATTTGGGATGCTGTGCTGTTCAGGCTTTCAGGAAAAGTGTTTTGAGAGCCCTGTGAGGCCTTTAGGCGCACTGTAGGATTCGGGTATAGGGTTCAGGGATTAAGTCTGTAAAAAGCTGATCCGGAGAGCCGCATTTAACCAGACGGAGCGGGAGCTTTTGTAATATAGGACAGGCGATGTGTAGAGCTCGGGTGGTAGTTCAGGGTTTCCTGTCTTAGGTATTCATTATTCAGGTCTATCATGAAACATTGTACGCCGCGAATCTTAATATCCGAAATCCGAACCCTACATCCTTCAACCGCAGATATTGGTCTCCTTTCAATACAGGCCCCAAGCGAAAGCTTGAAGCCTTGAACCCGAAGTCCCGGCAGCAGGAGATGCCACTGAGTTTTTCAAAGACTACCGGAACCTGCTTCTGAGCTGCGGTAGTATGTGGTCTTCGCCCGTTTCAGTGTGGTATATTGGCTTCTAGGGCTGGGGTTTATGCCGCCCTTTAAGGGTTCATGTGCCAAGACGGCATGTATCTACTTTGGCCTTAAAAGGGGTCCCTATGTTAGAGCCCTCAACCCCAGAGCCGCCAGATCCCTAAATTTCAAATCTTAAATTGAAAGGAGCAGTGTGGGGCTAGAGCCCCGGCCTGCGAGGTTTCGCAGGCAATGTAGAACCCTGATTAATCAAGTTTTGTCTCCCCATCCTTAAAACGCATCATGATCATGGATAGCGATTCGAATATCCAGGCCCTTATGGGAAGCGGGCTTATCAGTCAGGGGTGACAGTAGGGTTTGCGGCTTGTTCGAGATTTTAGGGTGTTGGCTTTAGTATCTACCGGCTCAGGGTGGTTAGAGCCTCCGGGTTTAGGGCACGCGAAGAGTCTGAACACCACAAACATGTTGTTACGAAGTTCAGGGCTTAGTGGGTTGTAGGTTTTAGAGTGTAAGGCTTTGGGGTTTAGTGTTTAGTGGTTTAGGGTTTACTTATGATGGCTTTAGGCTTAAGTGGTGCGAGCCTATGGCGGTGATGTTGAGCAGGGTGTTCCATGCTGGCGACAGTTGATAGCCAGCCACGTGCTGCTGAGGCATGACATCAACCGCAGCTTGGTTGCAGTGCGGATATTGCCTTGATATACCCTGAAGTGTTGATGGGAGGATTTGTACAAGTCTGTCTTCTGAGTTGCTTGAGACTTTGCTGCTAGCCTTTGTGGGCGTCATGTTGCTGCATGCAATCTTAAAAGCCGCTGTAACCTGCACGCAACACCTGAGAACCAGCAAGGGCTTGGGTCCTTTGTTCTCAGACCGCATTGTTCCGTTGCTGTGCGTGAAGTTTTCGAACTTGCCACAATCATGTTTGTTCCAAGTCGTACGACAACACAGACGACCTTGGTTTCAACGCCCCCGTGCTTTCCGGCAACCCTCAGACTCCAACCCGAAAGCCAAGCATTTAGTTCAAATGCCCTAGAACCCTGAATCCCAACCCTGCGACCTTCAATGTTCTCGACTGCACGGTTTGCAGACTCTCCAGTAGAGATAGCCATACCCCTCACCTCTACAGCGAAGGTACCAATCGTGAGAATGGTGAGAGTAACAGCATCACAAAACTGAAACCAACTGCCGGTAGTCATGATTATCAGATGTCGTCTGGTTACATGAACATCATGATTCAGTTTTCTATAGAACGCCAAACCCTAACAGAGTCACTTTGAAGCTTCTGGGTGCGAGGCTTCATGGCCCAGTTGGCGCAGGAGAATCCCCGCTTCGTGGTGTTCCTTGGCACATCTCGCGGGCTAAGTCCCTGGGTTGTGTAAAGGCCTACGAACTAGAACGGGCTACTGTAGGGTTTCGGGGAAAGTGATACTGTAAGTTGACTATAAGCAGGATGACGCCTACGAACAGATACTATCAGTCCCTCAAGGGGTGCCTAGAGCCACTGTCATTTGTTAGTTCTTATTTGGGGTTGAGGGTCTAGGGTTTATAGGGTTGGTTGACGTTAAGAGCCCAGCTGCAAACGGTAGGATCTTGAGGTTCAGGTCAGGCTTTGGACTGTGTTGGGGGGTCCCTTTATCTTGTGAAACTACTCGCCCGATTGAGAAAGTAAGTCATCTCAGCCGGTAGTGGATCTGAATCCCAAACTCTGCCGAAGCTTGAAGACTGCAAGGAGACCTTGCGACAATGAAGCCTAAATCCCTAAATACTACCCAATAGACCAAACAAGTCAGAAAATTGACTTCGAATCCAAAGCTAAAAATTTTGACTTCGCCTGTTTTAGCTTTGCCTTCGAAGGCAATTCGCAAAGTAAAAATTTTAACTTCGAAGTAAAAGTTTGGTTTGCCGCTGTGGGCAAAATTTGCCCCCAAAGTTAACAAAGTCAAAACGCCGGCGAGGAAGTTTCCTCGAAACTGCCGCTGGGCCGGAGGAAGTTTTGAGGAAGTTTCCTGGAAACTTCCTCTGGTGTCGGCGGAAGTTTTGAGGCAGTTTATGATAAGCTTCCACCAAACTTCCACCAA
>BGNK01000340.1:220311-252065 GCA_003297005.1 Symbiodinium sp. clade A Y106 | reverse complement strand
TGTCGCAGCCCAGCGCGCCTTCGCGGCCTCTCTCCTTGAGCTCCCCCCCGCCTCTGAGCTCGGAGATGGCCCAGAGCCCGACTTGCACGAGCTCCTTGCCGACGCACGGTGGGACTCTGCCTAGTCCTCCGGCTGCGCGGAACCCGCCCCGTAGGCGTAGGCCGTAGATCGCAGTTGCACAGGGACCCTCGTCGCGGACTTGCCTGCGGTCAAAAGGTGCGCGGAAAAAAAAAACAGCTAGTGTAACGTCGCTTGTGGGCATCCATCCGTGAGTGCAGACAACACTTTCAAGTTTGTGTGTGTGTGTGTGGGGTTCTTGTCGTGACCTCGCTTGATGCAGCCCGGCACTGCAGCGCGGCCATGCAGTGCCGCGACTTCTTCAATTCTCCCGCGACATAAGCCTACTCCTTGTCAGACAAGTCGCAGTGTGCGGGGCAGAGGCTGTGTAGGTCTCTCGAGGCCGGGTGGTATGGTCTAGGGTAATTATGGCCCGCCGCCGACACCGCACAGCAGCATCGGTGAGACGAGGTCGCAAAACGGCCGCCACTGTGGCGACATCGCCACGCAAGCGCGCTCACCTTGTAAGCTTTGACGCCGGAGATCCCAACGACTGTGCGTGCTCAGCTCGTTCATGCTCGTTCGGTTGCGAGCGCATTGGAGCTTTCCCTCCCGTCGGAGAGTTGCTACTCGAGGTTGCTTGCGCTGTGGCGGGTTTAGTAGGCGTGGCTGCGCAAAACAGGCGCAGTCGCAGCACGAAGTCCTACACGATGTGTGCCCGCCCACTTGTTTGCCGGCCCGCTGAGCATCGGTGAACGCGTTGGTTGAGAGTCGCTGAGCAACAGCATGCCACAGCACTACCGTAGGCGTAAAAGTTATCCAAGCCGGCTTTGACCGTGGATATCGCCTTTGGCCATGGCATCGCTGTTGCCACATGACGCCGAATCTGCGCGAATGCTAAGCGTACATGTTGAGTGTTGCTGCCGTCGCCAACTGCGAGTTTAGGTTGTGTTACCAAAACAAACCCAGCCGTGGTCCTACTCAATGCTGAAGCATATTTTCCCGAATTGATCGTGCCGCATGCGCATGCATGCGCTACAGCATGCTGCAGCTGGGGTCGTCCGATCCTACGGCCCGCACCATGCCGATCGAGCGGGCTATCACAAGGGTCATACCGTGAGGTTTGCATCGCCCAGCCCCTGAACGCACGGGCACAGCTTGCTGTCGATGCCCTGCTTTGCATGAGTTGGGTAGGAAGAGGGAGACCCCCTGAAGGGGACCCTTCTTAAACCTAGTAGACTTTTCGGGTTTTCTTTAGAGGGACCTTATTGAGAAGGTCTATATGAGTCTATATCCCCAAGGGTCCCCTAATCCTAACTCTGAGGTTAGGCTTGGAATTTGGGGTTTAAGCCAAAACCCTAAAACGGTATAGCGCTATGACCCTAAACCCTCGACACGATGCACCGGGTATTTATCCTTTTTGGAAACTTCAACCTTGACCCCGAACCCGTGAACCTTGAACCGTGTACTTTAAGACACTTCAACCTTGATCTCATAAACCCTAAGCCCTAAGCCCGATTGTAGCCTTATACGAAACCGCAACATACCGCAACATAAATCCGTCTCCTAAACCTCAACCTTGAAGCCAAAGCCCCAAAGCGTAAACCTAAACCCAAATCCTCAACCCCACTTGGTCCTCACAGCCACATGCCGCTGCGCGCGGCTGCACGGCGTGATGCGACCTTGAAAACCGTGCCTGCGATGTTGTGCACCACTGAGTTTTAAAGCTTTGAAGGTGGCCCTTTACGCACATCGCAAGTCAACATGTGCTAGTTCTTGCATGTCAAGTAGTTCCAGACCGATTCGCAGCATAGATTTAGTTCCGCCAGTCTGTGCTGTTGCCGGGCACTTCATCTTCAGCGAGAAGCAGCGGAATAATGCTGAACGTTTCAGATGTACTAGTTTCGGAGTGCAACACTGCTTAGACTTCCACGCGGTTTGTACACAGCAGACAACATCATGTAGGAACACGTGTTTCGAGATGTTGCGATGTTGATCTGTTCCGGACTGCATCATGCCAGGTGGGCCAGGTCGTGCTAGGTTGAGTCAAGAGCAGGCATGTCGAACCGGAGTTGGCAGGCGGATCGGTGGAGTGCCGTTTGGACAATGCAAGTGACACTTTCATCAAAAGCGTGTTTTGCTCTTGGCTCCTTGTTCTTGAGTTCATGGACATGTACATTCCAAAATCCCGAACATGGCATCAGCGCTGAGGACCTGGTCTCTGTGCTTGCGGCCTTGACGTTGCGCGAGAAGGATGGTCGGGTTCGCTCCAAACCCGGAGCATCAGTGAGACCAAGCTTACTGATGTTTCTTTCGAGGACCAGAAGAACCAAAGCGTCGTGTGTGTGGCCATGCTCCCAGTTGAAACTGAGTCGATCAAATCTGATCGGTATAAAGCTGAGGCAAGTGGAAATGGTTTGAAATTCACTGCTCAGAGCAGTGGCAAGGACGAGAAGTGCATGAATCCACGGAGATTTGTGGCATGTGTAGTTTTGACGGAATCCACTGCAGGATGTGGCCGTGCTCGGATGGATCTTCAAAGATGCTTTTGCAGAGTGGGCCAGCAGTTGGAGCGAACGGTTCAGGTTTGTTTCTGCAGGGCGGGCGAATGCTGCTAGTGGCATATCTGGCCTCGTTGTCATTCGTCGGTTGCAGCCGTACACGTGGCTCGAGGATTATCCCGTAGGTCGGCAGATCATGGGCGACGCCGAGTCAGATGGGAAGAAAAAACCCCGAGATCGAAGCAAGAGCTCGGAAAGTGGCACGCCAGACTGGTTGCGAGAGAGGCGCAAGAAGGCAGCCCGTGGGGAGTTGAAAGAAGACAGAGGAATGATTGGAGGAGGCAAAGGGGGAGATTTTGGAGACAAGGGCGGCAAAGGTGGTGGGAAGGAGCCCAGGCCAGGTGACTGGAAATGTCCGTCATGTGGGGCCAACAATTTCGCGAGAAGGACAGAGTGCTTCAAGTGCGGCACGAAGAAGCCTCCAGAAGGTGGTGGAGGCCGCCGTGACTCCCGCTCCAGATCGCGCCGGCGTCGTTAAGTGCCTCAACTCTTTTCGATCTCAGCTGAGGGGCCGCGTAGCGAGCCATGTAACCGAACCATTTTGCAACAGCTGCAGCTTGTTCATGTAAATGCTTGTTGTGAGTATCAATGTCTCAGTGCAGCTGTTGCTGGTTGTATAAGAGCCAACGCGCACATGCAGGCTTCAGTTATCTCGCAGTCAGGATTAATGCAAGTAAGGAAAGTTGCAGGCTTCGACAAAATGAGCGCACGTCCGGACTTGCGAAATTTTGCAGTCATGAGCACTCACTCGTTGCTTCCTTGGCAACGCTGGATTAGACAGCATACGGGAGGTACAATTTCCATTCATCCAATGACGAGGCTTCTGAGCACCAGCGGCTTGACATGCCATTGACGTTATGTGGGTCCGTGCGCCAATTGCACTCAATGCTTGGCAGGATTTGGTTTTGAAGCTTCCTGTTGCACCATTATTGAGTGGCAGTCTCAAAGGACAAGTGTGTGCAGCGAGCGTGTTTTCGCTTGCCGTTGCAGCTGCTGGAAGCGCACGTCATACTCTTCTAATCCCCTTTCGACTGCACTGAACGTGGTTGTTTCCGTCAAGATGAGGCGCTCGCTGTTATCGCCAAAGGTGCAAAAGCCCCAACAAAGTGTTAACGCTTCCAAGGTTGCTTGACAATATTCACAGAAAGCTGCAAACTCAGCTGGTCTGGTAGCTGGCTGACGGATGTGATGCACTGTGTGGCATCAGTGATTGCGTTGCACTAATTTGTAGTAGTTCGCGCAGTCGAGGTTGCTGCATCTTGGCTGTAGAACCTGGCATGCCAAGGAGCAGCTTTGATGCTCAGGCAGGTGATGCGGGCCTTTCAACAATCCGCTTGCTTGAAATGCACCGTCAGCCTCTCGTGATACTCTAGCAACTCTAGTACGTACGTGTCAAGCTCGCTGTGGAAAGATCGACAGTTGCACAGACCCTTATGAAGTCATGTGGCTCAGGGCTTGACGTGTAGGAATAGACTGCTGCTCCATGGGCAGTCCCATGCAGCATCCTATCACAGGCAGTGACTCGTTTGTGCCGGAGAGTCCATTGCATGCTTTTGTTGTCAGGTATGGATGAACTTGGAGTGGGGTACACCCGTTAAACTGACCTCCATATGGACGGCAGCTTGCAGAGTGTGGAACCTGAGCTCGCTTTCAGCTGGGTACCGATGTTGTTTTGAATCTGTTCCATGAATCTACTTCAGTTCTTTCCGCAGCAATGCCTAGGAATCCGCCCAGCCGCTCGAAAAAGTCGGAAACATCTTCGCCCTGGGGCGAAAGATAGGTGCCTTAGCGAGAGCTAAGCAGTGTCGGAGCAACAGCGACCGTGTGACCTTGAAGGCAGCGGATCGTTTGGCAAAGTCTTCTACGCCGTGAATTCACAAAATGGGCAGGAGGTCGCCGTAAAACTGGAAGATCAGAGTGGCAACTTGGCAGAGAATGCAAGTATATGACCCACACATGTGTACATGAATATAAAGTGAAGACATACATGCAGCCCGTAGTTGTCTCGCAGATTAGGCGGTGCGAGAGGGGAAAATGCGCATGTTCACTTTTTAGACTCCGACACATGATGCAACCAATTGAACTTCCAATGACAAAAAGTAATAACAAATGGTTCGACACATGTTCATACCTCGTTTCGTTCATCTATCTATGAACCTCTGTCTCTCTCTGTTTGCCTCTGTTTCGGGCTGCATCTCTCTTCCTCGTTTCTGTTGCTCTCGCCGCTCGCCGTTTGCCTCCTTGACTTGAGCCGTTTCGATCACAATGTGATGCCAAGTTCTACTGAAGTAAGTTCTACTGAATAACATAGTGCCGTTTATTTGCCGGTCCCAGTAGCATTACTCGTATCTTTTTTTTTCCCTCCCGCACCGCCGAAGCTGCGAGCGCAAGGTAGGGTAAACTGCTATTTCAGCAACAATCGCTGCTGTCATCGTTGTGGCAACAGAGGCAGCGGTTAGTCGCAGCAGTCGTCACGGTGTTGCTGGCGGTGGTGTAGCGGTAGTGGTTGTAGTGGTGGAAGTGGTGGAATTGGTGTCGTTGGTGGCGGTATTATTCGTGCCAGAAAGCCATGAATGGTAGTGGGAGCAGTATCAAGTAATGGTGGTGGCGGCGGTGGTGGTAGCAGCAGCAGCTGCAGTAGCAGTACCAGTACCAGTAATAGCTGCAATATCAGTAAGAGCAGTTTTAGCTGCAGCAGCCATAGCAGTGGCAGCAGCAGTAGCAGTAGCAGCAGCAGCAGCAGCGGTAGCCGTAGCAGTAGCAGTAGCAGTAGTAGTAGAAGTAGTCGTCGTCGTAGTAGTAACCGTAGTCGTAGTCGTAGTAGCAACAAAAGCAGTCATTGCAATCGCGGTAGCAGTGATAGCAGCAGCAGCAGCAGCCGCAGTAGTGTACTAGCAGTAGCAGGAGTATCAAAGCAGCAATAGCAGTAGCAGTAACAGCAGTAGGAGTAAGAGTAGCAGTAGGGGTAGGCAGGAGGACGAGTAGGAGTAGCAATTGGGGTAGGAGTAGGATCAGGAGTAGGAGTGGGAAGTTGGAGTTGGAGTGGGAGTATGACTAGGGGGAGTAGGAGTGGTGGTACCAGTAGTCGTCGTCGTCGCCGAGTACGTGAGTTACACGAGGAGAGCAGTACTAGTAGCACCAGTAATCCCAGTAGCACTAGCAGTACGAGCACTAGGAGTATTTGGGGCAAGACTATTGCCAAGCCTTAGCAGCAGCATGAGCGCTGTCATCAGCTTGCAGGCGTGCTTGCACAGATGGGTGCACAGCAGGGTGGTCTTTCCGATGCTTTTTCAGCTTGAGGCTTGCACCAGATGCTACCTTACGAAGCCAAGCCGCTCGCCGAAACTCTAGCTTCGAGACGATGCCGTCGGTATTGTTTGGCAGTGTATATAAGATTCATATTCTAGCCTGCGTTTTCGTGCCCTTGCATTGCGAGACTCTTGATGATGGCACACCAGAGAGAGAGAGAGAGAGAGATATAAGATTCATCTGTTGGTGCAGCATGGCCGAGGCTTCTGAAACACCTGGAAGGGGGCGATGGCATTGCAAACGTTTATTATTCTGGAAAGGAAGGTGCCACCGGCAACCGGCAGCCAACTTTCAGCATCGCTGCAGACGTTTGCCTCGCAGGTTCCTACAATGTGATGGTGATGGACCTTCTTGGGCCATCCCTCGAGGCACTGACGTATAGCACTGCGTTCTTGAGGTGTGGTATTCGATGTCCCATTTTGTACCCGGTTGCTGTTTGGCCTGCCTTGCCTTGCAAGCACCTTCAGCTCCGTTGTAGTGTCGTTGTTGTGTTCGAAATGGTTCGCACAGATTTCGCCGCTTGTCCATGATGGAAGTGCGAGGACCTGTTTAATTCTTGTCGGCGAACCTTCTCTGTGAAGACCGTCATGATGCTGGCTAACCAGATGATATCAAGGATCCAGTATCTCCATGCGAAGGAGTACATCCTGCTTTCTTGCCGCTTTCTCTGATAGCTTGATAAAAAGCACCCTGCGTGGGCTTATGCTTTTGCGCATGGCGCAGAAGCCTCGCAGGACTTCGTTCACCGAGACTTGAAGCCAGACAATTTCCTTGTGGGAGCTGGGAGGAACTGCAATACCGCTCCTCAGCTAGTGTCTCAAACAGATTCAAACAGTATACCGGCGCCTTTGGGCCAGGGCCATCGCCACGCAGGTTCACATTATCGACTTCGGCTTGGCGAAGCGATATCGCAACTCCAAGCGTCAGCACATTCCCTTCAGTAGACCGGCAGCACCATTGGACGCCGGTACGGTCTCCGATATAACTTCAGCATCTGCAGCTGCTCTTATTTGGCATACTGTCACAGTCAAGGTCAGCGAAAAAGCTTGACGGGAACAGCCCGATACGTTCCAAGCTTAGTTCATGGGTGAGGGAGGTGAAGACATGCGAAGACTGCCCGGCATATTATACAACTTGATATATCTTTTTGGATTCGACTAAATTTTCGTATATTGGGTTAGGTTATACTATGTCAAACCATAGTATACGGTATATCAATGTATAATATAGACCTGTATTGTAGTGCATGTTATTGAAATATATTGTATTGCACTGCTTCAAGTTTTACAATGTGACATTGTACTATGCTAGATTTGATTATAGTATATTGAGATGTTATGTTATGTTATCTTATGCTGTGTTATGTTATGCTATGTTATGTTACAGCCTCTGAGGCCTCGGTCAATGCCCACAAGGGCGCCGAGCAGAGTCGCCGCGATGACATGGAGGCACTGCTCGGCATGGGCCTGCTCGGCAGCCGTGACTTTCACGCGCATTCTGCAGCGCAGGCCTTGGGCTACATCCTGCTCTATTTCAGCCGCGGGATGCTGCCGTGGCAGGGCCTGCAGGCATGCGGCAAGCTCGGCAACGTTTCTTCGTCTCATTTCCAACGCTGCGTGTGTTGCAAAGGCACAAACCAAAGAGCAGAAGTATCAGACACTCGGATCGTGATCACGGCAATCAGTCTCTTGCTGCACTGTGGATTCGCATAGATGAAATTGCAGCTGTGGATTCTGAGGAAGATTCTGGAGAAAAAGCAAGGAGTTAACGTGCAACAGCTGTGCGAAGACTGCCCTCCAGTTCTCGCAACATATGCTGCTGAACCGCATTATGCTTGCATCTTCTGTTTATGCCATGCTGAATCGTGTGCGAGGCATGACTCTTGGTTGACCATTTAAAGGCATCTAGGTTTCTGTGCAGTCAGCTTCCGAAGCTGCAGCCACACAATCAGATGTGCAGACACATGGTGGCTGGGCTGCGCATCTTACGACGTTTGGCGAATGAAGCTGGAACACGATGGAACACGTGGCAAGTCTACCGAAGCTAGAAGCTAGCAGCAAGCACAGTTCCGAGACTTTCAGACTCGCTGACACCCGTTCATGTTGGTGGTTGTCAAAGGGTCGCTGTTGGGTTCCCGAATTATAGGATGCCGTCTTAAAAATGGAATGAAACAGGGTTCCCCCAAAAGGGGCCATGATTTTGGCACTTACCCATCTAGTGCTTGGTTTGCAGCATTTCGAAACGTATCTGCCATCAGACTCATGAAACCTAAAGAAGGCGTGAGTCTGAAATCGCGCAACCCAGATTCGGAAACAACCGTGGAAGTGATGGAGTACTGTTGCGAATCACTTCAGGACTTGCACCGAGTTGGTAGTACACAGCCAAAGCGAAGCAGCTTCTCATGCGGGGAAGGGAGGTTTTTCAAAGGAAAAATAGAGTGCATGTCCGCATCTGCTTTCGCAGCTTTTCTACGATGGCAAATGGCAGCCTCGAAGACAAGCAAGCCCTGAACACAAAAAAAGATCGTCACAGTCACTGTTGGTCGAGCATCGCTACGACTAGTAGTTGATCATTGGGCCAACTTGGACTGCAAGTTGCCACAAAGGTTTCCTACTGCAAGTCCCTTGGCTTCGAAGACGAGCCAGACTACGCCTACCTGAAGAAGCTTTTCACGGACCAAAGGGTTCTAGCGGTGCCGTGTCGATCGTCGTCCGTGCTCCAACAGTTCTGCCCGCCTCCGAGCTCGAACTTCGTAGCCGTCGTAGACACGTACTGACCGACCGTACCCTTTGTCGCGGCTCCCTCGAGGACTACTTGTTGAAGCAGGGATTGGAGGACGATGAGCAGCTCTTTGCCGGCGCTTACTTGTGTTGTCGGTTAGGACCTGGGACCTGGAGGACTTTTTGTGGGGGCATCGCCTGAGGTTTGAATGGAGCAGTCGAGTCAGAGCCGGATCCGGCGACGAAAACAAATCCAAAGAGCAAGACGGTGCGGCCCATGCTTGTGAGAGTTTGAAAAGTGTCAGCGAATAGGGCAACTCATGGCAACTCGACAGGTCGGAAGCGTTCAAGACGAAGCTCGGAAAGAAATGTTTGTGCTCGAACTCATCCCATGCGGTGTTGTGCACAATCGTTGCGGTGCTCAGTCGCGCCGAGGACACCTTTCTAGTTCCACAGGAGTTGTGGCGACCGAAACTGGACGCACAAGTCTCCGACCCCCGCTGGAAAGTGGCATGCTTTTCTGTTGCTTTCGTTACAGGTCATGTAACGCAACAGTACCTCAGGAAGTCTAAACGAGGGCTACTAGAGTACGTTTTGATGGCGCATCGCGGGATCCGGGTCCGGGTTCGAACGGTTACATTGGCTGTTCGTGTCCTAGGCGTCCGTGGGGGGACTGTACTCGTAGCCCTGTGTGCTTGACATAGACGCTAGCTTTTTCGTGGAGGAACCGCTAGCAGAGTGACGTCCAGAAACGCCCTTGGTGATGGCATGCTCCATGAAGTCAGCGACGTCCGTCTCCCCAATGCTGCCACGAAAAGCGAGAAGCGAGGATTGACGCCAGCTCGATCGCAGCACTTGTTTTTGTTTGTGCCAGTAACCGGTACGGCATGCAGGCAGGTCCGGAGCGAGCTCTTTGAGTTTCTTCATTCCCACCTGTGCTGTCACTTGAGGATCTCCTCCTTTTGTGGATGCTTTCGTGCACATCCTGACTAAGAGGCCTCCGGGCCAGAAGGACAACGCGCAGAAAGCTCGAACAGATGTAGATCTGGTCTCACCGGCGCTGGACAAGCGCACCAGTACCGATGTGGTGCAGAACCCCACCAGTTGTGACCTGCGGGTGCGAGTCAATGCGAAGTATTGGCCTTCGGCACAGCACATGGAGGAGATGTGGACACGACTTGCAGAACGCAGTTGGGTAGCGAACTTCGCGAAGCGAAGATGTTGGCCTACTGTTACATGTTCGATTTGGACACGGGTCCGGCCGGTCCACACAGGTCTACCTTGGTGAGGAGGGCAAAGCTTGGCCGTTCATGTCTTACCCATGCTCACAATGCAAGGTAGCCCCACGTTGCTACTGTCAAGCTTGTTGCATGTCCAGCACCTTGGCTCGATGAGGGCATTCGCGCGAGTTGATGTTGAGCCGCAGCACAGTCCCTTTGCATGACGATGTGTCGTCTCTGGCTGAGCTTGCGGCAATCCGTGTATCCACTGGGATGCTTGGTGAGCTTAGACATTGCATTCTGGCCTTTTGTGTCATAGTAGCGGTTACGTTTCTCCGGAGCTGAGCTCAGTCCTCAGACGAATGCCGTTATCTCCAGTGGAGCATTTTTTAACTGCTTAGCTGAATGCCATCAAAGATCTGAAAGTAGGCTTGCCCGAGCGAGAATAGGGCAGCTCAACCTTTTGGGGACATTGCGTGGTCCCAGCCTTTTCTACTTGTCCAATTGAAACGTGGGTTCCTCAAAAAAGGATGTCACAAGACAAGTCTTGGGAGGAAATGAAACCTTGTCATTCGCCGATGGTAGTGAGGGAGACAGGTGAGAGAAAAGAAAGCAAGAGATGCGGACACATGCGAAGCAGGCAACGAAAAGAGAGACAACACACCCAAAGGTGGTACCGGCCAACACGCAGGTGCGCAAGGGCGCGAGCCACGGAAAGAGAATCCTCCTGGCAAGTGTTGCAACAGGACAAGCCACACCGTTTGCGAGTGGACACGCAGGGAGAGTCGCCCCAGAGAAAGTCGACTGGACCTGGACAGGGCGCGGGATGGGCGCTTCCTTAGACTGCTGCAGCAGGCCAAGCATTTTCCGCTCTCCAGTCGGCCTCTAATCGCCCAGATTGAGAGACTGGGGGGGAAGCGTTGCTCTGCAGTCACAGCCGGATGCCCGGATCTGCGGTTTGCGGCTGCTCGGGCGGGGATTGGCACCTAAGGGCGGCGACCCTTATTAACGCCTGTAATAATAAGAAGAAGCTTCCAACAGTCCGCGAGCTTCGCCGCTGTCTGTCCGTATGCTTTTGGTTGGGAAGAAGTGCCGCAGGGTATAAGTCAGCTGCACGAGGACGTCAGAATTTTTTGTCGCGCCGACGCCTCCGTCCTGGTTGAATAGACTCTCAAGCCCAGGACTTCGGGCGAGTGTGTCCGTGCAGACGGGGGGATACTGCCCTGTTCGAGTTCGGGAGAATGCGAGCATCCACACCGCCCTAAAGACACAGAGCTGGAACCGGAGGCATGCAGCAACGCACTGCATGTCCTGAAGCCGTGGTAAAGAAGACAGATAGAGGGAAACTTGTCAGAGCACCGAGAGCCGAAGGGCTCAGTATCCCCAGTGCTATCGTTAAGAAGAGAAAGAGACCTGTAGGCAAAGAAGGAACGCGGGCCGACGGCCGTCAGAAAAGACAATTGTTTCTTAATGTTTCATGGTTTCTTCCGCCCTGTCCTGCTATCCACATTCCGAGAAACCTGCCAAGGGCATGGCAACCTTGGCAAGATGACTTGTGACTTGGTTCAAAGGTTGAACTAGACTTTGGCCAGGGCCTGTCAGCCTGTCCAGGTTTCAAACTATGTAGGCCTGCAATGGCTTGTAGCATCTTGTAGCTGCAGGCACATGCCCCGGATCGCTCGGCCTCAGTCACAGCAGCCACCACAACCGCCTCCGAGGCTCAGCTGAGCACGGCATTTTGAGTGAGACTCCCAGTTTTGCAAAGAAGATGCGGCCACCAGGCAGATCCAAAAGAACCAGTCTCGCCACAAAGCCAGCGAAGTCGCTTGGCATCTTTTGCGTGTGCTTGGATTTGTGGTGTGTATTGCGTGCGGGATGGACCGAAAGCATGCCGCTGTGTGAACCGCCCGACGGTTTCTCGCAAGAGCGCAGGACCTTGCGGAGAGGTCCTGGCTGGGATCGGCTGATGTTCGAATATGGGTCATGGAAGAGAAACGAAACACGGAGGTTGCCGACAAAGACTTGCCAGAGGCAGAGTACGGCTCTTTCAGAGGACGGGCACGCGCCCAGTCGGTGGATTCGGCCTTCAGTATGTTGCAGGGCTGCACAGGGAAAGAAGACACTTTCTTGATTCTGCAGGTGCCTGCAACTGCAAAGGGTTTTCGTATTGGCCCTAGCTTTGTTTATGGTTTTGGCTCTTTGTAGCTCAGGGGCCAGGTGAGGCGTGGAATTCATGCGGATACTCTGGGAGTGGAGATGGAAGCGGAGAAAGTCAAGGCTTTCTTGTGCCCTTACCTGCAACCAGACAGTTTGCGGTGTGGGGCAGGAATCAGACCTCCAAGGTTCGAATATCACTCTCACCTTTGGGGCTAGGGGCTCTCACTCATGCACGCACGGGTTTAGATGGCCGCATTCGTCAGAAGCCTTTTTTTGTGCACAATCGTCTTATGGTTGTAGTCAGGGCCAGGGCTTTCTGTGCGAACTTCGAGCGGTCCGCCTGCCTGGCAAAACGGAGTGCTTGGAGTGCATCGACAAGACCTTGAAACAGCTTCGCCTACACTTGCCGCAGCAATCTTCCCGAAGCTGGGGACAACAGGATTTCCATCTAAGAAGTGCAATCATGCAAACAGGGAAAACTCGCAAAACAGGGCGAAGGAGAAACCTTGAGACGAGCGAGGGCGAGAGTTTGAATCTTGAGTCATCAGATCTTGCACTGTGCAGGCCTGCCTCCAACAACTGCATGCTGGGCTCACTTTCCAGAACGGCTCGTAGAGTCCGAAACGAACAAATGTTGCGTCGGCAATTACTGCAAGGGTTGTCAAGACACGGCCCGCAAAGAAAGATTGAGAATGGCACAAACTTTGAGGTGTCACAAGTACATTCTGGCGGGTGCATCGCAGCTACTCAGCTACCGGCTGCGCTGCACGGAGCAGGCTGAGGGTGTCCAGGCCTCGCTACTGAGGCGAGACGGCCTGCGGTTCTGGGGTTGCCAACTGTGCTGCGTATCCCGCTGCAGGGCGGCAAGCAAAAGTCTGCAAAATGCAGCTTGGTGAGCATCTGCCTTCGCATCGAATTGCAGTTTGCTACTACGGTCAGAGGCTGGCCGGGCTACACCGTCTCCTCCATCTAGTCCATCCAGGCATTTTACGAGGGCAGTACTGAGGCACAAGGTTGAGCCCGGGCCCTGACATGCTTCGAATTGCAGGCATGGGAAGCGGCCCCGAAGGCAGCAGCTTCGGCAGACACGATCATCGCTGCTGGAGTTTGAGCTCAGATGCTCGTCAAAGTGGTTCAGAGTACACGACGGGTTGCGAACCGACGGATGGCTGTTGAAGATGTTGCCAAGGAGTGAAGGAGCAGCCAAATGCCTTTGGTGGTCTTATGACGATGCTGTATGGCGTGCCTCTCAAGGTACACAAACAACTGATCCCAAAACAAGTGCAATGTACGAGTGTTTCCTGCAGGTGACCTTGGCTGATCTGAAGAAGCTGTGTGGCAGAGGATGGTGGCCGCTCATGAGCCTTGCCAAAGAGCTTCGGGTGAAGAGCGTCGAGGCATCATTGAGGACTCGGACTATCCATCTTAATCCGTGTTTTTTGAACCGGTAGATGGGTGCGTTGACAGCGACTAGACTGATCAGAGGAGCCTTCTCATGGACCTGTGCAGAAATGCGCCCGTGGACATGCTCTGGGGATTGCTTCAGCTAACACATGTCCACAACTGCAAAGCTGAGATGAAGTGGTGCTGTGAGGCGCACTGTGTGCTGCTTTGCATCTGCAGCGACCCGTGAGTGTGGGACGGTCTTCTGCGCAGGTGTTGGCCAGAAATGGAGGGAAGGTCTCCGGGAACACTGGGCTTGCAGCCGTGCGGTCCTTGAATTTAGAGGCCCTTGGAGTTCTGCTGTCCAGCGATGGCTGGGTGGTTTCCATGGAGTCCGAGCTGTTTCTGATCGTGGAAGCCTGGCTGAAAGGGCAAGCTTGGGTCGACTGGTCCAAGAAAGGCCCCCAGCCGGAGAAACCACAACCGCATGTTTATGCAGCATCTGCCAAATGGGGCATTCGCTGGGGCCATATCCACACCGAGCTGCTTGGATTCGTTGTGAGTTGGCAGGTTCACCAATCGGTTCTGAAGTTCCCAGCTTTGCAGCTCTCCAAGGCTGATGGACAGGCTGGCATTTAACCGCATCATCCCAGCATCCCTGCTCAGTGATGCGGACCGCTGGCGTGCTTCCGCAGGACTTACGGGGGCTTGCAGTCATTTGTGGTGGGATGACTTTTGAACTACAGTATTTTGTCGCTTCCAGTCCTGGCCAGAGGAGTGGTTTTGCCACCTCTGGCTTCTCGCGACACGAGCAATGTCGAGACGGGGACGAGCCGAAGAGAGGATGCACTGCCGGATGCATTTCCTCCAAAAGATGCAAAAGCACCGAAAGAACAAAAGCAGACTCCCGAGAAGCCATCGCCGAGCAGCCCGGACAAAATGCTGACTGTGACTGGACCATCGAGCTACGTGTGCTGTCCGGTCCGAGTCCTAGGTCCTCGTCGTCCTGACCGACGAAGCACCCAGAAGTTCGAGTCGAGAAAGCCAAAGCTTTCCGAGGATCCACCACCCCAGAGTCACCAGGGTCACCAAGGTCACCAGAGTGCCGAAGCAAGGGCATTGAGTGCTTTGGATGGCTGAAGCAAGACTTTGAGATCTGTGGGTGTCCATACTTCTTAGAGTCTTAGAGCTTTTGATTTCGGTTGGCTGCCCCATTATCAGCGGTATGCAAAAGCTCCTCTAGATGGTTCAGCGTAGTGTTTGCACAGAAGGTTTTGAGCAAGCATGGTGAGGTGTTCGCTAATCAGCGTTACTTGCATTCGATAGCCCTTACAGCGAGGAGGCAAGATCTCGAGTCTAGAGTCTAAAATTTAAGAGGGGTTCTCACGCAGTGGTGAGTAGACTCCAGACTCAGCTGCGCGCCTGTTCGAACTGCAAAAGATGCTTCAAGATTCGCAGTAGGAAAAGGGCTTGCAGGTCTTGGAACACGTGCCACGACATCTGTTTTTTTGGCATGTTGCCCGGGGAAAGCACTTAATTTCTGTCTATGTGCTCATCTGCTCGATCGCTCCGTGCTGGTACTATTGACTTGCAAAAGCTGCAGAGTATGCCGCGCCCAGGTGATGCCATCCGAGTCATCCTTTCAGACCTTCGGCAGATGAGACTTTTTTTGATACTATGCCCAGAAATACTAGAACCCCTCTTTATACACCCTGTATACCCCCCCTACAAGCCCTATCTAGTGCACAGAGCACGGCAGAAGCAACAAGGCTCGAGTCTCGTCTGGGAGCACCGTGCCTGTGGCTCCTGAGACTACGGAATGGCGCACTCAGTCAGTGCAACTGCAAAAGTCCACCAATGCCATGGACAGCTTCCTTCAGGGTGCCGGGACTAATTTTTAGGCAGAATGAGAGACAAAGCTGTGTTTCCGCATTGCTGCTTTGCCGGTGAAGGTACCAGTGCCATATGCGATGCCGTGGATGTTCGTTTTGGCCTTGAGTACACGCACTACCGTCGACCGGAAGAAAAGTCTGAGCACAAGGAAGAGCAAGAAGTTTCCGAAGAGCTTAAGGCTGCAAAGAAGCCTGATCCCCAGAGGGCAAGCGTTAGTGATTCAAGGCTTTTGAATCCCAGAACCTGTCTTTGATCGGCTGCATTCTGTCTAGGCTGGCAGGGAAGCGACTGGCGTATGTGACTCCAAGTTGTCCGTGGATGACGCGGCGGCGTTGCTTTCACACATCCTTTGCCATGTCCTGGCATGCCTTTCAGAATTTTGCAACGGTAGCTGTTGAGAAGGGTGCTACAACCATGCATTACCGCGCCTCTGCAGCATGAAAAAATGTTTCGTGGATGAAGCAATCGGGTTCGATCTTGACTGTGTTCGTGCCAAGACGCTAACAGTGGCAAGGACAAGCGCTACAACATTCCGAAGCTGTCAGCAAGGGCGAGAAGGAGCACAGGCTGGGATACGAAGACTTCGCCTGCCTTCAGAAATTGGCCGAAGGGCCTGAGCACACGAGGGTCGGTACTTCGTTGCGATGTCTCAAGCTCGCAGTTGGTCAGGAACCGGCTCGGAGCTTCGTATCTAAGCAAACGCTCGTCGAGTGCAGGCTTTCTGCCACTTGCGAGATCCTGAACCTGTGGCGCAGTGCAATTGGTAGACTTTGCCGTTTCGGACGACAACGACTGCCAGGGTTTGTTTGACCCACATGCCGAGTTCGTTACTGTTCATCGGAGCGTATTGAAGTCGGCGGTGGCTGCGAGGCCCGGAGACTTCTCGCGGATGGTCTCGGCAAGCTCCACAGTCTCGGCGGGCGCAGAGTCGGCGTTTTCATCGAACATGAACGATTTGGATGAAGACACGACGAGGAGTGCCTTGCCTCAGACAGCCAGGTGTCGAGACGTGAAACCTGCAACCGGAAACTCCCTGTATGCTGGCTTGAGGCTCACTCGTCCATCTGATTGCTGCGCGCCCCGTCACCATGGGGCGGCACGAGTTCTTGCTGCTTGCAATCGTATTGTAGGCAGTCAGGCAGAAGCACGATGGTACTGGATTAAATGTTTTCTGAGTGCACGTTTGTTAAGCATGGAGCTAGTAGTGGTATGGTAGTGGTATGTGATGCATCGAGATCCGCCATCAGAGATGGTGGAAAGCAGTCGAGGTTTCGGGTTCTTGTGGAACGGCCTCGTTTGCTGGATGGGGACGCCGACAGTCTAGATACCAAAGACGTCATTGAGAAGCTTTCAGCAGCTGTCAAGCTTGGCGTGGGCATCTTTGCAAATCCGACTTTCTCATCTGTTCGCCCTACAGGGGAAGAGAGCTTGTTTGACAAGCAGTTCGTCATCCCGCTTGCCAGCGGCAAAACAACGCCGCACTCAACGCCTTCTGGTGCCGTGTCGGACATTGTCTGGCTCAGACAAGATCAGATGCTGACTTCTGTAGCACAAAGCGAGATACCGGACCATTGGCCTCCTGCTGGGCTTTTGGACGTCTTTATCCTAGCCGTGTTTGAGCCGGCGCAGGAGACCTTGAGCGTTGCCGTGGATGCGGGCTTTACCAAGCCCTTCGGCTGCGAGGACATGGAGCCCGATGTCGAGGAAGAGCCCGATAAGAGCCAGAGCCCGTGGGACGAAACATGGCTGAAGGCATCTAAGGCAGATATACATAATTCATATGTATTAATTCACATTCGCATCTAGTTTTGCAGACTGGTACCCCCTTTCTGACGGGGGACGACCGCTCTTCCAACAGGTTCTAGTCACAGCACACCTACATGTGCCAGATGGGGGAATTCATTGTGAGCTAGCAGCTAGACACATGAGGTGGTGGGCCCGAGTGCGCCAAAGATTTTTCCGATGATTGCCACGCACTTCGTGCAGCGCCGGCAGTTCTTAAGAAGATGGAGATTCGAAGAGGCATTGAAGCAAGACCTCAAATCTGGCATCGCATTGTCCCACGCCATGAGATCGGCAGGACTGCTGTCAGCGTTTAGTCTACTGAGTCCATGTGGAGTAGTGGCAAGTGGAGAAGTTTGTGGCAGCAGCTACTTGCAAAAGCTAGCCACGCTGGATGCCAGGACCCAATCCCTTGTTGGTGCCTGTGCTGGAACTGGACGTGCAAGCGTTGAGCTGCATGGGTGGCGACGGGGGAAGTGCCACAATCGAAGCACTACCGGGGGGTGCTTTGAGGTGCGTTCCGTCTTGAGAACTGGGGGTTCTTCCCGCTGTCCCAGCTCAAGCTGACACTGTGTCAGGCCATCCTGGTGGATTGACCGGATGGGAAACTCTGTAGACATGCCCCGACCACATCTCAGCGCTGAGATGGAAGAGGAGCACTCAGAAAGCCTGAGAGGATAATATGTCCCAGGCCTTCGTGTACAAAGTTCAGGGCTCTGCTAACCAGCCTCGATAATGTGTTTGTCGGCACTGGCAAAGACTGCCGGAGCCGCAACCCGTTACTTGTTTCCTAGGAAAATCGGGCCGGCTTTTTTGATGACAGATGCTGCGCTTGCATGCACTTCCTTGGCGCAGGTATCCGGAAGGTGCTCATGAGCTTCAATTTTCCCTGGAGGCTCGCCGCCCCGGAGCGCCTCGCAACCTTCGGGCATGTGAGGAATTTTCGACATGGAGTATTTTGACGGGAGTGCTCTGCAACAGGAAGATGGGGCATTCACCGAGTGTCGCTTGAAGACCCTAGTCCTTGACGAGGACGGATTGCAGAATTGTGGTACGGGCGAAGGCAAGAAACCGTGGTGCAGGTACCAGAGGCTGCACCGGCTTTCCTGGCTCCCGGCGAGAGGCGCAGAATGGCGCAGACGAGCAAGTGAGGCACACGGCGGTGGTGGGTCCATCTTTCAGGCCAAGCAGCTTCCGAGCCAAGCAAGCAGAGGCACCGGAACGGATTAGCATAGGCAGCCTGGGGAGGGGTGGCGTTGCAGCAGGTGTGGTGTGCAGCCCTCAGCGAGTTTCAGGAGCTGGATGCGCTGGATGTCGCCCGTGCCTGGGTTAGTCCGGAGTCGTTGTCGGCGGAAGAGCTGTGCTGGGGCTTGGCATTGAATCAGGTCATGAAGGTGACGTTTCGCGCGCCCGCGCGGGCCCTGATTCGAGAGGTGCGTGCATGCTGTTTGTCATACTCTCGAGGGTGCCCTTCGATCGCAGCAAGGCAGAATCGCCCGAAGCTCCGGCGGTCATACTAAAGGCCAACACCATTGGCAGCGATGCCGAGGCTACTCCAAATCCTTTTTGCCCATGCTTTTTGTTGTATGGCCGGGGGGGGGGGGCAGGGCGGACGAGAAAGTCCTCACAGGTGGAGTTGGCGCACAGCAGTTTGGAAGAGATCGAACTGGCAGAACAAGCTGCGACAGTGTTTGGCTCAATCGTTACATTACATCGGTGTTGAGCTGCTGTGCTGTCAATGCTCGCCTCATGTGTCTTTGAGGCCGGGGAAATCACCCACAGGCCATGGGCTTGATTCTTTTGTTTCAAAATTTCGCCATGAGCTCTTTCGCACCATTGATTTGCACCAAGAATATGGACTGTTCTGGTTATCAGCGTTGATTTTGGCTCGGGTCAGTCGCCGGGTTGTGCAATTTTTTCGTTACGTGGACGCCGAGCTGGCCTCATTCTGAGCATGTACAGAGGCTTCAGCATTCGTGTGTTCTCAACTGTTAGATTGCATTTCTAACCAGGTCTACCATGAGTCGCTGGCTCCTTGCGGCCGTGGCGCCGAGCCTCGTGATAGGCAAAGTGAAGATCGAGGTGCGCAACCGTTTGTCTGTGGTTCTTCATTATTACCTAATATTGAAGTGCAGGCCATGGAGCATGACATCATGCAGATCCAGGTCGATCGCCCTGCACGACATGTTCCAACTTCACTCTTGTCGCTGACTCGAGGCATCCACATTCGATGGCATCATCTCGAAATTCAGAGAGAGTTCTGTGAGCAGTGCTTTCCTCAGGAGTTGAATTCTGTTGAATTTGTGTTTGCGCACCACTGCGTTCCTGCTTGCTCAGGTTTGTGGTTCTTCAAGGACGATGGCAAGGAAGATGGTAAGTTTCTGGATGAGTACAACAAGGCCTGCACAACTGGTGGCACTTGTTACCTGGACCCGTTTTTGAGGGATCGCAGATGCAAAGGCGCGTGCCCCTGGAATTCGACACAGGTAGCCTCTGACATGAAGGGCATGGCCAAAGTTTGTGCCATCAACTGCAACGAGTGCGCAACACAGTCAGGGGATGTGCACGTTGTTTGGCTGCCGAATTTATGTGAAGCTGCAGTGTTCCGAACGGACTTGAGCAGGTACTCCGTGTTCTGCGACAAGCAGGGCGTTAAGGAGCATGCTTGCTTGTGCTTGCCGGTTCCTATACTTACAACTGCATACCTTTGCTACCTAAACCCGAAACCCCAAATATCCCGAAACGTCCCTAAAGAAACTTCCCTAAACCCTGTTGAGGAGACTCCGGCCGTCATGATCTACCCCCCAAACCCCGTGCCTGCCTTCAAGTTAGAAGGCAAGCTCGAGGGCAAGGCCGGGGGTTCTTCGATCTCCATCTCCATCTCTATCTGGGAGTTTCCGAAAAATTTGAGGTATCTTATTTTGGGGTCCTTAGAACAAGGATCCTACTCTTTAGGGTACTATATCAGCAGGTTTCCGCCATCTGTATCGATAGATATCCATATCTCTATCTCTATCTCTGTCCATCCTTCCACCATTTAGCAGCCCCAGTTCTGAGAAGCACGGCCAGCTGCGAGGCCGTCTTCAACAAGCTTGCCAAATTCATGCCAGACCAGACCGAAAGACTCACCAAGGCCACCGACGGCGCTTTGCATGCTGTTTAATAAAGCGTCGTGTGCTAGAATGCTCGTGTGAAGGATAATGTCGACAAGTTCCTTACAACGGATGTGACGAAGCCCAAGGCACTCCCGAGCAGGGCTTGAAATGGTCAGGTGATTTTTGTATCACGCACGTCAGGGCCAAGGTTGTGATTTGATGAGCTTCGAAAGCTGGTGCAACATCGCCTTGTCATGAAGGCGCTGCTCTTCTCCAATAAAAAATCCGTCCCTCTGATGTGGAAGGCAGGACTGGCTGCCTTGGCAAAAGCACATCCGTGCATGTCAGTGCTCAAATTCCAGGCGCTTTCCTCGGAGACGGCCTCTTCACTGCATACGGCGAGTGCTAGCTCAGGGGGTTATTAGCAGACATTGTGCCACTTTCGTCAATTATAATGCTCTTGGCTAGAGGTGCTTGCTGACTGCACTGCGTGGGCTTTAGGTATTCAAGCGAACAGTGAAGTTTGGCTTCGTGACGGAGGATCAGTCGGACATTGTGCAGCGATTCAAGGCCGCCAGGAACAAACACTGGATGTGATGCAAAGGCATATGTGTTTTCACAAGGGTTTGCTGTTCTGATTGGATTGCTATCTTCGCGGCGGGGCTTCGTGCCCACGCCCGCGCATTCCTGCAGACTATCCAGCTGCAGTCCTAAGTCTGACAAGTCACATGCGCAGTTGAGACAGGTGAAGAAGTTTCCCACTGCTGGAGCCTCGGTGGTCCTCGGTGAGCCAGTCACATTCCATCGACTCTTGGAAGGTGCTCATACAACAGGGGGCAAAGGGAGAGAAGAAGGCGCTCGCCGGTTGCGCCGGTTGCGTCTTTTCAGCACGTCGCTGACAGGACACATATTCCGGAGAATTCAACTTCTTGGCCTTGAAAGACTGGGTCAACTTGCATTCTGAGTCCGGAATGGGCTGAGCACTCAGATGGGGGACATGAGATTTCCCTTGGTCCACGATGCGTGCTCATAAGCCTTAAGCCCGAAGCCCTGAACCCAAAACGCGAAACAGACCCAAGACACGTCAACTCCTAGCCCTTCGAGGTGACAAGGTGTCGAGCCCAGGAGGTGCCAAGGAAGAGACCGCCGAGGCGCCGAGGGAGAAAGGGGCGGACAGAGCAGAGACCAGGCCAAACTAATAACAGAAAGGCATCAGCATGGAAGAACGAGAAACCCACGACTGAGACATGTAGCTATATGTAGCTCAACATCAGGGGCGATGTACAAGGAGAGCTAGCCACGGCGAGGGTGCAGGTGTGTGGCGTTTGTGCAGTGCCCAGTGCGCTCAGGAGGCCAAGCCTTGGTTGGTGCAGGAAGTGCCAGAGCTCACTGTGAAATCCCACCAGGTCCGGGGCTGAGAGAGGCGTTGTACTGGTAGTGGGAGAAGCGCCGCGCCGCGGCTTTTCGAGGACGTTTGCTTCAAAGGCGAGGGTCTCTGTGTCATCTTCCTGAAGGACCGAGTCCTCTCCGATGCCGAATCTCCCAGCAAGCCCCAGGCCCCAGGCAAGCCCAAGCGCCCATCTCGCTGCGTTGCGAGGATGGCGAAGCTTCCCAGGCTGAGATCGACATGCTCACAGGCCCCGGCCCGAATGCGTCCCTCTCACTTCTCATCCTATCCATCATCCGTCTCAGGGGCCCAGGCCCAGGCGTCTTTTGAAGCGATCTCGGCGTTGTGATGGGAATGTAGCGTCACAAGTATCCTTGCACACTCTGGATCGGTTCTTCGCGGGGAGGTCTGTCCAAGAAGTACACATCGCAGCTGAGCGACCGTGGTGCCAAGATGAAGTGGATGCTTGCCTGTGTGAGTCTTTATTTGCCAGGCGCAGTATGGTTTTTGTGACTTCGGTCTGAGGATGTGGATGAATTTGAATGTAGAGAAGGCCTACAAGGACTGTGCATCGACCCTGCTGCCTCCGCACGATCTCATCCCCTGAGCACCGGCCTTAATGGTATGCCCTTCGCAGGACTTGTTCAAAGCTTCGCAGCTGCCATCTGCTGCGGTCTTCAATCCTCACAAGAGGCTGGGAGCACGACCCAAACGCTTCCGGGCATCGGGCTGCGAGAACGGACCGGACCCAGGCTGCGCTTCACGCTGTTGGATCACGGCGAAGACGGTGAGGCGAACCTTCTAAGAGGGAAGTGCTCAGCTGCGGCTTGGGCTTTGCAGTGCCCCGTGTGCCGAGGTGAAGGGCGACGAGCAGGGCATCATCAAGCTCTTGGATAAAGTGCTAGGAGCGCTCTCTGGGCTCCGGGGCTAGGCCGCGACACGGGGATTTTGCGCAGGAGGCGATGCGCGCTTCACGATGGTTCCGGGCCAGAAGCTGCCGGCCTGGGCCCAGCGCGAGGCGCCTGCGAAGAAGGCCCGGCCGGGGGCCCACCTTTTGCAGAGGTTTCGGTGATAATTTGATAGAGTCTTGATTAGTAATTCTCATGGCCATGCCATGCTGTTTACTGTTTGTTCTTGAAACTCTTTTCAGAGAACCGCTGAGGGCTGCGTGACATGGCTTTCATGAGACAAGGCTCACACATGCAGGAGCGCAGGTCTTTCTTACGATCCTCAATCATGGTTATAATCGTAATTGTCAGTTTCATATTCACTTTCATCTTCATGTCTAATACGATTTTTTTATCGTGTCATACCAATACGAAGATTAGTAGTAATAATTCTAGTATTAATAATCCTAGCATTAACAATACTAATCGGAAAGACGAACACGAAACGAATGCTCATGCAGATGCTAATGCTAGTAACAATAATCCTGCCCACAATCAGAATAGCAATAGTAACAAGTAGTTAGCTAAATAGATATTGGATGAAAGAACATGAACTGCATGCTTGAGCTATGCTTTCCTGGCAGGCGGAGCTATGAGGAAAGGGGTGAGTGCACCACTGTGTTCGTCAGGGCTGTGCGAGCTGTGGAACTGTGGAGCAATTGCAGTGGTAAGACTCAAGACTAGAAGTGGCAAAAATCTTTGATCTGTCCTCACTGCACCTCGCCGCAGATGGATTCCAAGAATGCCCGGCTGCGTGCGTGGGTCGGTATGGCATCACTTGCAGTAGGTGCCCAGCATTAATGATGCTCATGCCACGCGGACCTTCGCTGTCCTGTCCCGATTCGCAGGACTTTACAATGTCCTGTAGGCTGCGAGTTTTTGTCACTCCATTGAATTTGCGCTCAAGCGCATGAGTGCTGTGCAGATAGATCGCAGGCCAACAGATTCCTGAGCACCCTGATGACATTGCAGATTGAATCTCTGCAATCGGGTTGTCGGCATACGTGCCCAATGGCTCGAAGACTGTGGCCAAGAATTGGCTCTCTTCCCTTCTGTTGCTAAGAGTTCTCCAAGTTCTTTGTTCAGACGTCTTAAATGCCAGGACCACAACAGTGGGGGAGGGAGCATGAAAAACCAAGCCGGGTGCTCTGCCAGGCTGCTGATCGCTGAAGAAGCATGAAAACAAGGGCAGCTTTAGACTGCTCCGAGTTCTGCCCGCAACTGCCTGCAAGCTGGAAGCACGTTCTGGGATGTCTTGTGCACTTCGTAGAACCCCATGCTTGGACGTGCAGTTATCTACTGAGCAGCGTCCTCGCTGGCTGCCTGAAAGCCGCGAAGGAATCCAGAGCAGTGAAGGCCACTTGCGATGGGAAGTCTCCCGGCTCGGCCCAGATTTTACTCCATGGAAGGTCCGCTTCAACCAGCACGGTGTCATGAGCAACCAGCCACCGGGCAGTTAAGATAAGGATTGCTTGCAACACTTCGTTGCCAACGTTTGCACGGGCCGAGGATGGCATAGAGACTTCTCGCAAGGTTCATTCTCCGCAGCCGTGGCAGACAGCTCCTATGCGAGGCAGGCTTCAGTAGCTGTTTTGGTGTTGAAGGCTCATGGCTGGCTCTCTGACAGGCTTTGGTGTGTCCTACCGCCGAGCAGGCGCAGCGACAGGTTGCAGCAGAAGAAAGAGCCGCTGAGCGCGTGCGCTTCAGAACGTTGCGGACGCTGAACACCCCCGCTTCGACATTCTGGGACCAGTGGAGAATTCCAGCGTTTCCGCTCTCCCCCTGTACACAATGCACACACACAAGCACTCACACTTACGCAAAACGGGGAATTCCAAGGGCCATGGAAGACGAAATCAAAAGCGAAAACATGCGAAAGCTGATGTGTAGGTGCTGAACGGACCGGGCCTTCCTGCGTTTGCACCTGAGGTCTCCCAGTTTTGTCGGGCATGACTACGTGATATTACTGGCATGTGATGCTGGAGTCAAGTCAATTGATCACTGCGCGCTTGACAAGCATAAGGCACCGCCAGTCTCAAAGTATTCCTGCGAGCGAGCACTGCCCTTGTTTCTGCTCGTTGGAGGGGAGGCCTTGTGGAACCACTGTTCGGCCGCATTGCGCTTCAGGTCTATGGGGTACTGACTCGGAGCAGCAGGCAGCTGCCAGTGCAAAAAGAGGCGGCACCCGATCCTGGAGAGCTGACAAATGGTTTGTAGCCTTCACTTGATGCTCCTGAGTTTGATGCTAATAGCTGTTACTGGCTCTTGGGGAATTCATACAATTTGCAGAAACTATTTCCAAAAGTCGCAGGCCTGCTGGCCCAAAACCTGACGCTGCCCGAGATGCAGAATTTTGCGTCTCAGGCAGCCTGCATGTCGGCCAGCCAGTGCTATAAGGTGTCGTTATGATATCCATGCGGATGTTGTTTCCGATGGCGCAGGCTGGAAGGAACATGTCATCAGCACGCAACGACTTGCCGGTGGTGCTGCAGGGCGGGTGGACATGCACAACAGTTTGCCAAATTTCAATAGTTGGAGGAAACAACAAAGACCGCGCATATCGGCGTAGTGTCTGTTGCAAGCAGCTCCGCGATGCAGCAAACGGGGTCGCGGTCTCTGTTTTCACTTTCATGCAGCATGAAGTCGTTTCTTCGAGTCTTGTGGTGCAATCCGTTGGCTTGGTCGTATTGGCACTGTTGCTATGTTTTCTCTCTGAGCATGCGACCGGTATGGAGACTCTCACAGCGCTTCCCGGGCGGCGCGCAGAGGACTCGGCTTAGCATCAGGATGGCAGATCTTGGGCCGGCGTTATGGCCTGTTGTAGTGTCCCTGGCCTTCAGCTACAGCTCCTCGCTCCACTTCTTGCCTTTGCCAAGCAATATCCCGGGATTTGACGCGCTGCAAGGCCCGCACCAGCGGTCACCAGCGGACGGCTTTGGCCAGTTTTGACATCTTCATGGCTGAAGACGTTCTGCTGCAACCTCCCGGCCCACTTTTGCATCTCTTGCAAACCGCAGATCCGCCGGGTGCTCCATTTTGCTCCACGGTTAATCCGTGATTCCGCTGGTCCTTCGCCTTCCCATGCCCATTTGGCCTTTCCAAACCTTGCATGATTCCCCGCTGGTGCTGCCCGCGTGCCGCAACCTCCCCTGCGCGCCACACTCTCCAAGGCATCGGCTTCCGGAGGGAGCGCATCCGAAACCTTTGACCCCACGACCCGACGCCGCCTCGCTCACCGCTGCCCGTCAGGCATTCATTGCGGAACCTCTCGCGCACCCCTCAGAGGCAATACCCGACTGTCCTTGCAGATCGTTCCCACGGGCCACCTCTGCCACCAGCCTTGTTGGAAGCCGAACCGGAGGCCCGCGTCGCCCTCTGCCAAACGATCCTCCTTTGCGCTTTGCCGTTGACGACGATCGCAACTTGTCTTCGAGGTCACTTGCCGACTCCTCGCCCCTGCACACCCGTACCTGCTGTCGCTGGACTTGCACTCGTGATCGCTCGGGCGCTCTCGCCATTCGCAATCCTTCTGGCGGCACCCGCCGGTTGTTGGAGACGTCCTGTGGAGACTCGTCGCGTGTTCCTTGGCCCGGGCAAGCAAGCACGCGCCTCCCTAGACAAGATTTACATCTTGTCGCCCGATCACATTGTCGACTTTCACTGCTGCTTGGAGCCGCTTCTGTGCTCCAGACCATGACCGCCACAAACGCGGGGCGCCGTTTTCACACTGGCCACGAAAGGCTTGAGAGCGGAGGATAGGACGCCAGGTAGCCGACCAAGAGATTTTGCAGCAGGCGGACAAAACGGTGTGTCAAGGAAAAAGCTGCAAACGGCGCGATCAACAGCCGCGATCTGGGCGACTCTAGCGACCACCTCATGCGCACACTTTATGTGCTCGCCCAGCCCGCTGCACTGGCGGACGTTGCGGCCATTCTCGCAGAAATTTGACCGTGGTCGCGTGTTGGACGGCATGTACATCGTGTGCCCGCCCGAGTCTTTGTTTGTGGCGCCTTCACCAGCGCCCCGTTGGCCCTTGCCCGAGTCCAACGCCAAACCCGCGTCTGAAACGCTTTGGGCGAGGCACCCAATCTTCCAGCCATCCATCCCCAACATGCCAGTAACGTTTGTGTATGGACGCGCCCAGTGCGGGGTGGTAGCGGAGGGCTACGCGACTGCAGACGAGCTCGACCACGGCTCGAGGCGGTGCTCACTTGTAGGTATGTTGCGGCCCACAGTACATGCGGGTGGGCTCCCACACCGGCCTGGAAGCGAGGTGATTCGGCTTTTTTGGGTCCCTTATGGAGGTCGACGTGCCTCCCGCCCTTCACTCTACTCCCCCGCCCGCTTTAACGGCCAAATCGAACTCCGCACGCCGATGCCGATGCACGGGCGCTGCCGAGCGCCGTGGCGTGACGGATGCAGCCGCAGTTGCCGGATCTACCTTGCCTAAGACATCCTTCCCCTTTTGCGGCCATAGTTTCGGTCGTTTCCGTGATGAGATCGCTTCTCCGGCAACATCAGCAAAGCTTCCTGCACTTCCCCTATACCACCTCCACGAAACCCGCAGCAAGTGGACCGGAAGAAGGACAAAGGTCGTTTGAAACAAGGTAGTAAGCAAGGTGATAACTGCGCCTGCCACTCCGCCTCCGCCTATGTCGCTGTGGCCTAGCTGTGGCCCATCTGCCAGCGTGCCCACCTGTGGCGCTAGCAGTCAAGAGTTGCGACACCCGGCACCGACACTGCAGGACACGCCGCCTTTCATGCGCGCCGCAGTGCGGAGCGCGTTCACGCAAACACTCAGCGAGGTTCGCGCGGCCACCGCTGCAGGCCCGAAAGCCAGCCAGCCAGGTCGGCACGGGCCTGGAAGTTGTTCCTGCTCGTGCTGCGTATGCTGCTGACGCGGGCGGCGCAACAAGGCCCGTAACGGCGAGCCGAATTGCTAAACCGCGTTGCGGCGTTCCAACATGGCCAGTGGACCCAGCTCATCCGCAGTGCCATGCCGTCTCTGCAGCGCTCGTCGGCCCATGAGCAGGAGTTGCCGCCGGACGAGGTCTCTGAGCGCAAACGGAACCAGGCGTGCGCAAAAATCCACATAGTCTGCCAAGGGGAAGTTTCACGGGCTCGCCACGTGCTGACTGCGGCACTCGCGCCAGGCTCGGGGGCCACGTGGCGAGAACTAACCGACCCGCACCGGCGGCCCCGCAACCACTCTCGCCAATACCGGCCGAAGTCCTGGCATACGAACCTGAGTGCCGCATCCGGCGTCTTGCTGTGGCAATTGCGCTACGCGAGGCAAAGCGTGGGGGAGCCGCGGGCTTGTCGGGCTGCGGGCTGAGCTCTTGAAGCGGACGCCATGGAGTTGCTCGCCTTGCTCGCACACGCTCACGTCCCGCCAAAGATCCAGACCGCACTAGCCATGGCCCGCTTGACGGCTTTGCGGAAGCCCAACGGCGGAGTGCGGGGCATAGCCACGGGCGACGCTTCTCGCGGCCTCGTCTCCCGCACGCTCGCCAAGGGGCAACGGTGTTGGACGAAGTGTGCGTGGGGCTCTTTGGACGCGACATGACGTTACCACTGCGGAATCGGCTCCAACCTCGGCAAGACATGGGTGATAGCTGCCAATGAAGGCCCGCCGCCGCCCGGCATCGCCGAGCTGGGCGACGATGTTTGGAGGAGCGACAAGCCGTCGGGCCAACGCGGGATCGTGGTGCTGGGCAGCGCTGTTCTGCGATGCCACGCTCGTTAGCCCTGTGACACGCGAAGGCGTGCCCTATCCGCGGGCCGCTTTCACCCCGGCGTCGCCACCTACCCCGAGCTGCGACGCGGAGGAGCCCAACGCCTTTGCGTCCTGGCTGCGGAGGTCGGAGGGCGCTGGAACGCGGATGCGCCCGAGCTTGTGCGGCAGCTCGTTCGCGTCCGGGCCCTCCGCGCGCCGCCAGCCTTGCGCGCGGTTGCCTCGAGTGCCTGGGCACGACGGTGGTGGGGCATGCTATCGATCGCGGTGCAGCACGCTGTCGTGGTTGTTCGCCCGCAGCGCTACAACCCAGCAGCCGGCCCTCGACCACGTCCTCGCGCTTGCGGAGCCGGCGGGCCGAGTCGCCTCCCGCTCCGGTGAGCGGGGAGGTTTACCCTAGCGTTTGCACGCTTCGAGGAGAAAAAAAACACGAGGCCCCTGCGAAGTTCTTGTGCGTAAGATTTGCGATTGTCTCGGCAGCTTTTGGTGGGGTTTTCTCGGGTGGGGGTTCTTTGGTCCACGGCTTCTCCTCCAGCAGCTTCGCCTTGGCAGCTAAAGCCTGGTCAGGGTTCCGGGTGTCATTGGGCTCGTATGGTAGGACCTGGTAGGGTCGAGGGCTACGGATGGTTAGGGATACAAGATATTGCGAGTTTACAGGGTCAGGCACCCGGTTCCTCGTCGGAAAGGCGGATGTGCAAGTAGCCGTTCTCTTCCAGCACCAGCACATTCGGGATTTCGGCCGCGACCGCGTGGACGGGGCTCACGAGAGGGAGGTCATTCATCGGGGCACCAGTCCACGTGTGCTTGCTCCTCGGGGGCCAACTCCTTCAACCTGATGCGAGCACAGCTGTGCAAAAGGGGAGCGGTCGACAGCTTGGTGAGTTACATTCCGCCGGGTGGCTTGGCCCTTCGCTTCAGTTTTGGGCTCAAGCACGGCGCCTCGAAAGACGCAGGAGCCTGGCTCACGGGCGTGCCCACTGACACCGCCACATCGCTGCCGCCAGAAATCATGCAGGTTCTCTGCGCCGACACCTTCGCTTCGTGTTGTCATCGGGTTTTGCTGGAGCCTCGCTCCAAGCTGTGCTGCGCCCCACTCGCGGGCCGCTTTCGCCCCCGGCGTGGCTCTGCGCACCGCCGAAAACCTGCAAACACGCCACCCGTACCCAGAGTTGCAACGTGAAGGAGCGCAACGACTTGCTGGGGCTGCCGCTTGATTACAGCTCGTCGTGCTGCCACTTCACTGTCTGAACGGTCCGCAAAAAAGGCCGGAGCAAGTAGATAACTTTTGAGAGATTAAGGACAGTACTATCCGGCAGCCACAAAAAAAGGGTGTCAAACAAAACCTCTGCGTCCTCGCTGCAGAGGTCGGAGGCCGCTGGAACGCGGATGCCAGCCTTGCACGCGGTTGTTTCAATCGTTTGGGCACGACGATGGTGGGGCATGCTGTCAATCGCAATGCAGCACGCCGTCAGGGGCACGGCGGACGGCGCTTCTTGGTTGTTCGTTCCCGCGCTACGCTGCTGGGCAGGAACCGGCCCTCGACCACGTCCTCGCACTCGCCGAGGCGGGCTTGCCTCCGGTTAGCGCGCCTCTCCGACGACGCCATCACTTGTGTGAGAAAAAGTAAAGGGCGCTGGAAGGGCGGGGCTTGCCGCTTCGTGCATCGTCCGCTCGCAAAGGGTCTCCGCCCGCTCTCCGTTGTGTTTTGGTCACGATGCCACGCATTCCTTTCAGAACAGTCTTGCGGATGCACTTACCACCCTCGAAGAATGAAGGAATGCTACCTCCGCGGTGGTTTGGTTGACAACTTCGAGTGACATTGACACGCTCTTCCCACTTCTGTACATCGCGTGATTTGCAGACGCGATCGCACCAGTCTGCCATGTCCTTGTAGAGCGAAGTGACTGGGTCGAGCAGTTTTTGCACGACCACGCCGTCGTAGCCACGGAAACACGAGAAACGCTGACGGAGCTTCGGATCAAAGTTCTGTAATATGGAGCGCTATCCGATTCACGCTTGCATGGCATGTTCCGGAGGTTCCCCGTATAATTATTTGGGGAATATGTTCGTGTACTGGAAACGTTTACTTTTTATCCAGTATTTCAATATAAATCTTCGGGAAAAATAAAAACAAGGTAAAATACAGGTACAGAGACAAGGCAAAAGAAAGGTGCCTTCTTCGGAAGAAACCATTTTGGCTCAAGCTAAATTTTGGCTCAAGTCTCGTGCCAGGTAGCTTCCGTAGCTGGGTGGGCTCGCGCATGGAACCAGTGTCTGTCACCCTGAATTTGGGTCGCTGCTCTCTATGGTCGTTGCTTTCTCATCGTCTCGGGCTGAAGTTTACATGGACTGCATTGCTCAAGCTGGCGGTGATTATGGGCTGTTTTTCAATTGGCGGAAAGTCGAAGCCATGCCCATTCGCTGTGTTTTTAATGTCCTGAAGCCTGATGGCCACCCTGTTGCATGCAAATCTTCCTTGGTTTATTTGGGTAGTCTGCTAGACAATGCTGGGGACATTGGACCAGAGCTCAATCGCCAACTGGGCTCGGCCAGAGCTGATTTTCAGGCTCTCAACCGAGTTTGGAAGCACGCTTGCATCACTGCACGTCGCAAGATTCGCATATGATGGCTTTCAAGCGCGATCTTTGCGAAAGATCCTTGGAATCCCGCACTCTTATCTCAGCCGTGTGCCCAACGTGGAAGTTCTGAAACAGGCTGCGGCCAAACCATATTCCAAGATTTTGATGTACAGGCAACTGCAGCTCATTGCCAGGATTGCTGCGCTTCCTTCCTCGGACGTCATGCGAACATGTGTTTTTGAGGAAGGTTCGTTTCAGCTCCAAGGTCACGCGAAGCNGATTTTGATGTACAGGCAACTGCAGCTCATTGCCAGGATTGCTGCGCTTCCTTCCTCGGACGTCATGCGAACATGTGTTTTTGAGGAAGGTTCGTTTCAGCTCCAAGGTCACGCGAAGCGCCCCAAACAAGTGTGGACCTCCCAGGTATATCAGCTGGCTGTACAGGTGGCAGGAGATTTTGAAGAGTTGACTCGTCTTTGGTCGTCTCCACCGAACGTGTGGCGACAACGTGCACNGGCAGGAGATTTTGAAGAGTTGACTCGTCTTTGGTCGTCTCCACCGAACGTGTGGCGACAACGTGCACAATCCTTTTGCTTCGGGAACTAATTGTTCCTTCCATGCCCATGTGTCACAGTACACCAGGCTTTGACTGATTGACTGACTGCTCTCTCACCGCCGCCTTGCAAGGGGAGTATCTAGTGCTCCGCGAAACAGACGTCGTCGCAGCGAGGGGGAGGATCGCCTCTGAGCGACCTCCCCCAGAGGAGCCCGCGTCACCCGCACAGCAGCGTCAGCCGCCGCCACCCCCACCAGCTCGGAGGCGGGCCCCTGCAAACCACAGCGGCGGCACCGACCGCCGAGGAAGCACAACGCCGCCCCCACGCCCCCTTGCGAAGCCCACCAACAGCGGCAAGCACCGTCGAGGGGGCA
>BGNK01000340.1:173858-216734 GCA_003297005.1 Symbiodinium sp. clade A Y106 | reverse complement strand
CCTTTGCTTGCGCGCTGCCGCTGCAGCTGGCGCCCACCTCATCCACGCAGGATGGGAGGGCCGGCCCATGTGGAGCACTATCCATGACGGCCTGCGACCGGCCCAATGCGACCTGCCTGAGCCTGGCGAGCGGTGCCAGGGCTGGCAGCATCACGGTTCTCGCGCCTGTTCAACCCGTTTTCGCGACACCGAGTTGCTGCCGGCCCTTGCGCCGCCCGCGCAGGCGCTGCTGCGTTCGCAGTCTGGGCCCTTTGCTGCAGTACCTGTATAGTTCCAAAATTAGGTGCCTGACGTGTACACTCCACGTTTGTGACTCTGTGTAGGTAGGTTGTTCTCTCAGCAGCCTCGCAGCTTCGGTGGTGCGGGAGGGAGAAACGTGGGAAGTCTAAGCTCGCAAATGCGTCTGGCACGACGCCGCACACGAGCATATTGGCGATGATCGAATCCTGTGGGATTCTGCGAGCCAATGTCCATAAAATGCTCACGCCAATCATTTGGACAAGCTTGTTGCACACCGGGGTTGGAAGATGAATACGACCAGAAGGCTGCCGTACGAACAATCAACGTCTGAATGGCGAATGAGCGAATGCATGTTTCCATGTCGACCTCCTCCCCGGACATTTCACGTCAAGATTGCCGAGGCATGCATGGGCACGCCACGGCGGGCGCGTAATTACGGTCGTAGTGGGAATCGGGAACCGCAGGGGCACTCATCTCCGAACCGCCTTTGTGTCACGACGTCGCTGAGCGGGTGGTTCCAAGAACATTTCATGCCAGTTTTGGCGTCGCATCAATTCCTCGCGTACCGACTGGTATGCTGCAGCGAAAAAACGGACAGCGCATGACATCCTCAATCCAACCTGGGCGTGTCCCTGCGTATAGTATGTCAGCGTGCCGGAAGGACCTAAACGTGATCTGACGGGCATCGGCGCACTAGCCGGATCAAGGCGACGTCTTTGATGCTCGCATGAGTCTCGTGATGCTCAGGTGATGCTCCATCATCTCTGTCGGATGCCTTCCTTTTAACCGGCGCGGTGAGAGAGCGCAGGTGCCCTCGACGTGGACACCCTTGCAGCGAAAACCGGCGTGATAAAAAAGATAAAGCTTGATGAAAGCGCAACCCCGGCTTCGACGCCCTCGATTGGGCCACTGTCGCCGCCGCGCTTCCCCCCCCATCCGCCCCCCCTCCACCTCCCCCAACCGACCTGACGAAGCGGCCGGGCCGCAGTGCTTCAAAAAAAAGGCTGGCAACTACGTGCCGCGCTCCCAGATGAGCTCGCGTATGAGACGCATCTTGCTGACCTCCCACCTGTCACGTGCGTTGCTGACAAGTGGGGCCAGCTGCCACGGACGACCCGCATGGCGACCACCACGCCGCGCGCGCAACCTCCGTCGTGTTGTTCACGTTCCTTGAGCACGCCGTCGCGAACAGCGCGTGCGTGCCGAACGGCCGGGCGAGGGTCGCTCGCCACGTCCGCCTCGCCGACATGAACCTCGATGTGCCCATCGCCGATGAACGGCGCATCGAGGTTGTCGCGAACGGCTTCCCGTTTGGCATGGATCCCAGCTCGCACTCGATGCCACTTTTGTTTCCCCCCCACACGTCAAGGCGAGGCAAACCAGTCGCCGATGTCCAGCCGGGCTGGGTTGTGACAAATGCACGCACCACAAACGGCGCAGCATGGCGCAGCACATACCCTGAACTTGGCCACGCCCGACGCTGCCGTCGGAATTCAGGTCGGCGGCCGGCGCTGGCACAGTTAATCAAGTTAATCAACTCAAACTTTTGCTAGTATGGTCCAAGTCCAGAACCACCAAAGCATGGAAGCTAGCAGTCCTTTTTGACTTACAGTTGACTGAAGCAAAACAATTTCGCATAGACGCATGCTTAGACCAGTCCTACAAGTACCGCCCACGCATGTGGATCGAGAATGGACAAACCTTAAAGTAATCAGGACACTTGCCGAAACCTTTAAATACAAACATGTAAAATTTTCCGAAGCATGGCGAGGACGCAAGATCACTTACTCTCTTAGGACACATTCTCCGGTCCCCACCAGCAGACCCTATGAGACAAGTCCTTTTTGAGCACGGAACGTATGCACCACGAGCCGAATTCATCCGAAGGGTACGCAAACCAAGGGCGAACTGGCTATCCGAGACATGCACAGAAGCTTATACATTGGTGGCTCCCCACACTGAGTTTCATATCAACAGTTCGGAACACATGAACCACCTTGTGAATAGGGCAAAGCATCGACAAACTCCTTTCGGGAGTAATAAATCTTCAACCCCAAGTCAAAGGTTTTTCATCGAATACTTCATCGAATATCTTGCTTAAGCAAAGTAGGCGAGCTGCTGTTAAAATAGCTCGAGACTTCGAGTAGAAGGCCGGCGCGGCTTCCGTGCGCTTGAGATCCGCCGCGCACCAAGCTGGCGTCCCACAGATGGATGCGGCTGTGCGTTGCGGCTTCTGCTTCGTCGGTTTTTTGCGCTCCCGGAGCAAAGCGATGGCCACGCGCCGCCCTTGGGAGACCTGCTGGCGCGGACTTGCGGGACCGAGCACTTCCTCGATGTGCAAATTGAAGTGTAGATGTGAGACACTGCTTTGTGCAACACCCATTACAGTCTGGAATTGCCGGACGTCATTAAAACACCTCATTATACAACGAACGCAACAGTTGGATGCAAAAGATTGTGCGCAAGGATGCCACACCTTGTCTGTGCAAATCAGAGCCGTTTCATTTCCAGAACCAGCCCTCACGTGTCATGGTTGTTACTTGTGAATATCAATGCTTTTGCCACGGTTTCTTAGGCGTTTATAGGCTTTTAATTCGTGGTGGAGGGCCTGGGGCACAACTGGCTCACCAGCGGAAACCAGCAGCAGGAGGCGATTGTGCCTGGAGCTCCAGCAGCGAGCTGGCCGCAAACGGATCGTGGGTTCGGAGCCCAGCGGCCCGAGGTGGCAGCGTGGCGAACCGGGCTTGAAGTGCAACTGTGATTTGAATGTTGGGTCGTGGGTTGCTTTCGGGTTTTGTTGATCCATGCCTGGCTGGACTGCTGCCGCCTGCTGAATCAGGGGCAAGTTCGCTCGAGCTTTGCTCGGCATTGGTGGGGATGTTGCCTGCCATGGGCAACATCCACAGATGAACAGCACATGCCCCGATGGCAATATTCCGCGGCGAAACACCGGCGAGCCAGCTGTGCATGAGGTCCTGCAAGACGAACGCTGTCTGCACGCCCCTGCCCCCAGCCGGCTCCCGCGGAGGACCCAAGGCTGCCGGCACAACGTAGACTGCAGGTGCACTGGGATCGCGCTCGTACCGGTCGCCAAAAGTGGGCGTGAAAGAAAACGAAAATGTATGAGTTTCTGGTTGGCTGCAGCGGCACCCGTTTTGATTTTTAGAGGGCGTTTTATCTAATCCGCGACCTCAGGACACGCAACGTAAGACACCAGAAACGGGTGGTTGTTCATTACGTTAGCCGGCATGGTGTGCTTGCAGGTCGCTTGTTGAAAACCTTGATCCACTTGCTTGCGTGTTGCAGAGCCATGTTGCAGGTTTTAAAGCAGATGTCCAAGAGCAAGTCCTCGGACAAGCGTGTTTTCGCACTGCTGGGTGGCGGCCCTGCATCTCTGGCTGCCGCAGAAACGCTACGTCAGGAGCTAGACCTGGGCAGGTTGTATTTGCCCTAGCTGGTTAAAATTTGGTGAATCACTCTTGGTCTTGGATACGCAATAAAAGAATGATGCCCGTCTTTCGACAGAACCGCCCGGAGGATTTTGGAGGATATGTATCATGTTTATAGATGAATATATATATATATATGTGTGTGTATATATATTATATATACTCAGATATATGTACATGTTCTTTTTGTGTCATGCGCGATCACCTCGAGCGCCATAGTATCAATGGTTTAACTGGTGGTACTTGTTATCATTGTTATCGTAGTGGTTCATGTTGTTATGACAGACATTGCAGCGACCATTATCTATGCATGTTCGTGTTCGTATATCTACAAAATCACATTTGGAGGGGTGCACACGCCTCGATATGCTTTGCATTTTTGTAACTGTCAGAGTGCACCTATGTACGTATGTGCGTGTGAACCGTGCGTATGTGCACATCTTGAAACGGCGAGAACCGACATCGAATGTTGCCAGCCCTGCAGACAGGAAGGCTTCACCGGTCGCATTGTCATGGTCACCCGCGAGCCGCATCTACCATATGATTCTTTGGCATAAATGTTCTCGCAGTGAGGGCCGTGCTTTCTGGCAGAATTTTGCTCTTGTCGAGTGCCAGTTCACAGTAGACTGTCAGCCCAGGACCGAGTACAGCTTTCCAAAGCGCTGGACAAGCCAGCAGCCAAACCCGAGTTTACGACATTGGTTTTCAGGGCTCCAAGCTGTGCAAGAAGTCTGTGCAGCACGGAGGTTGGTGGGATCCGTGCAGGGGCTTGTCCGATATTCGTTTGTGCGTGGTGCTAATAAGGTAGAAAAGCTGCTGCTTCGACCAGAAAGCTTCTACAAGGACGGAACGATCAAAGGTTGGAACCTGGAATATGCACGGCCGATGTCCCGTCTGCAACCTTGATCGGGGACGTTGCGACAACCAATGCAAGGTTTTGCTTTCACATCATGGAATGAACGTTGTGCCAGGATTACGACATTGAGGTCGTGCGAAACGCTTCCGTTACCAAGCTGGACACCAAATCGCAGAACGTGCACTATACCAACGGCGATGCACAAAAGGATCGTGTTTGCTTGCCAGTATCGATTCGTACAAGCAGCAGAAACATCCAGTTGCATGTCTTGCTGCACGCATGAAAGCACCCTCCCCTTCGTGTGCAAGCAGGAAACGCTCCACTACGACAAAGTTCTGGTTGCAACAGGGGGTACCCCCAGGAAGCTCTTCGTACCTGGCTCCGACATGAAGAACATCTTCACGTTGAGGCTGCGTTTCTTCATATTGTCACTGACCATGCCACATCCACACACGTCATTGAGTGTCGTCGACCAGGACTCCCGAAGATGCGGCGAAGATCGCGCAGTTGGCCAAAAAGGGGCAGAAGATGATTGTGGTAGGCGAGCTTGTTTCCATCGCAGCAGGGACTTCCAGAACAACACTTGATAAATCATGCAAGCATGACGCTTCAGACACGTTGTTGTCCAATGACGGGTGACGCAGGCAACAGGCCAATGTTTCTAAGGTGCAGGAGCCGTTCTGTGCGTGTGATTTTTTTCGATGTTGTGTCATGTCCTCGTGTTGCAGCCGGAGGTTCGACTGGCAGGAGGAGGCTTTTGCACTGACTATATTGAAAACACACGTAAGACAACTCTCAACTGCTCCCGTGTATGGTGGTAATGTCAGGGTGTGGGTTTCCAAGTTTCGAGGTGGCTCTTTCATCGGCATGGAGGTGGCTTCTTCGTTGGCCAAGAAAGGTTGCGATGTGGCAGTGATCGCAATGGAGTCGGTGCCCTTTGAGCGTGTGTTGGGCAAGAGCCACGGCTGAAGGAACGAATTTGAGATCTTCAGCGGTGTTGGAGCCTAACTCATGCCCCCATAACACGGATACGGATACCAGTGGCAAAATGGTATTCAAGTGGCGCTATGATTTCGGATTTTCGCAGGGAGGGCCTATTTTTGCAGCCATTATTTTTTTGCACCTGTGGCCTTTTTTTTTTTTCGCGTGTTTGTTATGAATAGTAATAGTAATAGTAATAGTAGTAGCAATAGTAATAGTAATAGTAATAGTAATAGTAATAGTAAAAGTATCGAGTAATAGAATAATCAATCGAGTAATAGAATATTAGAGTCATAGAGTCACAGAGTCCTAAAGTCATAGAGTAATAGAGTCATAGCGTCATAGACTAATAGAGTAATATAGGAATAGAGTAATAGCGTCATAGAGTCATAGAGTAATAGAGTCATAGCGTCATAGAGTCATAGAGTAATAGAGTAATAGAGTAATAGAGTAATAGAGTAATAGAGTCATAGAGTCATAGAGTAAGAAAGTCCTAGAGCAATAAAGTACTAGAGTAATAGAGTAATAGAGTAACAGAGTAATAGAGTAATAGAGTAATACAGTAATAGAGTAATCGTGGAATAGAGTAATAGAGTCATACTGGCGAGGGCCGAGGGCCAAAAAAAAAAAAAAATAATGGCGACAGAAGCAGAAAAATAATGTGGGGAGATATTCTCCGCCCTTTTCGCAGCTCCACAACCACAGTGCAAGCAGTTTTCGAGCCAGGACTTGTCTAGTAGCCCCAAACCCGAAACCGTCAAACCCTAAACTCCTTTATAGAACTGCCCATAAAGCTCCTTTCGTGTGTCAGAATGTTTGCTGCGATCTTTCGTGGGCCCTAGGTCGGATCGAAAACCCAAGTTCAAGAAGTGTTCCATTCGCCGGGTTTCTCGCCATAAGGTACCTAAGCAGCTGTGGACCCGAAACCCTGAGCTCTACCACAAACCGTGCATAAAACTTGGACTCCTAGACCTTAAATCCTAAACCCGAAACCCTAAAAAAACAGAAACCCTAAACCCAAGACCCTTAAACCGTAAGGAAAGTCGGTGCATCTTTCGCGCGAAAGCTCCAGAAGGAAGGAGTGGAGTGGCAGCTTGGCATCCACGGTTTCCTCTGTGTGAACAGGCCGCCTGTGTCCGGGTCTTAGGGCTTAGGGTTTAGGATTTAGGGTTTAGGGTTTAGGGCGTAAGGTTCAGGATTTAAGGCTTACTTAGGTTCATGGGACTTAGTAAGTAAGGTTATAAGTACCTTAACTGGGGTTATAAGTGATTGTACGTATAGATACCTTAGTTTGAACCCTAATTACTAAGCCGCATGAACCTTTGAGTAGGGTTTAGGCAGTCTTTGCCAAATCAGACAGTACTTAAGGTTTCACTGGACTTAGTAACTAGGGTTATACACAAGGTAACTATACTTGTAATCACTGAGAACCCATTTAAGGTACTTGTAACTGTACCTCTAAGTCCCATGAGCCTCCAAGTACCCTTATAGAACCCGTTTCGAGACTTCATAAAACTCCTTGTCGATCCCTTTCAGGGGACAAAAAGTCCCATGAACCTCCAAGTAGCTCGAATCCAAGGTTTGGCTCGTCGCAAGTTCGCCTCTTCCGTGGCAACGAAGCTGTCAACGGTGTGGAGCTTGAAGATGGAGAGGCTGGGGTGTGGGCTTTAGGGTTGAGGATCTTCGTCTGCTGCAAGCTTCTACGTTGATCTTCTGGCTTTTGGGCTTGTGTCTGGCTTCTCGACTTGTTGTGATAGTGGAGTCGTACGGCATGTTAGTGAGTCTTCGCGTCCATGCTCTTGTCGACTGAAGCTCCGATGCTATGCAGCATCAGAGGGTTTGGCCGTAGATGACCGTCTCCAAATCCGAGTCTCCAGCTCCTTGAACAAGCAGCCCAAGCAGCGTCGCCGAGTAGTGGCGTAAATTTGGGGTGAAGGATGTCAAAGGCCGTAGCATCGCACGAGTCCACAAGTGCAACAGTGTTCCCAGCTGACATGCGCCTGGAGCTTGCCGCTCCTTAAAGTATAAGTTCAAGATAGTTCAAGCATATACAACCTGAGCCCTAAACCCTGAGCCCCTTACACACCTGGCAAGTCCGAGTTGTGAGAGCGTGTACCCCTTGCCCATTTGTGAGCACTGAAACCTCAAAACCCTATGCTTTCTTCAGGTGCTTCCCGCGGATGCGGTGGTGGCTTTCTCATATTCGGGTAACATTTTACATGTTTATGGGTACTTAAACCCAATAAGGAATAAACAGGTAAATTTTTTTTATTATCTCAACCATGAACTAGGTAGTGGGTGCCGGTGTGTTACCGAACACCCGCTTCATCGAGGGCCTGTCGCTGGACCGCTTGGCTCATCTTTCGGGAGTTCCAAGAGACCTCAATATCCCCTAGAAAAGAAAATTCCTGGAGTTATAGTAGGATCCCTAATATGATTTAAGGTATATTGTTAATTAAGGGATATTGGAGTCTTTGGGTTCCCGGGTCAGGATAACGTGAATGGCCCTTGCGAAAAGCTGTGCTTTAGAGAGGTGACACCAGGGCACGAATAGACATCTACATACATCTCAAACAATTCCCAATACTGTGCTGTAGGTTTCCTTGACATAGTATACTTGTACTATAACATACCTCAAGACCTTGTTCTTATCATTGAGGCACCTAAATTTCCCGTGCCGGTCCCTTGTGTCGACTGTCACGATAATCTTTTTGCTTAGGATCAGGATTTTAGCGGGGCCTTGGCGCCCCGCAAGGTCTGCAGGACAAGATCCACCGACCTCGGCCCGAACTGGGGCATGCTTGCAGATACTTCAATCAGAGTGTTAGGCAGATTGTCTGGAGACGCTGTTAAAGCTCCGTGCTCGCCAAGTCCCGCGAGCCTTCAAGTAGTCATGGCGACACGGCTTCCCGGGATGAATGAATAACTTGCTCGTCTCCGCAGTCCTTGCCGACAGGACAAAGATGGAGCCATCGTCGTGAACCCGCTGTTGCAGGCCTGTCTGTGACTCTGCTTCATGTCAGCTTCTGCCAGACTCCCTGAAGCAATGCAGTGCAATTTGTCATTATCTACATAAGTATAATGTATATATATATATATATATATATATATATATATATTATATATATATATATATTATATAGAATATATATAATCTATATATATATATATTATATGTATTTACGTACATAAAACAATGTACAGCAAAACCTTGTTCTAATGATTAAAGCACATATGTAATATCCCGTCTCCGACACAGTGGACCGACCGCCTCTCTAAGTTCCTCGTAAGAGGGCGGGGCTTGGGTCAGAGGCCGAGCCCCGGGACTTATGAAACCGAACAGGGCTTTGAGGTGTATAAATACTAGACCTAAACTGCTGAACCTCGGGGATTGCCATTCTATGCTAAATCATTACGACCCGTATAGTACGGCTCGAAGGCGGAGGGCAGTGGGCTATGAAGTTCGCTCAAAGAACGCCAGACAATTCAAGGTTACACGATACTCAAATTATTTAGGGGACCCTAATATAGTACCCTAAATAATAGGATCCTTATTGTAAGGACCCCAAAAAAGGTACCCCTAATTTTCGGAAACTCCCAATTCAAGGTTACACGACACTCAGCCTTAAAGCCTACCTGGACACTGCGGAACCGGCCTCTTCGGGGCAGGGGCCTTCTGTATTCTGTACTATAGGGGCCGCAATAACTATCTATACTATTTCGGGGTGTTCCTTATTTTTAATATAGTATAATTTTGGGGCGTTCCTTATTATAAATTTTAGTATAATGGGCCCCAAAACCCTATTCTGATTATTAAGGCCCTCATATAATTATCCTTTGGCAGCTCGTATACCGACAGAGGAAGGCATCCTTCGGGTCCAGGCAAACCTTAAGATTGCGCTGAACCCGAAGGTGACCTTTGGTTAGTAGGGAATGGAGGAATGGGGTACAATTATAACTACTATTACTACCATTCTTCCATTCCCTACTAACCAAAGGTAGGGAAGGTGACTGTAGGATTGAGCTCCCCGCAGCACTGAGCATAGAACGGGGATTTACCCGACAACTTTGAGTCTTTGAAGGTCTTGAGGAAGTGAGCCTTCCTGCTCCCTGTCTGATCTTCGTTTTCATTGAGAAGAAACGACAACCTAAACTCAGATTCTGTAGGGTCCCTATTCGTAAGATTCTGCCAGAGGCAGGTTATGGTAGCTCATCGTAGACTCGTAGCTGCGAGCCAGGCAGAAGCTTGCGACAACCTCTTTGCAGCTGGTGACGTTTGTGCATATCCTGCCATTCGCACTGGGCAGCGGGTGCGTATCCGAAACCGCAAACCATGGCCAGCAGGGTCCTTTTTCTCCAGAAGCCAACCCTTATCCACGAGATTTTTGCATATCTATGCATGCCCATGTCCAAAAGCAAAGCTACAAACGCAAAGCGCTTAACGTTACCGCCCAAGAACCCTCTGGAGCTTTGGGAGTTCAGGCTTTTGTTTCAATTTCGGATTTCGGTAGATGTGACGTGCCCCCGGTTTTGGGAGGGGGTTTAGGGTTTGATTTCAGTCCGGTGAAGACTGAGAGAGCGTCTGGGTTTTTGAGATAGTGGGGATCCACCGGATCGCAGTAAGCGAAGCTTGAACCCTAAATCCGTGTGGCCTTCGACTTCTTACAACCTACTCTGCGCTTGCCTGCGAGCCCCGAAAACACTAGATCTTGTCCCAGATCTTCCACTATCCCTTCAAGGAGGAAGGTTTTCAGATTATGTTCGGGATCCCATTGGGTTTGAGATGCCGTGCGTGCAAACCGTTGCAGTAGCTCCTGCTTGTTTTTACTTTGCACCCTAGGTATTGAGCACTGGGACGTCGCGATGCAGCAGGGCCGTGTGGCCGCGCAGAACATGCTCCTTGGCCGTCATTGAAAACAATTCTATAATCTCGAGGTCGAGGCGGGCATGGCGGCATGTGCACTGCAGCCCCTCCTCAACAAAAAGTATCGTATAGTCTTAAACAGGAATTATAATTATAAACCTTAAAAACAGCAGGCTCCAAGAGCAACTCAGGCTCGGGAAGTTCCAGCCCTTCACGACGACGCCCTTCTTCTGGTCAGGCCCGGGCTCTGATTGGGTTTAGGGTTTGGGAGTTTCAGCTTAGTGTTTAGAGAACACGGGTATAGGGTTGGGATTTGGGGTACGAGGATTTTGGGTACCAGGGTTTAGGGTACGAGGGTTTACGTTAAGGGTTTGTGGTTTGTCTTTTTGACGGTTTAGGAGCCTCCTCAGCACTGCTTAGGGGACTCTTCGTCGAGGAGTTATGAGATCGAGGTCCCCGTTGGTTAAGGTAAGTGCTTGAGAGGAAGGCAACTGAACATGAACAGGTTTGTTTAGTCGCTGTCGAGGCTTGTCGAACAGACTGGGTGCTAGCTAATCTTACGAATCCCCAAAAGAGAACTCTAGATGGTAGGATCCCTATAGTAGACAGTAGGATCCTTGTGTTAAGAATCCCTCAGCAAGGTGCCTCGAACTTGAATAAAAGAAATCACTGAACTCCACACAGCGGAAGATGCCAGGCCGGTCTTCTCTAGCCTAAATCCTAAACCCGAATCCTTACTGCAAAATCTAAGCACTAGACTCAACCCCTAAACCCTAAACCCTAAATCCTAAACCCAAACACCCACGGTAAAAAGTAAACCCTAGACACGAGGACTCTTCGGCAACCTGAACCTGCGATTCGTGGGACATGCGCCCGAAGCCCTTGACCGCGTCATCATCGAAGGCGTGGGGTGTCGACATTTAGGGTCTAGGTCTAGTTTAGGGTTTAGGGCTTAGAGTTTAGGGTTTAGAGTTTAGGGTTGAGGGTTTAGGGATAGGTAGGATGTGTTCCGTGCCTCGCCTCCGAGAATCAATATCCCTTTTAAGGATCTTGGAGCCTCTGGGACTGCCCTAAACCCTAAACCCTAAACCCCAGGTGATGTAAGCAACATGGAGTTCATCTCCTACTACACGGAGGACGACGAGATCCGAGCGGTGGCCACGGTGAACAAGGACGCTGCCCTTCGTAGCTTCGGCCTTGGGCTCCACCTTTTTAGGGTTTAGGGTTTAGGGTTGTAGGATTTCAGGGAGGTCGGGGTTAGGGTTTAGGGTTTACAGTTTGGGTGGAGGGTTTGGGATGTTTATGTTTTGCCCGTGCTTTGGAAAACTCAAGGCTGCCACCCCGAAAGGAGAATCGCTCCAAAACCGCGTGCAATTGCAGATAGCTCCGGTCTGAGGTTGCATTGGCCTCAACCCTAATTCTGAGCCTTAGATTCAGGACTTCAACCCTGAATGTAACTTCCAAACCAGAAACCCTAAACCCCCAAACTTAAATCCAAAACCCTCTTGTAAAGGGTTCTATACGGTTTGTTTCAAAGATGTTATTCCTTCACCCAGCACCTTAAATCCACAAGCCCAAACTGCAAATTTTAATTGACGCAAGCCTTACACCCAAACCTCTACACCGAAAGCCTAAACCCTTAAGCCCCCAAACCCCCAGACCCCAAGCCCCCAAACCCCAAACCGTAAGGAGGGAAAAACAAGCCGAAATTGTCCGAAATGTCGCCAGGACCCGGTGGCTGTCGCCTGTGCAGGGCTGAGAAAGTTCGACGGTTCGGTCGATGTTTCAGGGTTGGGCATGTAGGGTTTCGGGTCTGGGGCTTAGGGTTTAAGGTTTCGCACGGAATGGAGGGGCTTCTGCTGGTTTTCGGTTTTTAGATAGCCTTGTCAAGTTCTTGAGGACGACAAATCTTTAGATGACCCGGCTCTGGATCTTTGCTATTGAAGAAGGGGTGGCCAATGTAATTTACCTACTGCAATACAGGATCCTTGAGAGTGCATGCGTGCTTGCTGAAGTCACATATCTATCCTCTGTACCTACCTAGGTGCGCAGCCAAATATGTAAGTCACACAAGTCAGTTATTTTTTTTGCGATGCACTTGCAAGATGCAAAAACCGTAAACCCCCAAACCCCAGAACGCTGGGATGCACTTGTCAGATGCTCGCACCATAGTGAGCCAGGTCGATGCTTCTTGGACAGAGGAAAAAGTCCTACTCAAAGGGACGTAGTAACTAGAGTTTGTAAATAATTTATGTATACTTACATATAACTAGGGTCTACATACTCACAATTCAGCTATAACCTCAGTTAACGTATAATTGTACTGTCTAAGTCCCATGAACCGCCAAGTAGTTTCCCAAGTAAACCCGCAATAGCCGGTTTCGGATTGCCGGAACGAAAGAAACCAAAAGAACAAAAGGAAAGTGGAAAAAAGGGTAAAGAAACGAAGAGAATGCACGCCTTTTTTCCTCTTTTCTTTTAGCTCTTTTGTTCCTTTCGTGCTGTGTGTTGTTGTTCTTGTTTCCTTTGGCTTAATTCTCGCTTACATTACATTACATTGAAATTAAGCCAAAGAGAAACAAGCACAACAAAGACACAGCCGAGAACAAGTAAATCCCAATGGCAACTAAATCCTGTATAATATTCTGTTCCTTTGTTGTGTGGTGAATGAAGTGAAACACAAGAAAGGTAATGGAAGCACGCTTTCTTGTTGCTTTCACTTCATCACACCACAAAACAAAGAGAATATTATAGAAGGGTTTTAGTTGTAGTGTGTGGTGTTGTGTTTCTTTGCTTTCGCTTCATTCTCGCTTCCGTTCATTCTTCACTCCATTGAAATGAAGCGAAAGACAAAGAACACAACAGACACACACCAGTAAGAAGATATGAAGAGAAAATGTAGTGTAATGAAAGGAACCAAAAAGCACAAAGGAAAAAGGGTAAAGAATGCACGCCTTTTTCTCTTTGTTCTTTTTGACCCTTTCATTCACCAACATTTGACCGTTAACGAATGAAAGGTGAAAAGAACTGAAATGAAGAGAAAGCGTGCATCCTTTACCTTTCTCTACATTTCGCTTCTTTTCCCTTCATTCTCCCATCCTGGCTGTTACCTTCACGACTCAACAGATTAACTCCTAGAGACAGAGGAATCCTTTTGACTCACCAGTTAACCCTTACTGACTGACTCCTGTTGTAAATGATGAGTGAAGAATGAACGAAGCCAAAGAAAAGGTAATGAATGAGCCGTGTGAATGAAGCACGCTTTTCTTTGCTTTGTTCATTCTTTCACGCTGTGTTTTTATTATGAGTGAAGTGGAACGAACCGTTAATAAAACCACAGCACCTGGGATTGGTGTTTCTTGGATGTGTTGTTTACTGGTGTTGTTCTTGTTCCTTTCTTTCAGTTCGTTTACAATGAATTAAATGAAGCGTGAAACGAACTGAAAGAAAGAGAACAACACAACAACAGCCAACAACAGGATTTAGTTATAAGAGATTAATACTCCCGCTATCCAGCTTCAACGAGGAACATGTAGAAGAGCGCCCGAGCTTTGAAAAGGAGACACCAAAGTTAAAGAGCATAGGGCTAAGGGTATTGCTACTGCGGGGCGGTAGACGCCCTNCCCGAGCTTTGAAAAGGAGACACCAAAGTTAAAGAGCATAGGGCTAAGGGTATTGCTACTGCGGGGCGGTAGACGCCCTTATGATGGCTTGCCGGGCTAATGGGTGAGGGCGTGGGGCCCACCCGTGCCAGTTCCTTCGTCGTGGATTTGGGTATGTATTGAATCATATAAAACTAGATGTTTGATGCCAAGCATATCGCCCCATACTCTCACGGCACATCTTCCAAAGGGCTGAGACCTGCCAGCACTGCCAAGTTCCAATCCCGCTTGCCTTCATATTTCTGTGCAGCCCTTCGTACATCTTGCGTGGCGAAGGACTTGAGGAAGAAGGCCCCAGCACGCAGGAACCCTGAACGTCATAAGCCTCGAATTTTCAGAAAACCTAAATGCAAACTCTGGAGTCCTAAACCCCAACCCTGAACCGATAGGCCTCACAAATGTCCTAAATACTCGAGTACCTCGTAGGACCGGTAATTCTTTCCGAAAACTCTAACAAAAAAACCGGAAAAGCCTAGGTGCCGAGCTCATGCGGCGGGGGCAGATGCCTCGTGTGGCGGAGCTCATGCTCGGCACTTCAGACGGATTTGTTAAAGTATTTTTCTTTTCACAAATCTTTTCTAGCGTCGCGAGTCTGCTCATTGTTCTTGCTTTTATCTTATTTCCTTGCCATTGTGTTGTTTGTTCGTACCGTTAATATTGATGTTTTCATCGGTCATTATTGCAATGACCAGTATTAGTTAGCATTTGTAATTTTGTGATTGCTGTTGCCATTTTTTTGCAGATCCGTGTTCTTGTTAGTATTAAGCAAAACAAGTTTAGTATTGTTGTTATTAGTATTAGTATTCTTCTTCTACTGTTATTGTATGATGAGCAGTATGATTGCCGTGAGCATTAGTTTCTACAATGTTACCATTGTTGATGTTGTTGTTGTTTTTGTTGTTGCTGTTGTTGTTGTTGTTGTTATTCTTATTCTTGTCAGTTATTACTGTTGTTATTGCTCTTTTTAGTAATACTGTTTTTAGTATTATTATAATTGTTATTATTCTTATTGTTATTGCTATTTTTATTGGTGTTGTTACCAGGGTTGCTGCTACCAGTACTACTGGTACCGCCGCTATGGTTTCTATTACTACTGCTTTTTACGAGATCTGGCCAGTTGTGTCTATTACTCCGACGACGACTACTACTTTAAGTGGGTATACTCAATGCCTGTATACAATAGGTTTCCGTTGTTGTGCTTTTTGATACTACATGGCCTGGATGAGTATGTTCATGGCTTCGTCAAAAGCGTTGTACAGGTTGGGCCCGGGCTTTAGGGCTGAGAATTCAGGCAGGTTCAGGGTATATGGTTTCCTGGTTGGTTAGTGCAGTGCAGAGGGTCACATCAATTTGTGCAGACTTTGGATATGGGGGTGTCCGAAATTAGGGGACCCTAATATAATATAGTACCCTAAATAGTAGGATCCTTATTATACGGACCCCAAAATAAGGTGCCCCTAATTTTCGGAAACTCCCAGATGAGTATTGCCAGCCAGAGGCCGCTGTACCCCACAACGCCCGAAAGCTAAACCCCAACTCGAAAACTCTAAAATTCATGAATCTTACATCTTGTTGTCTAACTCGGGGATTCTCAACATCCTCAACTGTGAACCCCCAGATTTTTAAAGGCCTCGTTGTATATGAAAATCTTACTTTTTTTTCTTGCGGGTGCCTAACACTCCCGAAATGCTCAACCCTAAAATCCTAAACCCATGCATTCCCAATCTCCGCATCCTACGGCACCCTTAGACCTTGAGAGCCTACGCCGGAAACAGCCAGACTTCAAGGACAATCACTACGTCAACCTGACTGCACGTCAGGTTGATGAACGGGTTTGTAAATTTTTCATGAGCCCTTATAAATCGCTACAAACACCGTGCGAGGCACGGTCAATGCCGAAGTGATCCTCCAGCGCCTGCGGAATCTTAGCGGCTGAGCTCCACACCTGGGGTTTTGGGTTGAGCGGTTTACAGTTTAGGGTTCGGATTTTGTCCGGGTTAGTATCATACTTTGAGGGCTGTGCACGAGTTCAGGGTCTGAGGCTTAGGGTTTTAGTAGTTTGAATTTAGGCATGTCTGATTGCAATCTGCAGGCCCGAATTGGATGTTCCATGCTGGTCCTCGGAGGTTCAGGTTTTCTTCCTTGCATATACTGTGTTCATCTTGGAAGTTGATATTAGAGTATACAGTGTTTTACCCTAAACCCTAAACCCTAAACCCTAAATCCTAAACCCTAAACTAGACCCTCTGGATGCAACGGTAGAGAGAGAGAGAGAGAGAAACCCTAAACCCTAAACCCTAAATGGCTCTTGTTAATGTAGAAGCCAGAAAGTTGGAACATCATTATCCTCATGCCCTTAAGGTAAAGTATAAGGGATCCTAGCACTAATCCTCCTAAAGCCATGTTCCAACTTTCTGGGGTTCACTGTACAGTGTTTTATCAATGTACATATTATAGCGTAAAACTTTTTAAGATATACGGGGCAGATTTTGGTTTTGGGGGTTTTCCCTCCCACTCAGGCGTTAAGGTCAGAGCAGGGTTGTAAATAAGCATTGCGGGCTGGGGCCCTCAGTCAGCTCTATTGGGGTTTAGGGTTTTGGGGTTAGAGACCATGAGGGGACGAGTTTAGCTATAACCTTCCGGGTTCAACACGCTCTGAAACGACGGTTCAGGATTTGGGGTGTTGTGTTTGCGGCTGGTTGTCGGATTTTGCCCATGTCCCAACCGGAGAATTTGATGCAGAAATTTGCGCTTACCGGCTTGATTTCCGACAAGTGCCAAATGGCCAAGCCTGTAGTTCACGTGCTCAGCAATTGATTGGTTGCAGGGGTTGTCGCAGACGTCGTTGGCATCGTCGTTGTCAAGCATCACCGGCACGACCACCACCACAGCTGCAACCAGAATTCTCTCACAATTCGGGCGACAAAGTTAGGTGCTTGTTGTGCAAGTCCTGTCGGTGTGGCTGTTTGTGCTGTACATGGAGATTTACGTACTGGTGAACAGCTACTGTCCCTTGATTATTGCCAAAAGCATCATCACGGCCACAGCACCTGCGCAAGACTTTGCACGAGGTCTGGAGTTCTGGATGATCCTTGACACAACCAAAAAAGGCAATACTCCGCGCAAAGAGAGCTCAATTTCAATGATATCGCGGGCCACTCACTCAATGTTTCAGAGAGCAACATCAGCAAAACCCTAAACCCCCCAAAAAACCCCTAAACCCTTAAACCCCTAAACCCTTAAACCCTAAACCCTTAACCCCCTAAACCCTTAAACCCCTAAACCCTTAAACCCCCAAACCCCTAAACCCCTAAACCCCTAAACTTCCCTAAACCCTTAAACCCTGAGACCCAAGTCTCCTCGGCTAAGGCAAGGCGCCAGCCCGAGCCTGATTCGAAACACTCCGATGCCTCCGGCTTGACTGCGACGGCGAGCGAAAAAAGACGGGTTTAGGGTTTAGGGTTTGAGGGTTTAGGGTTTAGGGTTTTGGGGTTTAGGGTTTGAGGGGTTGAGGGTTTAGGGTTTAAGGTTTAGGGTTTAAGGTTTAGGGTTTAGGGGTTTAGGGGAGCCTTGTGTTTTCCAAGGTTGCGCAAGGGGTCTTTAGGCCGATGTCCTGGGGTTTCAGGGTGTTGAGGGCTCAAGCGTAAGGCGCAAGGGTTTGGGTGATAGGAATCAGGGCTTGAGTCAAGGACTCTTTGGATTGAAGGGTTTGGGGTGCAGGGTGCAGGGCTTGAGGCTTCTAACTTTGCGATGTAAGTCCTTAGGGCTTTAGAGCTTCAGGGCGTGGAGTTTTCGGGGTTTCGGGTTCAGGGGGTTCGGCTTTCATGCTTGGCACTCCGAGCAAAGGATGCTTAAGGGCTTTGTTTTGAACTGACTGCTGCAGCGGATCTGACGGGTTTGGAGATTTGGGATTTATGTGGGTCCCTGAGTGTTTGACCGAAATGGTTTGACTGTGTTTCGTTTGAGCCAGAAGACACAATTTGGGCTGAACTGGGCCAAGCTCGTTGCACCGCATGGACCTAGCACTGATACTCAAGTCGGAGTTGCAGAATTGAGTGGACACTGGACATTGACACAGACCCTTGACCTTGAGGTTTGAGCACCCTTCAGAAAAACAACTTGATTTTCAGGTCAAGACGAAGACAATCGCTCGTGCCATCTTTCCCGACTCTACCCAGGGGGTCGGTCCCTTGTATAAGGATTTTTTCCGGGAATTTTTGAGATTCTTCATGAGAAGGTTGTATCGGGTCTTGTAGGGGTTCATAGAGGTTTGACACCTTTTTTAGAAGGGCTTCTTTCTATATAGCAGCCCTTCAATTTCTATGCTCAGATCTCTTCAAGTTACCGAATAGGGCCCTCTTTCCAGGATCTAACCAGTAGCTCTGAACCTTTATACAAAACCACATCACCCTTATACTTGGGGGATCTTTGGTCTTAGCAAGTACAGATTTGAGTACCTAACTGGAGTATTAATTACGGCTTGAATTAATTATAAGTATAGTTACCTACTTCAAAAAAAGTTACTAAGTCCCATGAGCCTTTAAGTAAATCACCCTTACAACCCCTTTTGCAACCCTTCGGCTTGCCAGTGCTGCATGCGGAAAGCACACTCCCACTGGCGCCAAGGGCCGCAAGCAAGCCACGACCGCAGCGCAAGGAGCACTTGTCTTGTACAGGGGTTTGATGTTTAGGGGTTTTAGGGTTTCTTTAAGGGGCGTTTATATGTGTTGCTATAAGAGATCTATTTCTTTTAGATTAGGGGTTTTAGGGTTCCTTTAACGGACTGTCATATTAGTTGACATAAGGGATCCTGTGGTTTTTGGGGTGTAGGGACCTTAGGGTATTCGGATCGAGGCTGAGGCGGTTTAGGGTTTAGGTTCGAGGCTGAGGGTTTGAAGGCTTGAGTTTTCCGGCAGTGGGGCTGTGTGCTGAGGGCAGTGCCGCTTATCGAGGGCAGTTTTGGTTTAGGACTTGGGTCGTGGGCTTGTGTTGAGACTTCAACATTGACACCATTATCTTGTTGCAGATCATCAGGGAAAGGGGGCTCAGTAATCAGGTTATAAGTGTGAATATGAGTAGGATAACCCAGCGAGGGTAGCTAGGATTCTGCGTGCAACCTACTTACTAGGTCTTTGATTCTCAAAGTGCAACCTAAGCCCCAAACGCTAAATGTAGTTGAAAGAAGTTACGGGGTTACGGGAAGTAGGATGCAGGATTTCGGATTTCGGGCTTTCCGATTCGAAGTTTGGCATTTTTTTCATGGGGGCCTCAAACCTAAGCCCTGGTCCTGAGATGTTTGTTAGCCTTTTAGGGGTCCGAGGGCCTGAACCCTATACCCCAAACCCTAAACCCGAGGCCCTAAACCCTAAACCCCAAACCCAAACCCTAAACCCAAGGCCCTAAACCCTAAACCCTAAACCCCAAACCCAAACCCTAAACCCAAGGCCCTAAACCCTAAACCCTAAACCCCAAACCCAAACCCTAAACCCAAGGCCCTAAGCCCTAAACCCTAAACCCCAAACCCAAACCCTAAACCCAAGGCCCTAAACCCTAAACCCTAAAGCCCAAACCCAAACCCTAAACCCGTTGAGGGCTTAGGGTGAGGTTGCGGTTGGATCTCTGGAGCTATGGGATCTGGAGCTATGGCTTGGGGGAGACTGCGGCTGCTGGAGTTGAGGTTTGTAACGGATGCTTAAAGTTTAGGGTTTAGGCAATATGCACAGCCCAGGTGTGAGGGTTTAGGGGATAGGCTTTCGGTTTTGGGGGGCGTAGGCATCAAGCACAGTCCAGCTTCCAAACAGGAGTATCCTCTTATTAAGTCAATCCTTTACTGTCATAGGGACCCTTAGGGAGGTAGGGGGGAGGGGGGTCGGGGACTATATTTCCTTAAATAGGCCTTATTAGGTCCTTATTTTGGGCATTAAGGCCCCCTAGGGTCCCTATGATACTGTAAGCCCTGGATCCAAACCAAAGCCCACAGATCCGAAGTCCCGAGACCTGAAGTCCCACACCCGAAGCCCTAAATCCTACACCGGCCTCACCTTCAAAGGTAAGCCCGAAATCTTGCTCCTTGAAGTTTGAGTCCTGAACCTTAAGCCCTAGCCTTAAACCTGAATGTTTCTGAATCGGAGGCTCAGTCCGAAAAGCCCACCGCATTTGATCAGTGCTTTAAGCTTTGGGGTTCTTTAAACTCGAGTTTGTTATTTACAGGTTGAGGATTCCAGGGTTCTAAGGTTCTGGGTTGGTAGTCTTCTGAGCTAGGAGGAAAGTTCTATTAAAGAGAAGCTGAGACAAAAGCCCATACTATTCTTCCGGGTTCCTTAAAATAATTGTAGTATCGACAACCACCCAAGACCCAGACTCTAATTATCAAGGCCCTCATATTACAACCCGAGAGTACCCCGTATAGTAACCGTGTATAGAACCCGTTAAGGGTTCCTTTCAGGGCTCTACAAGTTTCTTTAAGGATCCTTTTAAGGGCCATCTGAAGGCCTTCTTTAGACAATTCTAAACCCTAAACCCTTTAGGCCTTAAAGGAACCTTCAGAACACTTACACTTATAGTAGAACTACAGTATAGAGCCCTTAAAGGCATCCCTTAAACCCTAAACCCTAAACCTTCAACCAAGCCCCTAAATCTTACCCCGAAACCCAAGGAACCCTTGTAGGAACCCTTATAGGAACCCTTATCTTGGGATCCGAAAACCTTCTAATTAAGGGGTCATAACCTACTATTTTGTAGGGTTTGGGGATACAGGTAGGTCTGAATTCCTAAAGCCTATAGATCTCTTAAAGGAGCCCTTATAGTACCCTTTAAAGGAACCCTAGGAACCATAGGAACCCGTCAAGGAATTGAAAAGCATAGCCAGGCTGTTTCCTGGGGCCAAGCCGAGGTCCGGGAGTTCGACCCGCCGCTTGGCCGAAGCCGTCCGCTTAGGGCTTTAGGGTTGGTTGGATAGAGCTCCGGGTTCAATGCAAGGGTTTTAGGGTTTTAGGAATTTAGCAGTTTAGGGCCCTAAGCCGATACACCCCCAAACCCTAAAAAACCCTAAATCCCACACCCCTGAACCCTAAGCTCCAAATCTAATCGGATTTCGGGGTAGAGTTTCTTTAGGCTTTGTTTCTCGCTTTTGTGAGGACCGTGCGGAGTTTCGCATATTTTATTGGTTTGGGGCTTAGGAAAATCCAAAAAACCATTAGCCATCTCAGCTCAAATTCTATTCGACGGGCGCGCTATCGTCGCCCATTCGCTGAGGAAAACTGAAGGTTTACCTTAACCCTACGTAACCTACCTTTTTAAGGACTTATATAAGGAAGTCATAATAAGGAGCCCTAAAAAGGTAGGTTCCGTAGGGTCCGGGTAGGGTTCAGTAGTCCAGTGGCTCGGATTGAAGGGTTTAGGTTTTGGAAATACGGGCATTTGCAGCCACTCCTCCAAAAAAGGATTTAGAATCAAAGTGTGGGGATTAGGGGTTTACAGTTTAGTGTTGAGATATTTTAAAATTTTGGTCCTACACCCTAAGCCCTAACACTTCCAAAGGCCCTAAACCCTATCACGGCGCCGACATGAACAGGGCTTGTTGGGGGAATCACGGTCTTATGGCACTCGGAACCCTAAATCCTAAATCCTAAACCCCAAACCGTAGCAGCGATCAGGTACCACTCCTGCCTCTCAAGCCCTATCAAGAGGCCTTGCTTTGGATCGCAAAGGGGCGGGCGGTTTAGGGTTTTGGATAGGGGTTACTATACTTCCTGTAAAGGCATCCTAATTTATAGTTATAGAATAATGGGCACCAAAACCTTATTCTAATTATTAAGGCCCTATGTTAGGGTTCGGGATGGTTCAGCCAGTTTCAGAAAGGGTTACGGATGGTTCTGGGGTTAAGGTTTAGAAGGTTAGTTTTTCTGCTCTAGAAGACCCCATCAACTTCTCCAGGTGCAATACAGCTTTTAGGGGCTTTGGTCTTTAGAGCTTCGGGTTCAAGGGGGAGGAAGGTGCACGCTAAACTAAGCCCCAGACCCTAAACCCTAAACCAGTTGTGAGCAAGAGGGATGGCCTTGAAGCCCAGGCCCAGACCTTCTCTGCATTACAGATCCTGGTTTAGGGTTTAGGGTTTACGATGTTAGATAGTATGTCATGGCAGTCTGCTGCCGGGGGACTATATGTTTAGGGTGTATGGCGCTCCGTGTTTGGAGGCGACGTTAAACCCTGAAGTCAGAATAACAGACAGCATAAAAGAACTCTGCCCTCTGACTAGGGCGGACCCGAACTGGAACCGAATTAACCCGCACTAACAAAAAAGACGAAGAGCCCTCTGTCTTTCGCCTCCGAACCCCGCCTCAGCCCCCACCGAACCTAGAAACAACGGAGCCCCCTTTCGAAGCAAAAAGACCACACCTCCCAAGCTTTCTGTCGCCTCCGAAAAGAAGGAGAGGAGCAGGACCGGCCAAACCTCGGAGCTCCGGCTTCCGCATCCCCGAACCCGAAGCCCTTCCGGTCCGTTAGCGCCCCGAACCCGAACCAAAGCTGGACCTGAAGCCGAACCGGAACCTCCCGGCCCATGCCCCAAACCCGAACCCGCCCGAACCCCAACCTCAACCCAACTAGACTGGAACCTTTCCCCCCGGACCCGAACCTCAACCGGGCCCGCCCCTCCCACCATGCCAGGAACCCGAACCTGAACGGGAACCAACGCCCCAAGCCGAAGCACCTCTCAACCACTGCCCTCCCCCAAACCTGCATAAACTCCAAGCCCTCAAACCCTTAACCCTGAAGCTGAAGCCTCAAGACGAACATCTGCGTAATCTGAAAATGAATGTTTTCACGACCCTAAACCCTAATCCCTAAACCCCTAAACTCTAATGCGACCAGCTCCAAGAACCATCGCCAGCAAGCCCAGCCCAGCGTAGTCCAGTTCCCTCCAGCTCAGCAAACAAAATCTGCGGTCAAGCCGTTTCGGTCAAAGCTGAGGGACCCAAGACCTACACATGTTCTTCAAACCCTGAACCCTAAGCATCCCTAAAGCCCAAGCCCCAAACACCAGAGTAGGTGCCCTAAAGCCTAAACCCTAGCATGCCTCGCCTGGATTGCCCGAGTGTGAGCGTCGCAACCGTCAGCCCTAAACCCCTAAATTCCTAAACCCCTAAGCCCCTCAACCCCTAAAGCCCCTAAACCCCTAAACTGCCCTAAACCCCTAAGCCCCTCAACCCCTAAAGCCCCTAAACCCCTAAGCCCCTCAACCCCTAAAGCCCCTAAACCCCTAAACTGCCTTAAACCCCTACCCAAGACCAGAGCAGGTGCAGCCATGTGCTGGAGGTGACCTGGACCCCGCCGCGCACTCCGCAACAGACGGAGGCTCTCTGAGGCTTCGGAGGGGCGTTGAGGGTTTGGGGTTTAGGGGTTTAGAGTTTAGGGTTTAGTGGTTTAGAGTTTAGGGGTTTAGAGCTTCGAGTTCAGGGTTTAGGGTTTAGAGTTTGGAGTTTAGGGTATAGGGCTTGGCTCCTGAAAGGGGTCCCTTCAAGAGCTCCTGAAAGGGCTTGGGGTCTAGGGTTTAGGGTTTAGAGGGTTCCTTAAAGGAATTCTTAAAGGGTTCCTGGAAGGGTCTCTCAAAGGGCTTCTTAGAGTGTTCCATTGGGGGTTACTTCAAGGGTTTCTGAAGGGGTCACATACCTCCTTACTTAAGGTATTTGTAACGGCTCTACTAGGGGTTTGGGGTTCAGGGTCTCCGAGAGGGTTCCTTGAAAGTTTTCATCAAGGAGTTGTAAAGGGTTTAGGGTTTGGAATTTAGGCATTGGGGTCAAGAGGGCTTCGGAAGCGTTCAAGGTGGTCTAGAGTGCCTTTGGAGAGTTAACAGTGCAAGAAGGTTTTGGGCGTCGGAGTGGCTTTGGGCGCAAGTAGGTGCAGTGTTTGCGGGTCAACCGGGGGCAGGGGCTCAACGGTTTGTTCAGGTTCAGGGTTTGGGTTTTGGCATATGCATAGACCAGGTGTAAAAAAAGCTGTATTGGAGTTTTCAGGGTGTGAGTGCAGGGTTACTTAAAGGAACATGGGGCTTAGTAACTTGGCTTACAAACAGGGTAACCATACTTATACTACCTTACAACCACAGTTCAGGCACTTACAAGCCTGCTTACTAAGCCCGTTGAACCTCGAAGTAAGGCTTCAAAAGCACAGGTTCGGTGCTTAGTTTCGGCAGTATACCTCGGGTTTAGGTTGGTTTAGGGTTCAGGCTGTGATGTGTCAACCCAAAACGTAGCGCCCCAGGCTCGGAGTGAAGTGAAACTAGGATACCAAACTAAACCCAAGACCATAAAGACCCTTCAACCGTTAGGTAAACCCATAAACCCCTAAACCCTAAAACCCTAAAGCCCTAAAGCCCTAAACCTTGGATTGTCTTGTGCGAATGCGAGTGTCAGACCCTCAAGGGGGCCTGGGTTGGGATGTGGTGACTTAGGGTTTAGGGGTTTAGGGTTTAGGGTTTAGTTTAGGGTTCATGGCGCTTCGGAAGTACGGTTATAAATATTCCAATCGGGGTTACACGTAATTACAATTTTCAGTATGGTTACCTTATTTATAACCCTAGTGACTAAGTCCCATGAACCTCGAAGTAACCCACCTAAATTTTGCAGAGAGTTTCAGAGTTTAAGGTCTAGGGGAAATTTGGGCTTAATATGGCTCCTCTACGGGTTTTGTCTTAAAGATTCTAGGATTCAGGGTTTGATAGGGTTTTGCCTAGTCTACAAACTCTACAAGACCCTACGAACGCTATTCGGGGTTTTGGGTTTCAGGGATCCAAGGTGGAAGGGTTTAGGGTTTGCTCGTGTAGGGAGAGGGTTCAAACTTTATAGGGTTTGAAGGGGTCTGGGTTTTGAAGGCTTGTAGGTTTTAATAACGAGTTTGGGTTTAGCCAAACCAGAACCAATAAGGTTCAATCCATATGCTTCCGTACGGTAGGTGCATGAGCCCTAAACCCTTAAACTCTAAGTGGCCGCTCGCACTACGTAGGACGAAAACGCCCTGCTTGGGACTTGGCGGGTGGTCCACTTGCCCAGTGGACGCCAGGCCGTTGGGATCAACGTTTGTATCCGAGAAGCTACCAGTGCATAATGTAGGAACCTGATTAAGAAACCCTGGGCCTATAACACCAAAATAGTAGGATTCATAAAAGGAACCGTAATAAACGCGCAAGGTTACAGCAAGCAGAACTGAGATGAGTAGGCGCCAGAACCTTTCCAGCTGTTGTGCTGCCAGCCTGCCAAGGCTGTTGCGATGATGCTGGTGGGAGAGGTAGCAGTGGTCGTCGTCGCAGTAGCAGTAGCCGTAGCCGTAGCCGTAGCCGTAGCAGTAGCAGAGTAGCAGTAGCAGTAGCAGAGTAGCAGTAGCAGAGTAGCAGTAGGAATAGTAGTAGTAGCAGTAGTAGTAGTAGTCGTCGTACTAAGTAGTAGTAGTAGTAGTAGTAGTAGTAGTAGTAGCAGTAGTAGTAGTAGTAGCAGTAGCAGTAGCAGTAGCAGCAGCAGCAGCAGGAGGAGCGTCAGCAGGAGCAGGAGTCGGAGTAGGAGTAGTTGTTGAGTAGGCAGTAGGTAGTGGGCTATGAGTAGTTGAACAGTAGTCAGTAGTTGTGGTGGTGGTGGTGGTGACAGGGTGGTTGGGCAATCGTGTGCTTCGTTTTGGTGTGAATAGGATGGTGGCTGTCCTGGAAGATTTACGAAGTTGCATAATACGAGCAACAGAAGCAACAGCACTGGTTGACGAAGTTCGTCATGTCTCTGGCTTGCAGCACTGATGTGAAACGATGGTGATGTGTGTGCTTGTGTCTGTGTGTGTGTGTTTTTGCGCTTATTTCCTGGCACAGGTTCTTCACCGATGCTTGCAGGCCCAGCTGCTGTTCCAGACAAGGGAATATTTCGCAGCTACCGGAATGTTTTGGCGCCAATGACGCCAGACTGGAATGGATCTTGCATGCGATGCTCGCATGGTGGCCAGGTCGAGTTTTTCGGCACTCTAGCCCACAGCTTCTTTCTTGTAAAGCGCCGTAAACTCTGACCCGCAACCCCCCTACACCCTAAGCCTAAGCTCCGCAAGCCTCTAACGGAAGGGCCGAGTGAATGTTCAGGAGTCCTAGAAGGCTGAGTGTGTGACTTGCACTGTGAAGCCGCCAACGTGAACTTGCGAAGCCCTACGCCCTAAACCCTTCATTGAACTAGAGCTGCGTGACTTTGTCAGCTAGGCATGTCGGAAAATCGAGCTCGAGAGGACGAAGCATGTGCCCACAACGCTCCACCTGGAAGCCTTCGAATCATCATGGGATGTCTGCGTTGCCGAGTGTTTACACAAAGGATGTATGTCGAAGCAAGGGGACGGTAATAGTATCGGCTTGTGGGTAGTTCTCTAAATTAGGGTCCCTTTTAGGGTCTTGTTTATACGGGTATCGTACTGTTTTGGGGACATTAAGGCCACCGTATTTCCTCTGGTCTTCGCACTTCAGGGTTTTCGTTGGGTTTCTCAAGGTTTGGGAATGTCGGAGCTGAAACGTTCAGGGCCTGGCACTGGGATGATCTTGTCAATGTAGTAAGTTAGGCGCCTTATAACCCCGGGCAAGCTAGGCTGCACTGTGCATCCAAAAGCTTTGCAAAAATGATCCGCACGCGAAGCTGATCATGTAACAGCCATGGCCGAGGCCTGTAGACGAGGCAAGATTAAGAAGTACAGACAAAAAATGGAGGGCGCAGGCACCGGGAAAAATCAGGTCGCAAGAATTGGTACTACTTCCCCCGTTGTAGTTCCTAATACAGTAATGTATAATATCCCCTAAAATGACTTAAGACCCAATTCTAACTATGGTCCTTATATTGGATCCTCGCATCCCTTTCCCCACATCAGCAAGAAAGGTCTGACGGCACAAGGACGGGAAGAAGCAATCGAGCATGAATTGCGAAACGGAAGGGGTTTAGGGGATTAAGGTTTAGCATGAAGGGTTTAAGAGGGTGAGCGGAACAAGGCAAAATACAAGGGCGACCAGCCAGTCCAGTATGTGTGTGCGCATGGTGTACTTGCAAACCGTGCATGCTAAGCTTTCTGGGTCCCGCGCGTATGGATGGCGGATTATTCGGAGTTGTTTTCCTTGTGGTTTTGGGACACTAGAGGTTTCGCCGACAATAAAGGCAGACGGCATCCCTGTGGAATGGCCAGTGATCCTTGTGTCGAGATCTGGGCCCTCGTTTACTGATCATAACAAGCCTGCCGATGGGACTTTGCTTCCTTAGTTGAAGTCTTCGGCGGTGACGGTTGAAGCCTAATCGAAATCACAGGGACCCTGAAGGTTATACTTCCTTAGATAGGCCTTATTAGACCCTTATCAAGTCCTTATTGGGACTATTAAGGCCCCCTCCCCTCTCCCCCTTACCTCCCTAAGGGTCGCTCTGATTGAAGCCTGATGGCTCGGGCATTTTGCTACAGAACGCATGAATCCTGGAATTCCCAGCAGCAGACGATTTAAGCCGCCTTTGTGCAGATGCGGTGCCGGCTTCATTCCGAAATCGGAGTGTGCCTCATGCACAGGATGCCCAGATAATTTTACTAAAACCAAAACAGCAGCTCCAGTGATGCAGAATCCCTCAGGCCCTAATGCCGAAACACTAAGACTCTAAAGCCCTTTCGCGCCAAAAACTGAAGTTAACTAACCACCACAATTTAAAGCCGTAAGCCTTAAACCCCCAGCCTGAGACAGAAGTCCCGAAGCGCAACAAACCGAACAACCTTCAACCCGGAAATCCTCGACGCTCAAGGAACCTTAAAGCCCACCTGAAGCACAATTGGCCCAAACACACACTGAACTATCCTGGTTCCTAAACCCCAGGTGGGACTGTATAATAACCCCGTGCTGTTAAGTTTAGTCTTGACATGTCCGTGTTCGGTTTTGATGGTTTTCCGTGGAAAAACGATAAGAAGAAAATAAAACGATAACAAAACGATAACGCATGTTTCGTGGTAAAACGATAAGAAGAAAATAAAACATAACAACATCCAGGGATAAGGATTTTTATACAGGGTTATTATACAACCCTAGGTTTAGAACCCTAGATCCTATTTGGGCTTGCTGGGTTGTTTCTAGAGAAATTAGGTTTTTGCACAAAGCCGATAATGTAGGAACCTGATTAAGAAACCTTGGGCCTTTTATTAGGGTTCCTGATTATGAATCCGACTATTTGGGGGTTTTAGGCCCAGGGTTTCTTAATCAGGTTCCTACATTAGACACCATAACTTGAAACTCCTAAATCCTGTCTGGGCTCCCCTAAACTCCTGAACCCCCAAAACCTCCTAAACCCCAAAGGGTTCGGGGGATCTGGAGGGTTATAGGGTTTTGGGTTTAGGGCAAAAGGGTTATAGGGTTATGGGGTTATTGGGTTTAGCCTAAACCCCAAGCCTCCGAAACCCAAACTCCCAAACTCCTAAACTCCTCAACTCCTGAGCTCCGAAGCTGCTGAACCCTAAACCCCTCTGGGCTCCCTAAGACCTAAGCCCTAAGCCCCAAACTCTAAGACGCCTAAACTCCTAAACTCCTAAACTGCTAGAGCCTAAACCCTTAACTCCTAAACCCTAACGCCTTATCTCCTTAATCCCTACACTCCTAAACTGCTAAACCCCAAACCCTAAATTCATAAACCACTCTTTGGGCTTCCTGGATTCTCGGTTCATCCGCTTGAAAGGCATCGCTCCTCTGGAGCGGCTGGGGCCCGTTGGGTGTAGGGGTCAGGGTCCTAGGTAGATTTAGGGTTTAGGGTTTAGGGTCCTAGGTAGATTCAGAGTTTCGAGTTTCGGGTCATAAGAAGATTTTAGGGTTTAGGGTTTAGGGGTCATAGGTAGGTTTTTGTAGGATTGGAGTCTAAGAGTTCGGATATTGGGGCTTCCAAAAGGCTTAGAGGTTCATGCGAAGCTACACACAGGGTTACAGGTTCATCCTAATTGTGGGCTTGGGTTAAGGGCTTCAAGTTTAGGTTTTCAAAGATTTATGATATGGGGTCGTAGGAGTATTGTAAGCGAGTTTATATGCAGGCATAGCAGTAGCTAACCTGTTTATAGCACGGTCATTGTAGCAAGCGCTTGCAACCACGCTCGTATTACGTTTGAACGCCGTGGACCTGAAAGTAGATTCGTAGAAGCACCAAGGCTTGCAAAACTCCTCAAATAATATTAAAGTGCTTTTTTTTACCAGTATCATACAAACCCGACAGAAGACGCCGTAGGACAGCTTTCCAAGTAATTGATAGCATTTGCATGTATAGCAGCCGAACTGATAGTGATAATAAAAGATGGGCACCAGCTGCCTCACTGCTTCCACTGCTCATAGTGCTCGGATGGGAGCTTGGATCCTGGTTCGCAAAGACTTGCGTGGGAGAACAGGGTGTAGCAGCAGGGTTTTAGGGCAGGATTGAGGGGTACTGTACTATCGCTGCACTACACACACACACACACTCACACACAGACACACACACGCACACACACACATATATATATGTAATATATATATATAATATGTAATATATATATATATATATAATTGAATTCGCGGTGAATATCGTTGCATGAGAGTTCCAATATAAGGAAGGTAGAACAAGGCCCAAAACCCGATCCCAATTCCTGCAGTCCCTTGTAGTAGGCAGACGCACCAATCCTGGAACCTAGCAGTCAATCTGCAAGCCCAAAGCACGATTTTCGGGATGTTCCTGATGGGAGGGTTTTTCACAAATTAGGGGTGCGTGATATAGTTGCCCTACCACGAAGAGCCTAGCCCTAGCATTCAGGATTGTATACTAGGGCCACCAATTGTCTGAAACTCCCGTGTTGCTTCCAAACCAGTCCTATGTTGCACGCTTTAGTTCTGAGAATGGCCTGGACGCATAGAAAGCTGCGCCCCGTGCATGAGTGAGCAAGCGCAGAGGAATGTGTGGAACAGTGGCTGTGTATTGCGGTCCCAAGGAATTTGATTGGCAGGGGAAGAACTAAATAAAAGCTAATGTAGGAACCTGATTAAGAAACCCTGGGCCTATAACCCCAAAATAGTAGGATTCATATAAGGAACCCGAGTAAAGGCCCAAGGCTTCTTAATCAGGTTCCTACATTAAGCTTTTGTTTCAACTGTTTGTTGGGGGCAGCACTCGTACAGACTCATGTTTCAGGAATTTGTTTCACAGGTCTCTTACAGTATGAACAAGCCTTGACGCGTCGGATTTACAAGTAACATTAACACTCGCAAATTTAAAGTTCAAGGTGCCAGCCAAATATCTTTTAATTGTGCCCATTTACAATACAACCGGAACATAGAGTCCGAATACGTTGCATTTGAGGTTTAGGGGTTTAGTGCTTCGGGGTTTCGGGGATCAGGATTACGCGGTTCGGGGTTGAGGGGGATCAGGGTTTAGAGTTCAAGCGCCAGACGTCCGCACATCCCGTGCTGTCCCTCCTAAAAGTTTTTTTTCATCGCCCTGCAGCTCGTTTTGTGATCCACATTTGCAAGTGGCCTGGTTTCTCTGAGTCATCTATAATAGGATCCTTATTATAAGACCCCCAAGATAAGGTACCCCTAATTTTCGGAAACTCTCATATTGGTCGTATTAACAGGATTGATGATGCTTCCTTGTGCAGAGAACCCCAGTCCCCAGGTCAAGAAACTTTGAATCCCAAACCTTAAATTTAGGGTAAAGGGTTTGGGATTAGGGTTTAGGGTGTAGGGGAATCTTGTGGCCACCTCAATCGCCATTGGGGAAGTAATCATAGGTTTACAGCTCTTGGTAACTCGGCTTCGAGATCCGTTTAAGGACTTTAGGGTTCTATAATGGTGTTCCCTTTAAGCGTTTAGGGTGTAGGTCCGCGTCAGTTTCTTTCGTAAAAAAAGCCCAGGGCAATCTTGGGCAACGCAGCGGTCTTGGGGTTTCCCAGAGACTCCAATATCCTTTCATTGAGGAATTTACCTTAAGTCATATTAGGGATCCTACTATGATTTAAGGTCTATTCCCTTTAATGGATATTGGAGTCACTGGGTTTGGGGTTTTGGGGCTCAGCTCCGTTTAAGATGCTCGCAGCATGGAAAGGACGTGACTGCCTCTCGTCGGACGGACTTCACTAGAAGCCTCGCGAGTCCTACTAAGTCCCAGAGACTCCACTATCCCTTAATTAAGGAATATACCTTAAATTATAGTAGGATCCTTAATATGACTTAAGGAATATTCCTTAATTAAGGGATATCGGAGTCTCCGGGGTCACTAAGTCCTCAACCGCATATCCGAATTTTACAGCTTGGGTTCCAAACCTTGTACCCCAAGCCCAAGGGTCAGAGCTCAGCCAAACTACCGAATGGGTTTAGGGTTTAGGGTTTCGGGCGCCGTAGACTGAACTCGGAAACCCACGTAATACATCAAAGCCAGCACTGTTCATACCAAGCTTTCAGACATAGTTGAAAAGATAGCACTTGCAACTCGCACTATGTAAGACACCAAGCTTAGTACTGTGTGGTGTCGAACGAAACTCTTAAACAAAATATAGGGGCCTTAGCAATTGCCTATACTATTTTTGGGGGTTCCTTATTATAACTATAGTATAATATGCCCCAAACCATATTCTAATTCTCAAGGCCCCTATAGTAAGCGCTTTTCTGAACACCACCCTTAACACTCTTATTCAAAGAACTACGCTTGTGGAGCTGGATCTGCCAGAGCTGCGGTCGGCGCAAGGAATGAGGCCAACCTCCCTTGTGCGTAGAGGGGGCTTAAGAGGGGGTTTTGATCGGTTTAATAAGGCTTTTGGTTTTGATAAGGGCTTTCTCACGGTTCTTAAAGGGTGTTATGTTGTTTGCACAGACAAAAGTCTTAAAAGGGTCTTGGCTTGTTTGGGGTTTAGGGCTTAAGGGTTGCGGGTTGGGATTTTTGGGATTTTAGAGGTTTAAGGCTCTTAGGGGCCTGTCCGGGCTTCTAATGGTTTTTGGAAGGATTCGCTAAGGACCTTGCAGGTTCCGGGTTTAGGGTTTTGTGGGTTTGGGCTTGATGTTTAGGTTTTGGGCCCGTTACAAAACTTTATCCCGCTGTTCAACTCCCTGAAGCAGACCTTGTAGCGTCTCTAGTAGAAGCCTGCCCAGTAAATGCTACTCTCGTAGAGCCTGATTGGCAGGAAACCTTCTAAAGCACTGAAGAAACCGCGATAGTTGAGGGTTAAGGGTTTTGGGCTTAGGGCCCTGGGGTTTAGGTTTCAGGCTTCAGGGTGAACCCGAAAGACCAAACTCTATCTTACAGTCTTACAGGTTGTCTGATACAAGGCCCGGGTCACTGAAAGCCCCAGATATTCTCCAGGTGCGCAGGGCATGTTGGATGTAATATAGTGGCCTGGGTGATCAGAAAAGGTTGTTTTTGGGGATGTATCGTGCATAGCACGAGCCTTTAGGGGTTACACCCGGATGTTGCTACTACTGTTATTATTCAGATCTCTGTACCTGCTCAATATGTCGAACCCCCCCGTGATTCCAACACTCGTTTCAGGTCGACCTGAGGGTTCAGGATTTAGGGTTGGCATCCATCATGTCCAGGTGTAAAAAAGGGTTTAAGGTTTCGGGTCTAGGGTTTAGCAGAGGGCTTGTAACATGGGTGTAGCTGGGCTGAAAGAGGATTGTAGATTACTTTTTCACTATTCAGTATTGCATCTTAGCCAAACAGTTTTACAGATCCCTTTCTCCAAACTTGTTTTGTGACTGTCAGACAAACTTGTTCTAATCATCGAGAGTTCCGTCCGTGACTTTGGCCGTGAGCTAGAAAGCTCAAAACCTGAGTTTGGACACAGAAGACCGTTTGCCCGACAATGGCCCTAAACCCAGGGGCCCTAAACCCTAAACCCAGGCCCCCTAAACCCTAAACCCAGGGGCCCTAAACCCAAAACCCAGGGGTACAGGGGGGCCAGGATCCTGGACCCCAAACCCTAAGCCCCCTAACCTCTGAACCTCAACCCGAGGCGCCAAACCCTAAAGCCCTAAACCGGCAACAACGACCCTAAAGCCCCCCCCAGGGTGAAGAGGATAAAAGAAAGGGCTCAGTCCGCAAGCATTTGTTGCGGTGGGCTTTCGGCCTTGGCGGTGTAAGGGTATCGTTCAGGGTTTAGGGTCGAGGGTTTAGGGTCGAGGGTTTAGGGTTCAGGGTCTAGGGTTTAGGGTTTGGTTTAGGGCTTGAGGGTTGCAGGTTTAGCGTTCGGGGGAGATTCCTTTTCCCTGTGCCGTCCTGCATGGGATGCATGCAAATGCCCGTTTGGGACCTGCAAATTGCACCCAGAGCCCTTGGACTTTCGTGCGGTGGGAATCGTTTTCCATGCGTGTACGTCTTTTACCATGGACTCTTAGACACTACGCCCTAAACCCTACACATGAAGCCATTAACCTAAACCTTACTGCCTTAAGCCTGAAAACTCCAGACTCTCTCTTTCTCTACCCTAAACGGCCTTAATCCCGAAACCTTGAAGCAACGCTGTCCATGAGACCCTCGGGGCACAACGCTCCGCGGGCATATGGGGCCTGGGTCCTGCTTGGTGCCTGTGGGATGCCAGGATAGGTGAGGCCAGATCTCAAGTAGTCTTTGGTCTCTGTGCATGGCAGGCCGCTCAAGGGGGTTTGGAGGTTTGGGCTGAGGGGTTCAGAAAGAAGGTGGCTGGTTTCGACTGTCCAGTGTCTGGGGGAGGTCGTACAGGGGATGGCTAAACCTTGAACCCCAGTTCGTAATCTCGCCCCCAACTCCTCAACGTAAACTCAAGATCTCTGGGTCCCTTAACTTGTCTGCTACATGGGGCTCTTTTTCAAAGGCCCCTTGTGGAAACACCAGTTCGTGATACTGATTGCATATGTTGGTCTGCAACCTGTATTGTTGTCACCGTTATTGCTGTGATCATTGCTAATGATGTCTCTTGTAGTTTTTTAGGATGATTAGCATCATGACAGTTAGTGTTGTCGGCTGCAATTCATATCACCGTAGTTTTGAGTTTCCCTGTCCTCGTATAAAGCCCCAAACTTTCTCAAACCCTTTGCCCTAAGCCTCAAACCCTAAACTCGAAACGCTAAACCCGAAACCCTCAACCCTAAACCTCTCCTTCGTCAGACCTCGAACCACATGCCTCGCCTGGATTGTCCGAGTGTGAGCGCCGAAACCTCAATCCCTCAGCTACAAACCCTAAACCTCAAACCCTAACCCCACAAACCTGATTTACTCGGGGTCGTCCCGACTTGACTTGGGGGCCTCCGTTTCTGCCCATCTCGGAAGCCCATGGTTTATTGTCTAGGGTATTCCCTGGTGGTAGTAGGCAACCCTGAGCTTCTCTGGGTACGATAATCCCTTATAGTCCTAATATACTCCCAAAGGCTAGCCTTTAGTTCCCAAGGATACTGGACAAGTACAAGTTGGATTCGATATACTCTCAACCTCAAATAAAGGGAGAGGTTTGGGGCTCGGGGTTAGGGTGTGCGGTTTCCGACGTCCTGGAAGTCTTGAACAGTTGACGCTTACGGGTTTAGGGCAGCAGGTTCTGGTTTGAGCTATATAGCCTTATTCCAGCCAGAAGGCTCAAACCCTGAACCCCCAACCCTAAACCCAGAGCCCTGAACCCTAGAGTAAGCCCTCAGCCTAGACCCACCCACCTCCTTGGGATGCTGTCAGAGCTGAACTCCCTGAACGTTCGGATGTTGGTGGAGTGCCGTTACATCCAAAAAGGAGTCCGCAGGACTCGGCGCGACTGTAATATAGGGGCCCAAATGCTTACCAATACTACTTTGGGGTTCCTTATTGTAAGTTATAGTAAAATACCTGATTCTAACTGCTAAGGCCCCTATAGTAGGATGTCGGATTCAGGGTTTGCAGGGTTCAAGGAAGTGGGAGTGCGTGCAAAGTTGTCAGCGTTGAGGGGGTTGCGGATGCATTGGGGCTGGAGCCGTACCCCGAGCCCTTAACCCTTCTCACGCCAGGTAAGGTCACCATCGGCTTGTAATCCGGAGCCCTAAACCCTAAACTCAAAAAAGCATTCAACAAAGAAACAAGGCCCAGAACCGTAAATCCTAAACCCCCCAAAGCCCCAGAAAGACCTCGCCTGGCATTGCCAAGCGTGAGCGCCAAAAGCCCCAGAAGATCCTCCAGAGACCAGGATCAGACTGACAAAACCGGCTTTCCCGCCAAAGGGAGCCCTGGCTCTACATGGAGGTTGATCAAAATTATGGGCCCTTTTGGGGTCTGTATTATAGTATATTCCTTATAGCCTAGGGGACCAAAAGGGACCCATAATTTTGATCAACCCCCACATGCCAGCTTTGGAAGGTATTTCCAGGGGTTTCAAATAAGTAAATAGTATTCCTTAGGTTTCTTCACCCGTACTATAGCAGACTAATAGATATCCAAGCCCATGTTTAGTTGTTACGGCTCCCGCATGAAAAAGGGCTGAAGCACCGCACCCGGAGCCCTTGACGACAAATCGATATCTTGCTGAGCCCTAAGCCCTAAACCTGGACCCTACTACGTGTGCAAGGCATTAGCAAAAGAACCCTCGGCCCTTAACCCTCAATACGAAACCTTGAAGCCAAAACCCTAAACCTTGAAGCCAAAACCCTAAACCTTGAAGCCAAAACCCTAAACCTTGAAGCCAAAACCCTAAACCTTGAACCCGAAACCCTAAACCTTGAACCCCAAACCCTAAACCTTGAACCCTAAACGGAAGCCTTGAGCCATGCACCCATCTCGGCAGCTGCGGCGGGGCGGCACCGAAGAAGAGGATTTCCAGGAACGCCCTCCTCCCCTCGCGAGGTTTGAGGGGTATGGTTTGAGGGTTCTACGAGGGTTTGATCATGAAACCTCGGGCCTTTAGTAGGGTTCCTTTAAAGGGGTCTACAAGGGTTACTGTATGGGATCTATAAGGGTACTATAATAATGTTGGAACCAGATAAAGAAACCTTGGGCTTTTATTCGGGTTCCTTATATAAATCCTACTATCTTGGGGTTATAGGACCAGGGTTTCTTAATCAGGTTCCTACATTAGGGTTTGAGGGTTCTACCAGGGTTTGGGGTTTAGGCTTTAAGGGTTCGCTGTAAGGTTTGCTACGATGGTTATTGCAAGAAGGATCGGTAGAAAAGGCTTGACGGGTTGCCAAGAAGGGCTGAGATTTTTGGATTGGGGGCATCCCTAAACCTTAAACCAGGCAAAGCTCACACAAGGTGTGAAACCTGTATCTCGTCGCGCTAGAATTGTACTCAAGACCTCGCCTGGTATTGCCGAGTGTGAGCGTCAAAGAAACCTTAAACCCTTAACCCCTAAACCCTGGCTGTTCTGAACCTTCCGTTGGGTTCACGGGGTTGCAGGTGAAATTCGGGTGTTGTTGGAGACTTCGAGCGTCAGGTGTTCGTAGTTTCAGTTGTTCCGTTCGCGGGTTCTTAGGGTTCCTGGTTCAAAGTTTTGTTGCGGGCGAGAGAAGCCTGCTGCAAAAAAAAGAGCTGTAGGGCTTTAGGGCACTTTGGTTTTAATTTTAGATTAGGGTTTAGGGTTTCTGCGGTTGCCAGTGTGTACCATGTGTACGTATGCAAAAAAATGTAAAAGCCGCAACCAATATGTAAAAGCCACAGGAACTGCAAACTTAAACCCTCGACCCGCCAGCCCCAAACCTTACACCTAAGTAACCCAAAACCTGAAAATAACCCTAGACCGTAAACCCTAAACCCTCGACCCTATACATCCCTTTAAAGGAGCCCTTATAGATCCCTTTAAAGGAACCCTAAACCCTAAACCCTGAAACCTCGAAGCCCTGAAACCCGAACTCCGAACGCAGAAGCTTTGAAAGCCGGTTTAGGGTTTAGGGTTACCCACAAAGAACCTGTATGTGGTTTAGGACTTGGGGTTTAGGGTTTACGGGTTTAGGGGTTTAGGGGTTTACGGGTTTAGGGTTTAGGGCCTTTTTCAGGGTTTTGTAGGCCTCCAACTGTCTCCATAGAGATATCTGAATTATTAGGAATAGTATCCTCTTGTGACTCTTCTTCAGCTTTGCATGTATATGATGATGCAGAAAACGCCGAGACCTTATTCTAATTGTTCGGGCCTAAATAGCCATTAGAAAGCACTTTAAAATTTTGGAAAGACTCCATACTAACTTTGAAGGCACCTATATGGGAAGCCTTAAATTAAACCCTGAACCTTAAATCCCAAACATTTTACTCTGAACCTTAAACCACAAATCCTGAACCCAAAACCTTAAACCCTAAACCCAACTCCTGCAGGAACCAGCAGGAGCAGGAGTAGGAAGAGAGGAGGAGGAGGAGGAGCGGAAGCAGACTAAACCTTAAACCCCCAAAGCTTAAACCCTAAACCCAAGCCGCAATCTTTAAGCCCAGAACCCTAAATCCCAAACCTTAAACCCTAAATCCTAAGCCCTAAACCTTACCCGGCGCAGCTATCAGCGACTCATAGCCTGCTTTCGAAAGCCTCCCTTGACCGGGACTCTCCTTCGAGGTGGGGACTTTGTCTGTGCTAGTATGATTCATCTTTCATAACCATAGGCATGGTCTTAATCACAATGCTAATGTGGAGTTGTAGGTACCTTAACTGGGGTTATAATTGATTCTATTTAACTTGTTTCTAGCCCTAGTTGCTAAATTCCACGAGTATGATGATTGTTATTACTGCTGTTATCGGATTTTTTTCTTGCTTTATTACTCTTACTACTTTTGCATTATATGGTTGTTCTTTGCTTTATGCACAGTTGACAGATCGTAAATAGAATGCCTGGGGTTTAGAAGAAACTTTTGGGTGGAGTTCGGAAGTGACTGCGTGGAGTTCTCCACACTGGGCAAGGTTGGAATACTCTTCCTCAGAACTTATTGATAATTGTTGATCATCTGCACCGAAAACCTATTCAAAATATGGAGGCCTCAATGTATGTATGTATGTATATATATATAGAGATACATATACACAAAAGTGCTTCCGTACGGCTTAGCGGCCGTTCATAGGATTGTCGATAGGGGCTTGTACGGATGATGTAGGTTTTATTGGAAGTCCTCAGCAGGCGTTATGGGGCTGTTAGGGTCTTCCAGGGTCTTGGCTTCAGACAGGGAGTTCGATGGCATGGGTTCCCATATTTGGAGGATTAGGCGACTTAGTTGGAGCAGTTGTAAAGTACCTTAGTTGGGTTATAATTGGTTATACATATATTTAACATATTTTTGGCCTTAGTTACTAACTCCCACGATGCTTTAAGTAGAGGATGGGCGGCTCTAGGTTTGTGTTACCTGCAACAGGATGGGAAAGCATGGGATCAGCTTCATGTTTCTGCCTGTTGAGACGTTTTGATAAAGAGAATCACAAGATGACCTCTGCAGCAACAAGCACAGCAAGAGTAACCAGAAGCAAGCACGTTAAACCTAAATCCTAAAAACCCAAAATCCCTAGCCACCGACAAACATGAAACACCCAAACTGTTTCCTGAACCTAAACACCACACCCTACACCCCAAAGCTCAAACCCAAAACCTCAAAATATAAACCCCTAAATGGCCCCTAAATCGTTCTGAGGCCCGAATTAAGCCCCTTAGCCCTAAACCTTAAACCCTAAACCCTTTTTTTGGCTCTGCTCCCGTTTCTAGGCCATGCCGTGCCTGGTGGATTTCTACGACTGCCTCCGCGCCTGGGCCAACCCAAAGTCTGTGGGCTACCCGCCCCTTGGCTCGGGTAGGGTTTAGGCTTTAGGGTTTAGGGTTTAGGGTGTGCTGAAAGATCCGGAGCCCAGGGTTTCATAAGGTTTTCATGCGGGCTTCATAGTTGTTTTTTTTGTGCAGTGCTTAGGGGTTTTGAAAGTACATGTTTCTCTTTTGTCATAAAGTCGTATGTCGAATTCCCATATCTTTCTGCTTTGCTTCAGGGTTCAGGTGGATGAAGCGCAACAGACTGGACATGAGGGCATGTGCACTGCAACCCCTCTTCACACCAAAAGCTGCGCAGGCGGATTTTTCACCCCTGACCACCCACCGGCTCACAGAGCTGAACCCTCAGTGTTCCATTTCATGAGAGATCTCACGAAACCCTGGTCTTTGTGCCTTGTGCCATAGACATTTGCTTACCAATCCCGTACGTGCAACCTCAACGCCACCCACAACCTTCAAAACCTAAAACCCTAAACTCTTGACTCAGAGAAGCTGGCAGTGTAGTCCGACCGCGAACCAAGAACCTCGTCTGGCTGTGTCCGAGTTGCGAGAGCGTAAACTCTCAACCCTAAGCCCTCAACCCCACCCGAAACCCTAAACCCTGGCCCCCAAGGCCTGAACCCTTGTGGAAGTCTTTTTAAAGCTGTTAATGCCTTTCTAGAGCCCATAAGACCCTTATAGAACTCTTCTACAACCCTTGTACAACACCCCTACAAGGCCCTTTCCGAATTCTTAGAAAGATATTTTTCAACCCTTTCTGGAGCCCTTACCCCTTGTCTTTCCAGGCCCTGGCGTAAGGGCAAGCTGGACTGCCATGAGTGCCTGGCTCAGGGGGTGGATTTCTACCAGTCCCGGTCCTGTTGGTGAGTTTTCGGCTTATATGGCAGTTTCCGAAAATAGGGGGACCCTAACATAGTACCTAAACAATAGGATCCTCGGTACCCCTAATCTTCGGAAACTCCCATATAGGGCTTAGGGTTTAGGGTTTAGGGCCGCTGGGGTGTAGGGTTCGGGCCTGCGGGGTACTTCGGATAGTCTTGTTGTGGCCTTCGTATTCGCGATTTTAAGTGCTTCAAGGCCAAGGTTAGAAAGCCCACTGACTAGGATTGTGTGTGAGATTGCATTCCTCTCTGTAGTGTTCTTGTGACAAATTTTGCGGTGTAATTGGGGGTTCAAAACAGCATTTAGAATCTAGAGTATTTGCGGAACCGAGTAGCATCACTACTGATTCAGGCCACGATGCGATGCATTCTGAGAGGCAAATTGAAAGTTACCCGAATTGCATCACAGGCGATGGCTTCGTGAGAGAAGTGTGCTGCTGAACCAAACCCGGAATCACTAAGACTAAATCGGCTCGAGGTTGGCGGTTTAGCATGCTTTCGAACCCCTGAACGTTATACTTACTCCGGGTCGAAAAGACGTTTATGGCTTTGGACTTAACACGTAGAAGATGCCCTAAAACCCTACATCCCTAACCGTGAACGCCCCAAATGTTGTTATCCTGCAGGCCGATACAGAACAAGAGTAAAGCTACTAGTTGAACCGCAGGAAGTTAAGGAATATGTTCCTTGGTATCTGGGGCTTTGGGTCAGTGGTGCTACCCAATTCTCCTATGTACTTTAGAAAGGAATACGCCTCAGACCATAGCGGGGCTCTCATCATTATACCATAAAGGTTATTTTGCAGGCAAATGCATATGGGAAGGCAACCCTAAAACCTGCAGGACCACGCCCGAATTCCTAAACCCCAACTGTTTTAAGTGTGTTGGTTTCGGCTTAGGGTTCAGGGTTCATGGTGAGTGTCTTGCAGAGCAACCCTTCGTAGCTCTTAAGCAGTTTTTTGGCTGTTGTGTCTTCTGTCTTGCAGGGCACTGTATGCCGAAGCCTTTTTAAAACACCTGTAGAATCCTAATGATAACCGAATAAACTGGCCCTACGCTCTAAGCCCTAAGCCCCCTAAACGTTAAATTCTGAAACTAAACCCGGCAAGCTCTACCAAACACTATATTGCCAAGGTACTACTACGAAGAGTTCCTGACGAAGTACCGCGGTTGCATGCATTCTAAAAGGCACCGAAAGGTTGTGATTTGTTATCGTTCGGGTATTTGTAGGAGGTCCTCAAAACGTTCTTTGTTTGGCTTTTTCGGTCTTGCAGGATTTTATTGGGTTCTACGCAGGTGTTACAGTAATGTATAGTATCGTAAAAGCTTTCTATGTACTGCTTTAACAGGATTTCCATGGTTTACGGGTACTTGATTTAAGGGTCCCTAAAATCAGGGATCCTACTATTCAGGTGTGCTGGGGGTCCCGTCTTTTCTGAAGCTGCCGAAATTTTACACTTGGAGGATCTTGGGAGTTAGCAAGAAAGGTTGTAAGTCCCTCAACGGGGTTATAAGCAAGTATAAGTATGGTTACCTTATTGATAACCCTAGTTACTAAGTCCCATGACCCTTTTAGCACTCGCGAGTTCTGGCCTAGACTCGGGTGTGGGTGATGGGGTTTAGAGATTTCCATGGAGCTTTGAAAAATTGGTGATCGGAGCCTCCCCGCCCCACGCCCGTAATTCCTGTCCCAAAAGCTTTACCCCTGACTTTGGACACCGTTCGTTCCTCATACCCCAAGTCCTTAAACACTGAACCTTAAGCCCAGTCCTAAACCCTCGAGCCGAAGCCTTAAACCCTAAACCTAGAGCCATAGAAAGGAGCTCAAAAAAACCCAGAGCCAAACCTTAACAGCTTACAGCCTAATTCCTAAACCCTAAACATCCCAAAACCTTAGATGCGTGAGCCACGTCCTTTTGGATGGAAGGCCCACCGAGATTCCTTAAACATTTTTTAGGGTTTAGGGTTTAGGGTTTAGGGGTTTAGGGTTTAGGGTTTATTTTGGACTTAAATGGTAAATGCCAAACCCAAACCATCTCTCCTAAGAAGTGGCGAAGTTCCGGACGCTTGGAGGGTCCTGGGGTACCAAGTAAGGTTATAACTACCTTAACTGAGGTGTCACCCCGTATAAGAATAGTTACTTTATTCCTGGTTACTGAGTTGCATGATCCTTTAAGCAAACAGTTTAAGACAACTCTAGGCCTATGGCCGTGCAGCAGAAAGGCGGGTTCTGGGCTTCGGAGTGCGGATTTCGAGTGGCTGTTATAACCAAGCTTTCGTCGTGTTTCAGGGGAAGATGTAGTGTGTTACATCGTGTGTTACTAAGACTCTTGTGTTTTAAGCAGGTTGTGGGTGTGCTGTACTTGGGGGTTATCATATTGGGATCCTGCTTACTCTAAACCCTAAGCCCCAAGCCCTAAATCGATGGCCTTATGTAGGCTCAGACGATTGGGCAGACATAACAAGGAGCTCAAAAAAAAGCCCTAAATCGAGGAGGTCCTTAATATGACTTGGGGGTCACTCCTTGATTATCGGGTTCTGGAGTACCTGAACAGGAAAGGATCCGATGATGTGAGGCTTATCTTGGGGCTCAGGGTTTTAGGGTCCGCAAAGGGATCTATAAGGGTTCTATATAGGGTTCCTAGAAGGGCATCATGAGGGTGCTTCTATAAATTAGGGCCCCTGTTATGGGTACCCAAAATAGTTCGACACCATTATAAAAGGACCTTAGATAAAAGGGCGCCTAATTAGAGAACTACCCATATGGACTCGCTAAAAATGGACTCGCAAAAAGACATGTGCAATGAGAGATTTACAGTCTGGGATCATACACGAGCATCGCAGCAGATTGGCCCGTGTCAGAATATAGTGCTGCGCACTCGGTTCTGATTTGGGTTTTTTAGATAGGTGCATCGCTGAAAGGCAGAGGACGATTGCGGTCTGTGTCATCATCCCTACCGCTCTTAGTCACCATTGTTTATTTGCCCAAGACTCCTCCCAGACCCCTCAACATGCAAATTTGAGAGCCTCCGGCTCAAGCCGCCGACTCCGTAGGAGTCAGAGGAAAGGGCGATGCGGTTGACGAGAGAGTTTATTTTGGGGTCCAGGCTGACGCCCGCTGCTACTCTACGACGAGCACACCCTAAACCCTAAACCCTAAACCCCGGAAGGAGGAGTGGGGGGTGTGTAAGGTTTGTTGTAGTCGTGGAGTAGTAGTTGTAGAGTAAGAATGCTAGTAGAGCAGGCGGAGTGGAGT
>BGNK01000340.1:133389-173055 GCA_003297005.1 Symbiodinium sp. clade A Y106 | reverse complement strand
GGGGGGGGTGGGGGGGGCGGAATTCGCCCCCAGCACGTCAACGCCACTTCCTGCATCCTGGGCGTCCTCCATGAAAAACAGCGCTGCCTACCCGCCCCCACCTCCCTGGCGCCCGCCAAAAAGGGAGGTTTCGCCTCCAACCCGTCCAACACGCCGCCAGGTCGGCGGACATCCCAACATGCAAACATCCCAAGCCTCTAAGCCCGAGGCCCTGAACCCTATTGAGCCCTATCTGGGAGTTTCCGAAAATGAGGGGTACCTTATTTTGGGGTCCCTTATATTAAGGATCCTACTATTTAGGGTACTATGTTAGGGTCCCCTATTTTCTAAGGATCCTACTATTTAGGGTACTATGTTAGGGTCCCCTATTTTCGGAAACTCCCATCTAACCCTTTGCCGAGCGCTTGCAAACTCATCATCCTGAACCCCACAGCCTACGAGCCTAAATCCTAAACCGTGTAAACCGTGAGACCTGATACCCTAAACCTTACATGCTAAATCCTAAGAGCCCGTAAACCCTGAACCCCCCAAACCCGAAGAGCCCTTACTTCTGGCCTACCTCGAGCGAAGCGTTTGTTTATAAACAGCGCCTGTGTTTGTAAACAGCCCTCGTGTTAAAAACCTTGACAAGGCGATGCAGACATCAATCAATTCAGCAAAAGATGCGTGAACAGAAGGTTAAGAGCAACAAGTAAGCATCGCGAGCCCGATCTAAAGGCCTACGCAACTCCAAAAACTCCGTATGCACAAACACAGGCCCCAGGATCGACCCTTCTGTACCTTTAACCCTGGGTTTAGGCTTTGGAAGTTTTTGCGTTTACCTCAGTAGTTTTTGCGCTAGTATAGGGGACTAAATAATTGCCCATCCTATTTTGGGGTTCCTTATTATGATTGTAGGTAAATTGGGCCCAAAACCCAATTCTGATCATTAAGGCCCCTATACCATAGTACCCTTATAGTATCTCTTCCTATAGAACCCCCTTTAAGGAACCCTTAAAAGGAACCCTATTCTCTTTATTAAGCCCCTACATTACACTAGAAGCCCAAAAGTTGGAAACCCAATGGCCTCAATCGTTATATAAGAGTAATGCATAGGGACTCCCAGCACTATTTGGCCTTAACCCGGTTTCCAACTTTATGGGGTTACTTAAGACCCACAAACGGTAAAGGAGCCCTCTTAAAGGAGCCCTTTTTAAAGGACGCCGACTTAATTATTAAGGCCGCTACTTTACTCCACTGTTCCATGGGAGTTTCCGAAAATAGGGGACCCTAATGTAGTACCCTAAATATTAGGATCCTTATTATAGGTACCCCCAAATAAGGTACCCCTAATTTTCGGAAACTCCCACGAGGTGGGCACTGAAAACCAGCGATGACAGGAAAGGCAGATCTTGGCCGGGGGCTTTTGGGAGTTTCCGAAAATAAGGAGTACCTTATGCTGGGGTCCCTATAATCAGGATCCTACTCTTTAGGGTACTATACTAGGGTCCTCTATTTTCGGAAACCCCCAGATCTTGGCCGGGGGCTTTTGGAATGGCTCTTAGAAGTCTTGTCTTGGGTTGAAGCTGAACAAAGCGACCTTGCTGGTTTAAGGGCTTTGGGTTTAGGGTTTAGGGTTCAAGGCTTAGGATTAAGGGTTAGGGATATGGTTTAGGATAGGTCTTTTTTGGTTCAACGTTGATTGCGGTTAAGGCTTTACGGGGGCAAAAGGGGGGGGGTTGCCCTTAGTTGTGAGGCTTCAGGCGTAACCGGGGTTTTGGGATTGAGGCATGAAGGGGTTTTCTTTAGGGGTGAGGGTTTCGGGGTCTTGTTTTATTGTATGGTTTTATCGAGGTTCTAGGTTTTAATATAAGGGGGCCTAATAATTACCTCTACTGTGTACTATCTAATTAGTAGGGATGTGGATCACGGCCTAGAGTCCAAGATGTAGGGTCCTAGATGGGTAGTTCTCTGAATTAGGTCCCTTTCAGGGTCCTTTTTATAAGGGTGCCGCACTAAACAGGGGCTCTCATCTAGAGAACTATATACTCATATAAACCCTAGACGCAGCATCCTAAACCTTGTACCATAGGCTCCAAACCTTAAGCCTTAAGCCCAGGCAGTGTTTCAGGTCATGGGTTTTCACTGTTTTTGGGATGTGTTGGTATGCTTGAAACGTCCTGGTTAGTTTTTGGTAGCAATGGTACACCTTCCCTCATCTTAGGTACCTTACATAGAAACTTAGTTCTAGCTACCCCCGAACATTCGAGTGGAGTTTTGAGCATTTGAGCAGTTGAGCAGAGAGGCAGATTCACGGAGCAGTGTGAGGCTTTCAGGACCAAAGCTATGATCTCGGCGCAGCATCCCAAATCGGAGTGTCGAAGGACTATACGACTATACAAACGCTATACAAACTATGGACCACGCAGACCCGTCAGAAAGAAGTCGTTACTGTTTGCAAAGACCTACATGCCCGCTTCAATCGGCATTGTGCTACCCGGGCATACCTTGCGCTACTCGGGCATACCCGGCGCTACTCGGGCGCTACCCGGGCATATCCGGCGCTACCCGGGCGTACCCGACACTACCCGGGCGCCCTACCTGCAGTCGCGGTTTCCCATCATCTCAAGCCCTCTTGAGAATAGGATCGTGGTTCAAAATGTCGATTGCTGTACACGTCGGATTGCTCGGTGGGAAGACAGCCACTGTAAAAGCAGACAAAGATGAGCAGGTGGAAGCATTGAGCCTCAGAGCGCAGACCGCCCTTGGAGTCGGCGGAGGGCTTTTGGTGGACTCATCTGGAAGAGCATTGGTCGCATGTTCAACAATAAAGGCCGCCAAGATTCAGAATGGAGATTCACTGACCTGGCGTACAAACAGGCTTCAAATTCAGTCCAGCTGTTCTGCTTTTGCTGGCCTTTTTGATGACGGATCGGTCTCGACCTGGGGCGCTGCGTGGTCTGGTGGTGACAGTAGTTCCGTGCAGTCTCAGCTGAAGAACGTCTCGCAGATCCAAGCTTCTCAAGGCGCCTTTGCTGCGCTTCTTGGCGATGGCTCCGTCGTGACATGGGGTTCTGCTGACCATGGTGGTGATAGTAGTGCTGTGCAGGATCGATTGCAAAATGTTCAGCAGATCCAAGCCTCGATCGGCGCTTTTGCAGCCATTCTTGGTGATGGATCAGTCGTGACATGGGATCCACGGGTTTGGCCCTACAATGGTGGCGACAGTAGTGCTGTTCAGGATCGGCTGCAAAATGTGCAGCAGATTCAAGCCTCTCACCTCGCCTTCGCTGCCATTCTTGGCGATGGATCCGTGGTGACCTGGGGTGAGGCTGGGTATGGTGGTGACAGCAGTGCTGTGCAGGATCAGTTGAAGAATGTGCAGCAGATCCAAGCCTCTGGTGCCGCTTTTGCTGCCCTTCTTGGCGACGGAACCGTGGTGACATGGGGGGGCGCTGATGCGGAGGGGATCTGGGAAGCTGATGAGGAGTCTGGTGCCGACAGCAGCGCTGTGCGGAAGCAGTTGAAGAACGTGCAGCAGATCCAAGCCTCTGACAATGCCTTTGCTGCAATTCTCGGTGACGGAACTGTCGTGACTTGGGGTGGTGGTTACGGTGGTGGTGACGCTAGTGCCGTGCAGCATCAGCTGAGGAATGTGCAGCAGATCCAAGCCTCTCAATATGCTTTTGCTGCCATTCTTGGTGACGGCTCGGTCGTGAGCTGGGGTGACATTCGCTTTGGTAGTGACAGCAGTGCTGTGCAGGATCAGCTGAAGAATGTGCAGCAGATCCAAGCCTCCAGCNCTTTTGCTGCCATTCTTGGTGACGGCTCGGTCGTGAGCTGGGGTGACATTCGCTTTGGTAGTGACAGCAGTGCTGTGCAGGATCAGCTGAAGAATGTGCAGCAGATCCAAGCCTCCAGCGGTGCTTTTGCTGCCGTCCTTAGCGATGGTTCTGTTGTGACCTGGGGTGCTGCTCATTTAGGAGGTGACAGCACAAGCGTGCAACATAGGCTGAAGAATGTGGATCACATCCAGGCCAATTATGGTGCCTTTGCTGCCGTTCTCGCCGATGCATCCGTCGTGACCTGGGGTGGGGCCGGATTTGGTGGTGACATCAGTGCCATGCACGAACAACAACCAGCTAAGCGGGCGAGAGCCAGCCACGATAGCTGCACAGCTAGCTAGATGCTCCCGTGCTCAAGCTAGCTTCTCTGTCTAAAAGCTTTGTTGGCTTCACCGAATCCTGCCGCAGTACAGTAGCAAGCCGGCATGACAGCATCTTCCCAAGCAGCCGGTGTCAAAGCCATCCAAAACCATGGTTTCCATGCATGCTAGTGTGCAGCCTAGCAAGCGCCGACAAAAACAGCACTCATGCTTTCAACGGAAGGGCAGGCCTTTGAGCGTTCGGGTTCGTCTAAAGGATGTAAGTTGCTTGCAGTGTGTAGGCCTTTAGAGCTCGTTCCATCAGGTTACCCGGCAGTTACTCCTAGGGCTTAGGGCTTAGCCTGAGGTTTTAACGGTTGAGGATATTTCAGGCCTGTAGGTGTTGTGTTTTGAGGGCTCAAGCCCCAAGCTCCGCCAAACTCTAAATCTCCTCCCAGACTCTGGGTGTAGGGTTTAGGTGTAGGGTTTAAGTCGTTTCAGGTTTTGGATTTATGATTTAGGGTTTCATAGGATTTGTGGGTCTAGGAGACCAGGCACCGCCGCAAACATCAGATCGGCATAAGTCGACGATGACGATGGCTTTTCAGTCTGAAGTCCTGAGCCTCAAGCCCCAAACCACTGTCCCAAAGGTTCAAAGAACCTAAACGGATTCCTTTTTCAGGGGTTCCTTTCACGAGATTCCTTTGTGTACCCAAACCATACAAGTAATTCCTTCTACAGAAACCGTACGTTCTGCTTTGTGGGTACGCATTAGGACCCTTAACGTGTGAAAGTCGAATTCCTCAAGCCGTAGCGCAGCCATAAGGCAGTAATGTAGGGTCATGCTGACTGTGACAGATCATGTTTCGAATCACGATTTTCTTGTTCAAGTTCCTGCATTACCCAAATCCCTTGTTTGGGCCTCGGTCGCATGGTTTCATTGCAAAGTTCATCCCCGTGAAAGCCTGGAAACTAAATGTTGGTTTAATTAGAGTATATCAGGTCTAGGATTTAAGGTTGAGAGCTTCAGGGCTTAGGGTCAGGCAGGGTTTAGGGTTGAGAACCCGGCCAAAGCGCACTGGCGTTTCAACGGATTGGAATCTAGATTTTCTTGCATGTTAGGACACCTAGGACAAAGCCTTAGGGTGCGCGACCTTCAGCCCGAATTGAAACACCTTACATTGAAACCAAAAAGGTGTAACAATCCAGTTCCCGAAGTCTGGAGGCCATGTAAACGTCAAAGGGCAAGGGCACTTCTCCACGGTTCTTAATAGGGAATGGGGGGAACCCTTATGATACTCCCTTGAGGTCACTTGTGTCGTCCCCCCATTCCCCCATTCGCTAGGAACCAGGGCCGTGACTGTGTGCCTGGTGTCCGTACAAAACTGGCTTCTTGTTAAGGAATTTAATTTAGGTTACCATCACAGGGATCCCTAAACCCTAAACCCTGGTGAATAATGTGCTTTCCTTGTCATAACTTAGTTTACATCCGTTAAGGATGACCCAGAAAGTTTCGAGCCTGCGCTCCGAAACCTGGTTCCTATGGTTTAAAGCCTTGAAATCTCTGGAATATGAAACCGAAGCCCATCATGCCCAAACACCTTGGACCTACTGTATGTACTTAAGCAAGCCAACTTCAGTACACAGCTTTAAAAATTTCCTTCTCCAATCTCAGGGCGGCGAGCACAGCTTCGAGGTGAAGGGCTTTCGGGCTTGGGGTGTAGGCTCTTGGGACTCTATATTCTTTAGCCCTGGTTTCAGAGTTTGGCGCTTTGTGGACAAGGGGAAAGCATTCTGCTTCTGTTGAGGCTTAGTGTTGTTCAGGGGCTTTCTTGGCGTGATTTTGAGCTTCTGCTCCCCTTGACCGGATTAGTCCCAGACTCGGCTGCTTTCCTGTGTTCCAGTCCCCGGGTCGTTGCTGCTCGTCAAAGCAATTCGAAGCTATGGGGCCCTGCAAGTCTCAGATCGACGACGCAAGAGTGTTGAAGGAAAATGCAATCCTCGCTGCGAAATTCTGTAAGGGCCTAAATAGTTACCAATACTTTTTTGGGGGTTCCTTACTATGATTATGGTATAATGTACCCCCAAACCCTGTTCTAATTACTAAGGCCCCTATATTAATCAGCTTTATGGCCTGGAGTGTTCTTCGCAGAGTTGGTAGTTCGCGTGTCCAGATCGGCGAAACCACAAATTTGTGGCCGCTTGGATGTTGTTGCTGAGGGTTCCCTGATTTGGTTTTTTTACTACACCATACCTCCCAAGATTCTCTTTCGAAAATATTAAAACCACCCCTACATCAAATGACCCTTAAACTCATGAGAATCCTTTCAAGGAGCCCTTCAAACGAAACCCTTTTAGAATTCCAGCAAATGTGGCCCCTAAATGCCCTGTACTGGGTTCTTGTTGAGAAACCGTTTTAAGTTACCACGTATAAGGAAACAATGGTATTTACTATAGCTCGCTATTGTGGCTACTTACTCTAAACTGCTAAACCCTAAACCCCATAGTAGCCCTGACAGAACCCTGAAAGGAACCCTTTAACAACACCCTTAACCCAGATTATAGCATGCTTTTAGAGACCTCTCCAAGGAACCCTACTACCCTCATACGAACCCTGAAAGGAGCCTTTACATAGGGAGCCCAAAGGTGCGTGTGTATAAACTTGCTCCCCCCCCCCCGCCTTCCACCATCGTTTTTGGCCCTTTAACGAGAACCCAGTACATCCTTCGTATATACCCCTAAACCCTGAACCACTAAACCCACTAAACAATAAAAAGTATTCTCTAAGCTCTAAACCCCTGAACCCCAAATCCCTAAACCCTAAACAGTTGTGAGAGCGTAACCCCAAATTTTCTACTTGAGAGGCGCTTGCTACGGGCGAAGACGGCTTCCACAGCAGTTCCTCAGGTGCTTTTAGGGGTTCCTTTAAGGGATCTATATAGGGTTCAGGGTTCCTTTCAACGTTCCTTTATGATTATGGTATCAGTTTAGGATTTTAGGGGTTCCTTTAAGGACTCGCGTCCCTATATCACCCCAGAGGTTAAGCTTTAGTTCCATAGGATACTGGACAGGTGAGCTTCGGATCGAGCAGCAAGACAGCATATGCAACACATGACGAATTGAGTAAGCACAGCGATGCGAGGCCATGTGCTGAGCATTTGCCGTAGCAATTCCGACTCTGGCAGCCGCAAGTATTAACAACAAGCAATAATTACCAATAGTACTCCGTTTCTGGGGTTCCTTATGAGCGCTGAAACCTGGTTTACCCCCAGACCCTGTTCTGTTTTTTCGGCCCTTTGTATTGAATACTGTAGATGTTTGGAATCCATATGAGTGCCGGCCTTCACCTTGCGCATAAGTTGGACTTTAGGATTTAGCGCTTGAGGGGTTTAGGGGTTTAGGGTTTAGCGTCGGAGCAGACCGGGATGAACAGGTGGGAAGTTTCGACCGTTTGGGGCTCGAAGGTTTTAAGTTTAAGTAATTAGTCTACTACTTGTGTTGTTGTCGCTAGTGGGGGTTGGGCGAGTATTGTGTAAAACCCGTGACTCCAGATCATCGGGACCCTTAGGCGGGGTAGGGGGGAGGGGGGTAGGGGACTATACTTCCTCAACTTACCCCCCCTTTTTTAGGAAACCTAGTGTTATGCTTAGGATCTGCTGTATAGAGAAGTAGATACCCCCAAAAAAGGGGCGGGGCATGAGCCTACAGGTAGAGATCCCTACTAACCCACCAAACGAATACGTGTGGACCCCTTGACGGAACTGTAGAAATCAAATCCGTGACAACCGGTTTAGGGTTTAGGGTTTAGGGTAACCTTGCCCTATCAACCCTTTCAAGGAACTGTAAACCTTGCCGCTTGCAACCTCAAACCCTATCCTGGACCCTAAACCTCAACCCCAAGCCCTGAACGCACCAACCTAGGCGGGAGGCACACAAGCCTTAAACCCGAAACCCCCTAAACCCCGAAACCTGAACTCTAGAGCCGAAAACCTTAAACCCCTAGACAGGTGCACCCCGGAGAGCAGATAGATGCACCGTGGCCCCTGGGAGGACACCGCCGTGCGGAGGGTTTCGGGCTTCAGGGTTTGAGAGCTTTAGGCTTCCGAGTTTAGGGTTTAGGGGTTTAGGGTTTAAAGGGTTTAGGGTTTAAAGGGTTTAGGGTTTAAAGGGTTTAGGGTTTAGGGTTTCGGCTTCCGAACCACTTTGGGCTTGTAAGAGTGGCTGTTGGGGGGTTTGAGGCGGTTTCATAGGGTTTTTAGGGTTGTTTCCTGGTTCCGTAAGGGCTCTACAGGATTTTCGGGCTTCGGGTTACAAGGGTTTTACTGTGACGGTTCGGGGAGCTTTAAACGTTTAGCACCAAACAATAAACAGCGCTTGCCGAAAGAGCCCCATACTCCTTCATAAGTGAAGATACTTGACATCTTGGCATGGCTTGATGATGGGATTTATACTTGGTTTCTGTGGTCCTGACTACGCCTTCATCTCAAGTGTTGTTTCGGGTTGGTGGTTTATGATGCTGCTTTGTGCTAAGAGCCTCAAATTCTCGCATGTGTCGTTGTTGGTTGCGGATTTGTGGATGAGGGTAGTTGGTTTGAGGTTTTAGAGCTTCGTGACATTATGCCGTGCAGAGCATCAACACGTTATGTTCGGGTGCTTCTTGTTGGAAAATGAAAGGGAATCAAAGATCGCATACGTTTCGCTTTACCCCCTGGTCCTGCAAAATGCAAAATACAGACGTGGGTTGTCACTCCCACCCCAAAATAGCAGATCATTAGAGCCACAGCCTGGCATACAGGAGCCTCAGACGCAGCCCTAAACCGGAAAATCTTACAAACCTTCAACCATCTTAAACAATAACTACCTGTACTATTTGGGGAGTTCCTTACTATATAATATAGCTATAGTATAATGGGCCCCAAACCTCTACTAAAATTATTAAGGCCCCTATACTCCACCCCCATTATACCCCTTGTAATCCTTATGGACCCCTTTTAAAAGGAACCCTCAAAAGGCTCCCTGGGAGTCGACATGGCCAAGCAGTTCGCTGCTTTGCGCAGCCTTGGCGCGACGGCCCGCCTCGCGGGGACGCTGCGAGGCCCTGCCTTTGCGGCTTAGGGCAAGGGTTGGGTCTATATTATAAGGTTCAGAGCTATGAATTGTAATTTGAGGTGGCGGGGTTCTCTCACAACCTACAGTATGCTTGAAGAAGAGTTCGTGCGGTATCATGTCCATGAATACCATGCGGAATTGAATGAGTATGTTGGCCTGTGATTGTTGAATGCAGCCCTCACACCTGTCGAACCTCGTGGAACATACTGAAGTTTGCCAGCCATATAAAAGGCTGCACACGCCATGTTTTGCAGCTGTAGGAAGTCGTTGCAAGGTTGCCAGTCGCAGCCGTACCAAGGAGTCCGACGTGGAGAAAAGCAGACATCTGAGACAAACCTCTAGCCTCAATCCTGCGGCATTTGTGATGCTTCCCCTCGTTTCGTGAAGCCACACGAGCCTCGTTCTAAGTCGATGAAGCAGAGTTCCCGGGATCGGAAGGTTACCTAGGTATGAACCTTATCTTAGTTCCTCGCAGGCTGCTTGAGCACGCAGGCACTACGCATAGAGTGCATTGAGACTTGCTGATACTGTGCAGTTACATTTATAGAATTACAGTGCTGTACAGCTTACTTGTGACTATCCACTCGAAATGTCATCAAAGAAGTCCCAACACAATCCGTGTAACAACGCTACAGTAACCTCTACCTACGCAAGGCTTCATCGGACTGCATAAAAACAAAATCGAATAAACATAGAATAAATGCATATGTACATGTATATATATATATATAAACATGCATACTTACATACATATGTGTATATACAAATATATATATATATATTAACACACACCCCTGGTTTATACCTCTATCTGAAACAGAGCCCACAGGACCTGCTCAAAGTGTTATGAGCGCACATACTAAACACAGCCCTCATAACAACCCCTCAGCCAACTATACTTTGAACTACCCATGAAGCCTTCAAGTAAAGGGCAACCCGGCGCCCTTGCAGAAACCTTCTGAACCCTTGTCAAGACTCAAGAAAATCCCGATGAGACCTTATTAACATTCTCTCCTAAGTGCTAAAACTTAAATCCTAAACCCCCACCAGATCCCGACTTCCTGCCGTGGCTCCGATCGCTTCGAGCTGCGTCCTTTGAGGTGCAGAGGGTCAACGTACAGAGTTTTATGGTTTCGAGTTTAGGGTTTCATGGTTTTGGATTTTAAGGTTTCGGGGCATAGAGGTTTAGGGTTTCGGGGGGTGGTTTCATGTTGTCATGCGGTATGATTGCGGCTGCTGCTGCACCCCGACATGACTGCACAACTCTCTGCGTATTTTTGGTTCTGTACGAGTGCACAGGTATGCGTGCCTTTGTCCACTAGTGTTAAAAAAACATTGTGGTGAGTGCCAAAGTAGCTGCAAGGCAGCCTGGCATGTTTCTGGAGATGACCGACACCGGGGAGAAACGAAGCGGGTGCAAAATGAGTGATGGCTGAGGAGGACCTGTTATGGAGCTTGTAAATTGAACTTGCACTGGAAAGCCTTATGGAGTCGCGAGTCTACAACTCTTGCATCTCTACGAAGTTATATTAGTTGGCACTATCTGCAGTCCAAATTTTTGGCTTATATGATCTTCATGTTGCATGAAACACAGCCGGACTGCATGGTGGACTTCACAAATTTTGCACGGTGGTGCGATGAATTCACACTCAATTGCAGATAAAACATTTCTCCGGTGTGGTAATGCTGGATGCCACGTGCAATATCCCTGCGGCACCAAAGTAGGTCCCACTTGTATACTTTGAACACTAAACCCTAAACCCATAAGCCCTAAACCCTAAACCCATAAGCCCATAAGCCCTGCAGAGGCCTTGTAATTCCTATTTGTATACTTGGAGCCCCGTGGTACGGCTTGGAGCCGGCCAGGCCGTGCGCAGTCTGTCGCCTGTGCTTCCGGTTCCTGGCAACTGTGAGGCCTCTGAAGGGGCACAGTTTAGGGTTTAGGGGCTTAGGGTTTCACTAGGCTTTCCTTTTTGAGGCTTTGTTCATCTTTTCGTTAGAGCTTAATGGTTTGTGGCTTCAGCTATCCCATTCTTGGTTTTGGGGATCAGAGGAAGCCCAGAGGGGGGTTTTCAACAAACTCGCGGTTGGTAGGGCTTGGAGTACCCATGGAAGGAAGTATGTTTTGGAACCATAAACCAAGCTTGACCAGACATCCTGGGCCCCGTGGGCTTCTAAGCGAGAGGTTTGTTTGAGTCGTGGCCGTTGCGGCCCGTGGGTTCGGATGTCCGGGTAGCAGTGGCTTGCATCGGATGCAAAGATTCTCTGAGCCCGCGTGCCGATGCTGACATCATCTGTTAAAGGCGTTGAGCTATGGGGGTGCGCTATGTGCGCTGCGGCCGCATTCACTTTCACCGGGCCCCAAACTAGCACCGTAAGCTTCTTATATCCAGAGTTTAAACAGCAAGCAAGACGGCGAAATCACACCAAAACAAGAACCTGACCTTGAAAGGTAGGGTTCTCTGAGGTGCTTATTTCGAGGCAACCTATTTTTTGCGAATCGTTGCTTGAGGTTAGGGGAGTGTAACTCCGTAGCATATTCGACTGGGTTCGATACTGACGCCAGAAATTCCTCAAACATGAGGGGCAAATATATGCGAATACCTTGTAGTACCCCTAAACCCTATATACCCTAAACCCTATATACCCTAAACCCTATATACCCTAAACCCTAAACCCCTATGCCCTGACAGGAGCCCTAAAGGATCCCTTATATGTAACAGGGCTGTTGCTGGCCGAAATGGTGTCGAGCATGAGTCTCCGGAGTTGGAACGGGGGCATCTGGGTTCTTGCTAAGGGATTTAATCTAATTCAGGTTACCATAATAGGGAGCTATAACGAAATAATATGGGATTTATTTAAGTTAGGATACCACAATAGAGGCTATAATAAATAATATGGTTTCCTTATCAGGGTAAGTTGAGATAAATCCCTCAACAAGACCCCAGGCATGGTGGCTTGCATCGAAATGTCGAAACAAACAAATACTGCATAGTTGCACTGACATCGAAATACTCAGATGCGTTCACCAAAGCATACCATAAGGGTCCATGTGCCCAAATAGTGTAATTAATGTTTTGACCTCGGAGTCACTATATAGGAACTCATCTGATGCCTCGGCATTTCCCTTTTTTGGTACGCGGACCCTCAGGACAGATAGATGGTCATGTCACGGTTACATGTAAAGCTGCAGCTGGACCCTCGTAAGCCTACTTATATAAGTCCTAAAAAAAGTGTCTAGGCTCGATCTTTCATGCCCGCCCAGCGAGCCGCAAAGGCGTTGGTGGGTGCGGTGGAATGTGATCCCTTCGCGGCACTCTTTGCGGATGTGAGTTCTGCAGACGCAAATATGGATTTAGGGATTCCTAAGGGTAAAAAAAGACACAGTTGAGGACTACTAGGCCTTATGGAGGGTCGCGGTGTGTGGATTCAGCGCTTGGGGCTTATAGCGACATTTAAGGTTTCAGGGCGTACGGGGTCTTGGTGTGTTAGTGCTCAAAAGCACGGAAAGCTTGCTTAACATTGCGGTGAGCCCACATCCCTAAAGCCTAAAACGTTGCGCTTATAGGGTCGATAAACCCTAAACTTTGGGGGTTTGGGGTGTAGGCCTAGGCTTTTCTTCTCGGTTTCTTTGCTCAAAGCCTCCACATATCCGAACATCCCGAAGCCTTGAACGTGAACCTCCTATGGCAGGCCTGCAATCTGACACACCCCTAAACAAAATAACTATAATTATTACGGCCCCAATACTAACTGCTCTAATCCCAAAACCCTGAACCCTAAAACCTAAGTATTACGGCCCCAATACTAAGCCCAAGCCCAGGCGTCGCCTGCCAAGACACAGTCGTGGGCAGCGAGCTTTGCCCCGCTTTGGTGGCCCGTCTCGGCTGAGGGTTTAGGGTTTAAAGGTCTCTTGAGGGATTTATCTGAATTGGTGTAGGGATGTATACGGGTTTAAATAACGGGATCGTGACTGTAATCAGCTTCACTACTGCACCATAAATTAGTAGCATGTGATATCCGAAAAATGCCCTACATGACCCGAGACTGTAAGGGTGAGGGCTCTTGAATTCAACTTATAGGGGGTGAAAAGTTCAGTGAAAGGCGGGAGCATGGTTTTGAAAGGCTGTCAAAAGGCGTATTTGCGTTACGTTTATATGGGGCGTTCTACGGTCGAATATCCCGCAATTAAAAAAATACAGGCCCTTAGCAAGGATCTTTATTGTGCATATACATATCTATATATATATAAAGATATGTATATGTATACCGGTTTACGTAGGTACAGACATATCAATATGTACCTGCATGCATGCATGCATACATGCACTTACATGTCATAACAGTTTCGTGCATGGTTCAGGGATTCGTGTTTGGAGTGTTTTGGGCTGGGGTTTAGAGCCCGGCAGTTTAGGGTTTAGGGTTTAGGGTTAATCCCTACAGTCTTACCCAGACCACCCTCCCTCAACAAATCCAAAAGTAGATCCCTTAATTTAGGCTTTTGTATAGGAACCCGTTAAGGGACCTGGTAACTCCCAGAGCCATCTCGAGTCCTTGTAGAACCCCCAAACACTACATGAAGCCCTGCCCGTTTATAACCCTTGAAGAATCCTTAAGGAACCATTACTTGGCGTTCTTTCTGGTTGGCTCTTAGGACTTTAACTTTTTGGGTTTCTATATGAACTAGAATAAGGAGGCTAAAAGTTTATCTTTTAGGAGGAGTTCAGAAGTCAGCCAAGATTATAGGACCCTTATAGAACCCTTTTAATTATTACCCTCTTGTCAAGCGAACCTTCATAGAAAATCGTTTAGTGCCCTTTTCGTACCCTGATAGAACCCTTAGAATACCCTCCAAAGGAACCTGCATGGAACCCCGTACTGCCCTTATTTATTTATCCTCAAAGGAATCGTCATGAAACCCTATTAGTGCACTTGTAGAAACCTTATAGAATCCTTATAGTGCCCTTAAAAGAACTTTCATGGAATCGCATGGTAGCCTTATGGAACCCTCAAAGCACCCAGCCACCTGAGAATGGACCCTTAAACCCTAAAGCCCTTACTGAACCTTTTTAGTATAGCCCTTAAAGGAGTCCTGAAAGGAACCCCTATTGGGCACATGGACCGTCAAGGTGAGCCTTAAACCTGTAGGGGCCTCAATAGTTACCAATACTATTGTGGGGGGTTCCTTACAATGTTTATAGTATAATATACCCCAAAGCCCTACTCTTATTAACATCCCCATACTACACCCCCATTATACCGCTTATAGTAACCCTAAAAGGACCCTTTTTAAAAGCCCTTTAAAGGAACCCTGTTCTAATTATCAAGGCCCCCTATATTAAATCCCTATAATAGCCCTTATAGCAGCCCCTTTAAGGACCCCTTTAGAGGAGCCCCTAAAGATCCCTTTAAAGGAACCCTAGAAAAAATTCTAATAATTAGGCCCCCCCCGTATTAAAGCTTCCGAGAGCCCAGGCTCTCGCCGGCTCTTGGCCCACAGCACAGGTCCTTCTGAGCCCAACGCCGAGCTCTGGATTTGGGGTTTAGGTTGAGGGTTGAGGGTTTTGGGTTAAGGATTTAGGGTTTAGGGGTTGTCGGTGTTCTTCCTGGGAGAGTTGCCTGTCATTATTGTTTTGGTTTCATGTGCCTTCATTGGTGTTGGTTGGATGTTCTTCGATTCGTGGCCATAGTTTCATGGGTTTTTGAAGGTGGCCGGAGGGGTTGTGGGCTGCAGGGTGCTTTACAAGTGGCCGAGGGGTTGGAAGTTGTTGACGGTTTAGGGCTGAGGGTTTAGGGTTTACATTTCGTTAAACAGACGGTTCGGTTAGTTCAGATGGTTCGGTTAGTTGTGGGCTTCCTGTATCTCACTGTTCGAAGGAAACTGACGGCTGCGTTCGACAGGGTTGAAAGACGGTAGCCTAGGGAGCTTGGCAGGCTTCTTGGTAGCGGTTCGAATCGCCGTGGGGGCTTGATGGTCTTTTGTGGTCTTTTGCATTGGTGTACAAGTGTTCGGAAAGGCTGGAATAGGTCTAGAATCCCTTCTGAACCTAAACTGAAAAAGTCAGCGACTAGGTCTTGATACATAAAGTTACCCCAAGGTCGGCCAACGTTCAACACTAACTATGTCCATGGACCCTTATACCGCACACCATAAACCCTTAAGTACTATCTTACTTGGCAAGTGGCTGACCTCAAGCCGCTTTCTCCTGTTTCTTCAGACATACCCTGCAATGCGGGCGTCGTCCTTGCTAGGTAGGAGGGCAAAAGATCTTACTTGGCAGTGTGGGTGCACTGCCTGTCATGCCAATCCCAGCTGAAGTAGATGTTTTCGTGAGCAGTCTCTGGCAGAACTCGAAAGACGGCACCTCACGGATATATTATATTCAGTATATATGTATATACAACATCTTAATGTGTATGTATATATATATACATACATACATATATATGCTACCCCCCCCCCGAAGGATCCACCATTTTAGCTGTTTCAAAAGACTCTGAATGAAGCAAACGAAGCCTGTATGACACATGCAGTAAACGAGTGTGATGCATGCTGACTGCCACTGTTACTACTACTACTACGACCACTACTACTACTATCACTTCTAGTACTGCAAATACGACTTGCACGAGCTGTTTGTCAAGAAACAGAAGCATGTTGAAGGATCCACCGTTTTAGCTGTGTATTGAGCCAGACGCAGCTGGTTCAGAAAGACTGTGAGGCAAAGGAAGCATATGCGAAACATGCAGCAGACGAGCGCGATACATGACCACGTCCACGCCATTATGTTAGATAGGGGCGTGCGCGAGCGAACTGAGCCAGGAATGCTGCATACGGGGCCACGTGCTGCATATGATCATCACTCGGAGATGCACACCGGCTTCATGAACTTACAGGTGAGCTTCGGCTCCTTTTGTTTGATCATCGCATCCTGAGCATCGTCAGAGGTCTTTCACTGGTCTATATGCTACAGCTCTCAACATTTCAGCTGTCTTTCGCCAGAGGTCTTGACCGCGGTTCTAAACAAAAAAACACTATGTCGAGCGAAGCTTAGAAACATTTATCAAAAGTGATGGAGTTGCGGGGATTGCGCGTGGTAGGGGTGCCGATGCGATGGGGTTACGGGTTACGCTCTGGACGCCATGAATTAGAAGTAGCGATGAATCCAGCTCCAAAAAGATAGGTTTTTTTGGGACAGTACAGCGTTTTTGTCAAGTTTCCTGCAAAAGTGCTGTACTGTCCCAAAATAACCTATCTTTTGAGGTCCTGGGACCTCGCGGGCTCCGAGACTGGAAAAGTTGTTTTTTTTGGGGACAGTACAGCACTTTTGCGAAAAAAAGAGTGGTTTTTGTGGTACAGTACAGCGTTTTTGTTAAGTTTCTTGCAGTGCTGTACTGTCCCAAATAACCTATCTTTTGAGGTCCTGGGACCTCGCGGGCTCCGAGACTGGAACAGTTGTTTTTTTGCTTTTTTTTGGGACAGTACAGCACTTTTGCGAAAAAAAGAGTGGTTTTTGTGGTACAGTACAGCGTTTTTGTTAAGTTTCTTGCAAAAGTGCTGTACTGTCCCAAAATAACCTATCTTTTGAGGGCCTGGGACCTCGCGGGCTCCGAGACTGGAAAAGTTGTTTTTTTTGGGGGGGACAGTACAGCACTTTTGCGAAAAAAAGAGTGGTTTTTGTGGTACAGTACAGCGTTTTTGTTAAGTTTCTTGCAAAAGTGCTGTACTGTCCCAAAAAAAACAATCTTTTGAGGTCCTGGGACCTCGCGGGCTCCGAGACTGGAAAAGATTGCTTTTTTTGGTTTTTGTGGGACAGTACAGCACTTTTGCAAAAAAAAGATTGATTTTTTTGGACAGCACAACGTTTCTGTTAGTTGTCTTTGAAAAGCGCGATGCGGTGCGCATGCCAAACTTATGCTCATGATGCTTGTCAAGACAGTGTCCGAATGCTCTCAACCGAACATACCTTGCATTGAACGGTCTTCCCTAAACCCTAAACCCCTAAACCCTAAAGGCTCTCTTTGGAAGCGTTCCGTAAACCCCAGACCCTGAACCGTAACCCTCGGCCCTGGAAGACGAACGTTGGAATCTCGTGCTCGTCGTTGCGTACCTGAAAGGCGAAAAGGGTGGATCCATGGGGGGGAGGGGGCACCATATATATATATATGTATATGTATATGTGCTATATTCATATATTACATTATGTTGTGTTATAGTGTATTATAGCGCAGTATGTTACATTACATTACACTTTGCCATATTCTCTTATAGTATATTGTAGTATAGTATACTATGATAGGAGATCATGCATGTGCCCTGCGGCCGTCGGAGTTCATCCGAAGAAGCGAGACAGCTGTGGCTCAACAGCTCGGGAGCGTCCCGAGATGCCGACAAGGCCATGGTTGAGTTGCGAGGAGTGGCAGGCGCAGTGGGGCAAACGACGCCACCGAAAGAAGAAGAACCCATCCGAGCTGTAAAAATACATGTTATGTCATTTGCAAAGTTATGTTTTACTACATATACATATGTATATATATATATATCTGTGATATAGTATGTTACAACCCGTGATTAATGTACATCTTATGAATTCAGCAGCCCTGCTAGGAGTTGGCGAAAGTTGTTCTGTGGTGTGCCGCTTGTTGCACTCCTCGATCGCTGACGACGCCACCTCAAGGGTTTAGGGTTGTTGTGAGTAAGGCATATTCTCGTGGATAGAACCCTTCAGTAACCTCAACAGTACTTGGACCCCTGTCGGGTTTGTAAATCTGATGCTGAACCGAAAAGCCGACGAGTACTGAGGTTTTGTGAAGGTTGCCAAATGCAATAGAGGTCACGAATCGCCAAAGCATAAACCTAAGGGTTCTATGAGGGCTTTGCCTTAAACCCTTAAATATCTTTGAGAAGGGGATTACTATAAGGGTCCCAAAGCAGTTCTTTAAAGGCTTACGGCTTCCTAAACCCCAAACTCCTGAACCCTAAACCCTAGACCCATGGGTTCCCTTAATTAAGGAATTTACCTTAAGTCCTATGAGGGATCTTACTATAGTTTAAGGTCCCTAATCCAGGGATATTGGAGACTCTGGGTTCGTCAAGGCCTTCCAGAACCTAGAGGGTCCATATACACTACTATTATGGAATTAGCCCCTAAAAGACCATCCCCATTATCGTTTTGGGGGCCTAATTCCATAATAGTAGTGTATATGGACCCTCTGGGGAAGCTTTTCTTGTTGTTTACCTGAGGCTCTGCTGGGCTTGGCCTGGAGAGAGAGGGCGAGTTGGCCGTGGTACCCCGGGCGTTCGGTTGCAGGGCTAGTCTTGAATCAGGGCTTACGGGTTTAGGGGCTTAGGGTTTAGGACTTCAGGGGCTCACGAGCTTTGGGGGTTTAGGGGTAACCCAAAGTCTTCGCTCCCGGGGGTTTCGATTTTTCAGGAGAGATTCTGTAAACATTCCAGCTGACGTGCAGCAACGTAGTTTGGAGGGTTTGACTCATCGGTTTATGTGTGGGTTGCCCAACTATGCTAGCGGCCCTATTCTAGTTATGTAGGCAATGATATTATCTGGAGCATCTTAACGGTCTTAATTACTGTGGCATGCAGCGCAATTCAACATGCTGCGCTGCCGTACTTACACTCGCTCCGCTTACACAGAGGCTTTTGTCAGCTGCTGCGATGTTGCTTCGAAGAATCCACCAAATTCTGGCGCAACCCAGACATCAGTACCAACTGTGTAAACGCAATGCGAGCCGTTTGGCTTCAGTCCCGTAGAAACCCTTCCCCTCAAAGCCTAAACCCCATTGTTAACAACCCAATACCCCCAACCCCGGCCCATAAACGAGAATGGGGCACCCTAAACCCTAAAACCTCAAAAACACACAACTTCTTGGATCTTCGGAAAATCTCCCGATTTTAAGGTGTCCCTTATCATTCATAACTTCCCTATACAAGTCATTGAGGCATGTCATTTGGGGTTAAGGTAGCCCCGTATAGCCCCAAAGCCTGCCCATGCCTGCCCCAGAAACCAGGATGCCACTCTAAACCCGAAACCCCAGACTCAATATATGAGGGTTTCCGAACATTGGGGGTACCTTATTTGGGGGTCCTTATAATAAGGATCCTACTATTTAGGGTACTATTTTAGGGTCCCCTATTTTCGGAAACTCCCGTATTGGTCGGGAGAATGGCCAATATTGTTCCTTAGGGTTCCTTACTATATCTATCATAGACCCCAAAACCGTGCTCTTTCCTTACTATATCTATCATAGACCCCAAAACCGTGCTCTGGTTATTAAGGCCCCTAAATGAAATTTTCAGGCCGGGAGCCAAATAGAGATGCTGTGAAAGTCATGTAAGAGCAAGCTTGTGTTGGATTGCCCCACTTTGTTATTCAAGCACCCAAGCCACAAAATACATACCCGGCTATCGGAAATGGTGATGATCCCTGAACCCTACGCCTTAAAACTCAGGATCTATGTGGGCCTTGAAGTGGCAGCTGGAACCGTTCTAAAACCCGGGACCCTGAAGCACGACTCCGACGCAGCCATGGCCCGGGTCGGTTCTCCCAGTTCTCCCCCTCCGGCGATGCCGCTCTTGTTGCTTGGCGGCTTGTAATATAGGGGCCTTAATAATTACCTGTACTATTTTGGGGGTTCCTTGCTATAGTTACAGTATAATGGGCCCCAAAACCCTATTCTAATTATTAAGGCCCCTATATTACAGGTTTTCAGAGTTCAGGGTCTTACAGGTTTTTTGGGCATGGAGTTTAGCGCTGGTTGCGGGCTGTAGAGGTTTCAGGGTTTCGGCAGCTCAAAAGGAGGCTTTCGAGAGCTGCGGGTGTTAACAGTTTGAAGCTGCATTTAAATCCTATACCATGAATGCGGCTCGTTCCACGTCGTCCTGATCTGATGAGGTTGTTATGTCTGCAGGTCTTGTAAAACATGCAAAACAATTAGCTCGTAGATGCGACATGTATATTGCCGAAAGAATTAGAACAGACTGTGCGTAAATGAGGTTGTAAATCTCTCTCTCTCTCTATCTCTCCTATATGTTTAATGTATATGCTATGTCAAAATGTGGATTTAGGTTTGTGTGTTCATGTGTTCCCATTCGCCTTACACCTTCAGGCTTGAAGGCTGCACCGACAACCAGGCCATTGCGCGGCGCATAAAGGAGCTGAGCTGCGTGGCCCTGTATTAGCTTTCTGAACTCTATAGTGTATCTAAGAAGTAGAGTAAGTAACGTTTAACCCCTTTGCAGTACTATAGTGTCTATATTATCCCAAAGGTTAACTTTTGGTTTCCTAGGATACTGCACAAGTAGGTATGGCCTTGAAAGGGTTCCTAACTAGATATATACTTCAAGTCTATGCATGCATAGGTAAAAGCGCCTTAGGGATCCCTTTCGTTACCCATTACAAGCTCTGTCAAGGTAGCGGGATTGATTCGTCAAGGGCTTGCTGGAGTGTGTTGTTTTAAAATACCGTCTTATAAGTTATATGGGTTTTACCCGGATTGTTGCTGTTTGGTTTTGTACATCAGGGCTGCTTAGGGGGTTTGTAGGGTTTCAGGGGCTTTCGGTGTTCAGATTCCTCGAAGAAGCGGAACTCTACTTATTGCCGCAGGGTCGCCGGCTTTTAGCCGTACATTGGTCCGCAAACCCTCAGCCCAGGTTCGCCCTCAATTTCCTTCTAAAAGAACGAATGGCAAAGACTGTTGGCAACTGCTACTTAGTCATGTACGTGTGGAGGCTCGAAGTTTTCCTTGCTCTTCGACGACGAAGGACAGGATCACAGCACGAGCGTTTATTGTCGCGCAGATTTTGCTAAAAGGCAATGCGCCAAGATGTTGCTGCCGCTGTTCCTGTGGTCCAACACGTCGCCTTAGGTCTTAAGTATTCCCTAAACCCTAAACCCAAAACCCAAAACCCTAAACCCAACCCTAAACCGAGCCCCTGAACCCTAAAGGCCCCAACAACCCATAAACCCCTGGAGACCTGCAGACAACCCTAAAACCCCAAAGTCCCAACAGCCCCTCACACACCCCTCTAAGCCTGTCAGAAACCCTCAACCTTATCCCTGAACCCCCAAGCTCCTTGTAAATGCTATAGAATAAGCCTGTTCAAAAATTCCTGAAACCCCTAAACCCTAAAGCCCTAAACCCTAAAACCCTAAAACCCTTAAACCTAAGCCCTAAAACCCCAAAGTCCCAACAGCCCAGGAACGACCGGTGCCCTGACGACCAAAGACTCCTACAGCGAGTTGCTGGGGACCCTTGCCCAGCTTCTTGGCATTTTCTGGCCTCCAGAGGCATGTAACATAGAAGCTCAAACAAATACCCATATTTGTCTGGGGTTCCTTATTAAATCATAAGTATCGTATAATGGGGCGCAGAACCCTACTCCAATTATTGAGGCCCCTGAAATGTAGATCTGTATGCTAATTGCATTCTAAAAATGAGTATGTAAATATGCTTATATGTGTGTAGTATGTACGATACAGTTCATAAGTTGAGGTAGATAAACAGATCATCAAACGTCAAACGAATAAGAAGCAGAACACCTCACCAACTATTTCTTACTTGTGCTATGGTTCAGATGCATGTGTATATGCTCGCCGGGCTTGTGGTTGTTAGGCTTGCGGGTTTAATGTAAGTAAGGGTTTCCAAGAATTAGTAATCGGATTACCTCAGAGTCCCTATGTAAGAATAGTATATTGCACAGTATGGCATAACCCCCCTTCGAAACCTTCTAAATTTGTTCAGCTGGGAGTTTCCGAAAATTAGGGGTAGCTTATATTGGGGGTCCTTATAATAAGGATCCTATTATTTAGGGTACTATATTAGGGTCCCCTATTTTTGGAAACTCCCAGCTAAGGCCTCGGTATTTCGTACTTGAACATGGGTGGTTGTCAAAATTAGGGTCCCTTTTTGGGTACCCTAAATAATAGGTGCCGTACTATATTAAGGACCCAAAAAGGGACTATAATTTTGACAACCACCCACATGGTTCGATTCGTGCCGTATGACGCGTTTCCGGATCGCGACTTCGGTTTTAAGTTTTCATAATGCCATGCCAAGGGTCAGGACGTGAGAGGACAACGTAGTCGGGCAAAGTTGTGAAAAGACTGAATCCCAAACCCTCAAACCCTACCTTTTTTGAGTTGCCTTGATGCCCAGATGCCTGAATTTTGGATTACTGGGTTGGGTTGTGTGGCAGACTTTCGCTGGCTATGTGCTTTAGGTTCGGGGGGTTCGGGTTCATTGTTGTTTGTCTTATATGTTTTTCTTGTTGCGGCTAGGAGGACAGTGAGTACCGGTAAGATGAGTAGAAGTACGTAGGTTATAGTTTTCATCACTTGTCCTCAGTTCCACTGAAAGCTTCCACAGCCTAGGGTCATAACTACAGCGAACTATGTAACTACTTGTCCATGAACATGTGATTGCTTCAGGGTTTAGGGCAATCATATAGGTGCCCCTACCCCAAAAGTTTCGAGTCCCCTTGAACCCTAAATCCTTTGCCCCTAAACTCTTAAAGCCCCAAACCCTCAAGCCCTGAAAACTGACCGCTATAGTATGTAGTACGAACTCGTACATCAGTTTTTCTGACCGCAGGTTTAGTGCAGAGGGGTTTGTTACATTGCTCAGGTGTAAACTACCCATAGGCCCCAAAGTAGTTCTTTTTTGGGGTTCATATATAGAATTCCATAAGGTAATCCCCAAAAAGGAACTACTTTGGGACCTCTATATATGAACCCCAAAAAGGAACTACTTTGGGGCCTATGCCTGGATGAGGAGGTTTGGGGTTGAGGCTTGAAATTTAACGTTTTGGGGTTTAAGGTTTCGCGTTTCAAGTGTAGGGGTTTAGGGGTCAGGCTGCAATTTGAGGTGACCGTGCGGTGTGGGGGGTTGAGGAGCTATGGCTTAGGGCTTAGGTTGCCCATCCAGGAGAGCCATGTGGCGGCAAGCGTGCACGCTGCTGCTGGAGATGCGCTTCCGAGCCATGTTCCCTGCCACACAGCCCGCCCTCGTTGTTGTGAGAATAATCGTGCGACTAGTGGGTATAATTGCTTGTCGTTGACCCACAGCCCTGCACCCCAAGCCCCCACTTCCCTAAAGCTGGAAATGCTCTAGACAGCTTTGTAGTCTAGTTGCTAGGAGGCCTGCGTGAAGTTCCGTTCTTGAGGTGGAACGATGATGATTAAGGCTTGCAGGTTCAAAGGTTGAAGCCTTGGACCAGCTGATGTAGGATCTAAATCGGGTTGTTAAGTTTAAGGGTTGGGTTTTTAGGGCTTGATGATCGTGGCGACGTTGCGGTGACGCTGCAGCGATGGATGATGGCGATGCTGAAGGTCATGGTATTCCTGTAGCTGTTGATGTTGATGCTGCTGATGATGACGATGATGGCGGTGACGATAATGGTACTGATTATGACGATGATGATGTGGTGGTGATGGTGGTGGTGGTGGTGCTGCTGGTGCTGGGGCTAGTGCTGCTGGTGGCCGCGGTGCAAGTGATGGCGACGGCTCGTGATGGAGCTAGTAGCTGCTACTGCCAAGGAAGCCTTTTCCGCCCTCGTACGCTTTGGTGGCGACGGCTTCCTGCAAGGTGTGCCGAAGGGCTGAGATCTGCATGGATGCAGTGAGGTAAATCAGTCACAGATTTGAGCGTTAAGGTTGACGGAGTAAGGGTAGGTATCAGGATCACCGCACCAAGACCCCAAAACCGAAAAACTTGCACCGACCTACACCCCAGGCCGACCTACAACCCAGGTTTCAGGACACGGTAAGCGCAAAGTGCCTGAACTCTCGCACTACCCAAGAAGGCTTCATATGTACTGCCATTGTGGAATCAGGCCCCAAAAGTCAGTGTTTTGGGGGACCTAATCCCAAATAGGAGTGGCATTTATGGACTTTCTGGGATTAGCCAGGCGTCGCAGCCGGACGAGGCTGCAAGAGTGATCGAGAGACTCTGGACAGCTCAGGCTATGGATCTGAGCCGCGGCATACTGGGAACATATTGGAACCCTGCGCAAACTTCAAAACTTAAGCCCTGCACCCGTACAGCACCCTTTCAAAACCAAGGAACCCTCGGACCCTCATTAGGGTTTAGGGTTCAGGGTATGGGTACTTTCTTGCAGAAGCAAGCACTGAACCCTGGGTATCCGGTGGCTGTCTCACTCTCCAGGTTCAGGATTAATATAGGGGCCTTAGTAATTACCTATGCTATTGGGGGGGGGGGTCCTTATTATAATTACGGTATACTGAGCCCCAAAACCCTGTTCTAATTATCAAGGCCCCTATACTAAACCCCCAAAATACCCCTTATAGTAACCCTTACAGACTCCTTTAAAAGGAACCCTACCCTAAACTACAGCTTTCCAGGGCGCCTTGAAGAGTTCCTTATACGGGCAACCGCTAAGGATTTAGGGAGTTGAGGGTTGCCGGGTTTAGGGTTTTAGGGTTTAGGGTTTTAGGGTTTAATTAGAATTTTGGTTTTCCTTTCTGTAGTTTCACGAGTGGCACAAATGCTGCCCTCAGCCAGGCCTGACGCTTCGAGCGCCTGTGAGAGAGAGAGGGTTTAGGGCTTAGGGTCCAACCTTCAATTTTCGATGCCGAATCAAAGCCGTATACGAGGGGACTTGTCTCCCACAAGCGCCGGCAACCCTAAACCGGCAACCCTGTGTAAACCGAAACACCCAAGACCCGCCCTAGACCCGAAACCCACCGCCCAAAGCACCCACGGCTCCAAATCCAAAGCTGCAACACCTATTCCCTGGCGCTCCAAACCGCCCAAAGAAGGTAATTTCAGACCCCGAGGTAGGTACTGTCTGCATACGTGGAGCACCGGGGATTGGCTTCGAATCAGGATTGGCTGTGGAGCTGTCCTCTCACGCTTCGCAAATGCCGGGCTTTGGAAGGAGGCGCCGCTAGATTTGTGTTGTACTAATATAGGGGTTTAACAATTAGAATAGGGTTTGGGGGATAGTATTATACTATCCTTATTAATACGGAACCCCCAAACTAGTATAGGTAATTAAAAAAGCCCCTATATTCCGGGTTCCCATAGCTTTGGCTCTACTATACAAAGAGTTATATCAGATGTAATCCCTGTAACATAGCCTCAATGGTCACCTATGTTATTCCTTAGCCTCAGGGCTCCTGATAAGTATAGTACCACAGACCCCCAAACCTGGGCCCAATTCTTAAAGCCCCTATATTATAGTCATAGTTTTACAGGATGTAGTCGTTCTTCGGGTTGCGGGGTGGGGAGTGTCGGACTGGCACTTTTGGGGTCGTCTAATCTTGTGGGCTTGCGATCCAGAAGACGTGGCTTTGGACTGGGACACTAGGACTTTTGGTATTCAACGGTTTAATTAGGGTTTAAGGGTCCCTAAACCTTAACCCGAAAAGTGCGCTTAACAGAGGGTTTTACTGCCTGTGTTTTTGAGGCTGGTTTAGCCCAAACTGGTGCTTCGGCGAGTCCGAAACGGACTTTTCTACACCCCAAACCTCATATCCGAACTTGGGGGTATCCTTACGGTGCTTGCCCATCTATCCATTCTAGGACTCCAAGGTTTGGAGCGTCGGGTCTGTCGGCTGTTTCGTCCTGAAGTAGTTGGCGCATCGAAGACTCAGGGTTGATGGCTTGGGTTTTGGGGTTTTAGGGTTTAGGGTTTTAGGGTTTAGGGTTTTAGGGTTTAGGGTTTTAGGATTTAGGGTTTAGGGTTTTAGGGTTTAGGGTTTAGGAGCTTTGCAATTTTTGACGTAGCTGCCACTGCAACTACTGCAGCGGCTGCAGTTCTACGGCATGTATGCTGCCGACATCTGACGACATTGCCTACCACTACCACTATCACAACTGCATCGACGACGACGACCAAGAACTCTTCTGTTGCAGCTGTCGCTTCTGCTGACCTGCCTTTAACTGGGCGGGGTTCTTGGCTTCCGTTTGACGAAATGTGTTTGCCGAAGACACCAGCGGAGGGACCAACTGAAAATATCAGCAACTGAACTGCAGCAGCAGCAGCAGCAGTGATACAGCTCCTGGCGCAAATACCCATACGATAGTACGATGGTCAGGACTGGCACTAGCCGGACTTGTCATGTAGCAATGCTGTCATGGGAGTACCTGTACCTGTCGAGCATGTTCGCAAAACGATTGTCACCATGATCGTTTGACCATGTTGTAATGGCAAGAGCACTTCAGCACTTGCTTCTACCATCTTCAGAACACCTGCGAAAGACCACTTCTGCCTTAAACCTGTGAGCCCGTAAATTTTACAGATGTAAGCAGCCCCTTAAACCCGAAACATCCCGAAACCGAAACCCGAGGCCTTGAACCCTAAAGCACTTTGCCCCTAGACCCGGAACTGGCCCCAAACAACCCAATCCCCCTAATATAGGGGCCTAAATAATTACCTATACTTTTTTTTTTTTTTGTTTTTGGGGGGGGCTTCCTTATCATAATTATAGTATAATCCGCCTCAAAACCCTATTCTAATTATTGAGGCCCCTATTAATGTTAAAGCGCAAACCGTCGGCTTGCTTTAAGGCCTTGGCTTTCCTACAGCGGATGCCGTTGGAGCGCGTGGCACCGGATACTTATGCAGCTTTCCGCATTTCAGACGTGTGTGTGTGTGATGATGCCTCAAAACTGGGGTCCGAATCTAAGTTCTTGAAATACAGGTTGGTTCCATCGACTATTCTTGAACCTTAGAAGCTCGAACAGACAGGCGATTTAGGTTTTAGTGCCGGATGTATAGGGGTTGGGCCTAAAGTGTGGAAAGTAGGGTCTACTGGACAGGACTGAGCCGTTGTCATCGTCTTCGTCGTGTCTGTTTGTTGTATTTTGTTGTGTGCTTGTTGTGTTTTTTTGTCGTTGTTGCTGCTGTTGCTGTTGCTGTTGCTGTTGCTGTTGCTGTTGCTGTTGTTGTTGCTGTTGCTGTTGCTGTTGCTGTTGCTGTTGCTGTTGTTGTTGTTGCTGTTGTTGTTGTTGTTGTCGTTGTCGTTGTCGATGTGGTTGTTGTTGTTGTTGGTGGTGGTGGTGGTGTCGGTGTCGGTGTCGGTGTTGGTGATGGTGATGTGTGTTGTTGTTTGGTGTTACTGTTGTTTGTGGTTGTTTTGTGTTGTGTGCTTGTGTGTTGCTGTTTGAGATAGCTTTTTGTTTGATGTGTGTTGTCAGTGACGGATAGCAACCGCCCCAGATCCCCGAAGCCTCAAGCCTTGATTTAAGCCCTAAGTCTCAAACCTTTGAGCTCTCGGCTCCAAGCCCTTGCCATTGGCACCAGAAAGACCCTTCGCGATCCACTTTTGTAAGAGCCTAGGCCCTAAACCCTCAACCCTAAACTTCCTAAACTCTAAACCCGCCGCCTAGGCCTACAACAACGTCTTGCAATCTGTGCGACGAGCTCCCTGGATGGCAGAGATGGCAGACCACGGGGTGGGTGGGGGGGCGATGAGCCATGAGTAGTGTAGGAACCTGATTGCCTTTATTATTATATAGGGTTCTTTATATGCACCCTACTATTTTGGAGTTATAGGCCCAGGCTTTCTTAATCAGGTTCCTACATTAGGGTTTCAGTGTTTGTTACAGTTACAGCATACACATGTACAAATATATGTAGTTACCTTCCGAAACATAATATGACGACCAGACGGGTAGCCCATTTAGACACTCCTCCAAGGAGTACAACGCATGTTTCGAAGTGTTTCCCCTCTGTGCCTGACTTTTGGGCTACTTGGAGAACTGCAATAATGTTTTGACTTCATAAGGTGACTTTTTGGTGCTTAGCCATCCCAAGACCAGTTTTTATAGGGCATACAGCCTGTGGAAGCTGAAACACGTCCTGAATAGTTGTAGTCAGCAGTACAATGTTCTCTTCGGCTCCTGGCCAGAAGCTTGTAGTGCCCACAGCCCTGGTCCAGTTATTGGACCCTATATCAGATGCCTTAAGCCCATAACTCTTGCAGGGTCCTGGCATGCACTGGCCAGGTTGAGACCTGAAACATCAAGGGCTTTGCATGAAGCCTTTGCCGGCTACATTTGGGAGATCCCCCCCCAATGCCGGGATGGCTTAGACGTTCCTGCCGAAGAGTTGTGTATAAAACGCTGTCTAAAGCCCGCAAGCACTGTGATTCTAGACAAAGAATGAACGCTCGCTGAAAACCTACACCAAAATCAGAAACCCCTAAAACGCAATAGAACTCCTGTAATTGAACAAAGCTTAATCCCAAACCTGAAACCCTGAACCCCTAAACTTCAAACCACTCCAACAAAAAGCAAAGCATAGAACGATTCATTAAGCTTTGAGGCCTAAGCCCCACACCCTAATCCCTGTAAGCCCTAAGCCCTAAACCCGAAACCAAAAACCGAACCCTTCAAGGCACCCTTAAAGGGGCCCTATTATAGAACCCCATAGTACCCCTTAAAGGGTCCCTAAACCCTCTCTCCTCCAAGGCTGGCAGCTCCATTGATTCCTCACAACTTCTTGCAGAGATGCAGGAGGAGGCACTCGAGTGGGGAGAGTTTTGGATTTTAAGGGTGTCATGGGTTTAGGGTTTAGGAATTTAGGGGTTTAGGCTTTAAGGGTGTCGTGGTTGTTTCAGGGGTTTTGGTCTTGTTTTGCAGGATCTTTGGATTCAGGATTGAGAGCTTTAGGTTTTCAAGGTTTCAGCTTCAGGGATCTGAGGCCTGTCTGAGGGATCTACAGCATTGAGGTCGTGGAGCTTACAGGACTTGGGGGCTTTGGGTTTGGGGCCAAAGGTTTAGGACACCTTCATTCCGCAACCCTAAACCACAAAGCCCTGTCCCCAGGACTAGGTCTCACAGTGGGCCTTTTTTTCATTTTGGCGGTCTTAGGTTTCTTACACTTTAATCTCATCCCAACCTAGGTAAACCCTAAACCCTAAACCCCTCCCAGGAGCTAAAGCCAGATGACTACACCTACAGCCTGGCAATTGACCTTGAGAGGGATGCTGGCAGAACCATGGCTGCTTTGGTGACGTTTCAGGGTTTAGGGCCTTTAGGGTTTTAGGGGGAGCTTTCTGTGTCGTATGCAACTGTTGTGATGTATATAAGGTGCGAAGCGTATGTGCATGCGCTTATACATACTTACATACCATTCATTCGCATTGGCATACAATGCAAGCATACAGTCATACAGCAAGCATTCATGCATACATGCATTAATACATGCACGCATACTTACTTGCGGGCATACATGCCTACAGGCATACAGCATTCTCGAACAACATGTAATGTGTGTGACTGTATGTATGCACTGCATGCAACTATGTATGCATGGTTGCTCGCTTGTATGCTCGTACTTGCGTTCGCAGGCATGTAGGGCAAGGGGCAAGGGGCGGGCCGGGCCGTCGGTGGCGGGAGCATGCAGGCGGGCGGGCGGGCGGGCAGGCAGGCAGGTGATGTATGTAATGTATGTTTTGCACGTGGTTGTGATTTATGTCACGTGTGTAACATGTTTGTCTTTTGTATTGTATGCGAGTGTGGAATATGTGTATGCGTGGCCGTAAAGTCGAAATATGAACTGCAAGCATGGCCTGGCCAACTTTGACGAGGATGGGAGATGGCTTTGAGCCATTTCAGGTCCATGCAGGCAAACCACATCCAAGGCAGCTTGGCCTTCATCATGGAATATTGAAGTAGTGTTTTTTGTTTGGAACAGGGGGTTACACTATAATTTCTTTGATAGGGAGCTTGTTTTAGTTGTGCCAACTCAGACCCCAAACTAGCCGAGTAGGTCAGGATTTGGGGTTTTATAGGCGTTGGCAAGGTGTTGCAGCTTAAACACTTGAGTTGGTCATCCAACCTTTTGTTTGTACCGACTGCTACCATAATTGTACGGTTGACTTGCAACTGAGCAACAGGTTCGCGGGAGTTTGGAATACACAGATAATCACAGTGTGTGTGGGGCTTTGAAGGTGTTATATCGCAAGGGCTTCAATGGGGTGGTGTAGCATTCCTTTCATTAAGGGTGGTAGAAGATTCCTTTGAAGGGCTTTCGCAGGTTTCTGCTATGGGTGCCACTTCATATGAGTGACGAAAGACTGGCACAAGTCGAATAGTAATGTGAACGACAATGACAGGAATAGTGTTTAACATAGTACTTGGAGGTTCATGGGACTTAGTAAGTACAGTTATAAGTACCTTAACTGGGGTTAGAACCAATTATAAGTATAGTTACCTTGTCTATAACCATAGTTACTATAAGTCCCGTGAACCTCTAAGTACCAGTGCTGCGCCTGCAAGTTTGGAGTTTCGGAAGCGTCGGGCCGTCCGGTCTTGGAATCTGGTGTTTCGCCATGTTGCTTCAGGTTGGGACACAGAGAACCCAATAGCCCTTAATTAAGGAATATAGCTTAAATCATATTATGAAGCCCCGTATAATTTAAGGCATATTCCTTAATTAAGGGGTACTGGGCTCTCTGGGGACACAGTTGTGGCATTCCACCTTAGTTTGCCCCATCCCAAGACCAACGTGACACTCGCGGACTTTTTCACGCTTACGGATTACAAGTGTTGCTCGGCGATTTCCCGTCGAATAATCCCTGACCCCTATGCCTTTAAACGAGGACCCTTTTGCTGCGCACGAAATTCGGAAACAAGAGACGAACTGTCAGCCCCAAGGCTAAAACCTTCCAGAGGGATAAGAGAAACCAGACACGTCTTTTGCGGTTCCCCAGCCTAAACCCTTAACTCCAAAAGGGAGAACTCCAACCCTTTCGGATTTTCAACTCAACCAAAACGTAACTTGAACTGTTTCCTTCGTACGAAAGACATCTTAACTTGATCCTACACTTTTAAACCCTGCCAAACCCTAAACCAATCAACAACCCTTTTTCAAAAGGCACCTCCGGGTAGCAGCTCAGAGGGTTTAGGGTTTGGGCTTCGGGTGCAATATACCCTGAACCCTACACCAAAGGCAACACTGTGGTGTACAGCGCTGCGATCAACGCCTGCCGTTTGGGACTTCGGTGCCTTGGATTTAGATTAGGGGGTTCAGGGTTTAGGATTTAGGGGTTTGGGGGTTTAGGGTTTAGGAGTTTATAGGGTTTGGGCTTTCAATTAGAGTGCTTCTCTTCTTCGCAGCTACAGAGAGCGCCGGGCATGGTGTTCCGTATTCAGGGTTTCCCTAAAGCTCCATGTACTCATACATACAGTAGAATATACTTAGGCTTGAAAGTATAAATATAAATATAAATAAATAAATAAATATATATATACCCATTAAGGCCCAAATATTGTATGCTGTATATGTACATGGGAGCCCTAAGGGTTTATAGTTTAGGGCTTAGGGTTCAGGCTTTTGGCTTGATTTGCGGTTGATTAAACGGCTTCGGGTCGCCCAGACCTTCCAAAATCCCTTGATTAAGGCATATATGTCCTAAATCGTTTTAGGGATCCATCTATAATTTAGGGGTATATTCCTGAATTCCCTTATAGAACCCTTCTCGATCCCTTTAAGGAACCCTATTAGGAACCCTCTTAGGATATATCCCTTAATTACGGGGTTTTTGGAAGTCTCTGGGGACGTTCAGCCCATGTCGTTTTCGAGGTCGTGGCAGTACTTTTAGGGCATTTTAGGGGTTTAGGGTTTAAGGGTTCAGGGTTCAGGGTACAGGGGTTTAGGGCATGTGGGACACGACTCCGGGCGAAGTGCGAAGCCTGTTGCCAAAGGTGTTTAGGGGTTTAGGGTTATGGGTGGTTTTACGTCATGCGCGAGTTTCAGAAAACTTGGGTGCCTTTTTTGTGTCCTTTTATTACGGACCCTGTTGTTTAGGGCTCTAAGGGTGGGGGGGATCCCCTATTCTCTGAATCTCCTATCTCTTTTTGCTTCTTGAAAAGTTTGCCCTTTCTGCTCAGAGAACCACTGCTTCTGCTCTAAGCCCTAGCTTTTCTAGTGCAATCATCTCCCATCGTAGTCCGCATACTTTTTCTACTAATACTATAGCATGCACATACATACATACATACATACATACACTAAAGGCCCATTCGCAGAAGTCAGGCACCGATATGAGACATATGGGGTCCTTCTTACTACGGCGTATGTAGCTGAATTTAATTTGCACTTCATTGACAGACGGCCCTGCAACTGGATCCCCGTACCATAATTCGCCTAAATCCTAAACCCTCATCCCTCAACCCGGAATCATGTTGGAAGAAAACTGAATCTGTCACTGGGTGTAGTGGGTCTACAAGTGACGACTCCAGGGATTAACTGTTGCAGGGGACAATCGGATTCTCTGGCACGGGTTCACAGTTTCCGGGCAGGGTGGTAATGAAAGGGACTGCTTTGGATTCTCGGCGGGAACATGTCGATTTCTGTGGCAGTTGGACTGCTCAGTGGCAAAGCAACCATTTTGAAAGCCGGCTTGGATGAACAAGTGGCAACATTGAAATGTCGGGCACAGACCGCGCTTGGGTTCGGAAGAGGGCGACTGCTGGACGCCTCTGGAAACGTTCTAGATGTAAGCATGCCGATCAAGCGTGCCAAGCTGCAGGAAGGTGACTGACTGACCCTGCATATAAGCAAAGTTCAAGTTCAAGCAGCTCCCGGTGCTTTTGCAGCCATTCTTGGCGATGGCTCTGGCGTGACATGGGGCGATATGCGGTATGGTATTGACAGCAGGGCTGTACGAGATCAGCTGCAAAAACATGCAGCAGATCCAAGCATCTGGTGGTGCTTTTGCTGCCATTCTTGGCGACGGATCGGTCGTATCCTGGGGTGTCACTAGCTTTGGCGGTGACAGTAGTACTGTGCAGGATCAGCTTAGGAATGTGCAGCAGATCCAAGCCTGTGGAGTCGCATTTGCTGCCATTCTTGAAGATGGATCTGTCGTGTGCTGGGGTGACGCCGAGCGTGGTGGTGACAGCAACGCCGTGCAGACTCAATTGAAGACTGTGCGGCAGATCCAAGCCACTGTGAACGCTTTTGCCGCCATTCTTGGTGACAGATCAGTCGTGACCTGGGGTGATTCTCATCTCGGCGGTAACAGTAGTTCAGTGCAGTATCAGCTGAAGAATGTGCAGCACATCCGAGCATCTCAAGGCGCTTTCGCTGCCATGCTTGATGATGGATCCGTCGTAACCTGGGGTCAGGCTGGCTTTGGTGGAGACAGCAGTGCTGTGCAGGACCAGCTGGAGAATGCGCAGCAGATCCAGGCCGCACGCAGTGCTTTTGCAGCCACTCTTGTCGATGGATTTGTCGTCACATGGGGTTCAGATCGCCATGGTGGCGACTGTAGTGCTGTGCAGGATCAGCTGAAGAAGGTGCAGCAGATCCAAGCCACTGAGGGAGCTTTTGCTGCCATTCTTGAGGACGGATCCGTCGTGACCTGGGGCAGTGCTGGCCATGGTGGTGACAGTAGTGCTGCGCATGCTCAGCTGAAAAGGGTGCAGTAAATTCAAGCCACCGAAGCCGCGTTTGCTGCCATCCTTAGCCGCAGGTGTGTCGTAACGTGGGGTGATGCTCGCTGTGGTGGTGACAGTAGTTCTGAGAAGGATGAGCTGAGGAATGTGCAGCAGATCCAAGCCTCTGGAAGAGCTTTTTCTGCCATTCTTGGTGACGGTTCTGTCGTGACCTGGGGTGCTGGATGGGCCGGTGGTGAGAGTAGTGCTGTACAGACCCAGCTAAAGAATGTGCAGCAGGTCCACACCTACGATTTCTCTTTTGTTGCCATTCTTGATGATGGATCCACTGTGGCGTGGGGTCATGCTTCTTTGTGTGGGGACAGCAGTGCCGTTCAGCATGTTAGCAGCAGCACAGAACAAGATCCGTGCAGCATCCCTGAAAACGTTGCATGCAAGTGCTGATGCAAGGCAGGTAGCATGCTTTCTCCTCCACGTTCCTTACAGTTCCAACCCATTCTTTTTCAGACGAGGGCCACATGTGGATGGGTCATGGATTGAGTTTAAGCCACTGGGTTCGAGGGGGGGACATAATTTGGGTGGTTTGGGATTGTGGTGTTGGGCAGGCTTTTGAGTTCAGATTTTTGCAGCAACGAAGATTAAGGCTTCGGGACAGTTCTTTATCGTTTGCAGGCCAATTGGAACCATGGTTCAGAACAGCCTAAACCCCAAGCCCTAAACCTTAAACTTATCGAAATCTTGCTTAATTAATCTGCATGAGATATCGGACACGTAAAAAATGCAAACAGTGTAAGTTTTTTTTGCATCTTCGTCCCAAGATACCAGGGCGCTCGACACGAGAAAAGGAATTGTGCCTTTTTGCGGCGGACTGAATATTGTGGGTCTGGGGACGCCTGGCATCGGCGGGGGGGGGGGGGGGNGGGGGGGGGGGGGATTGCATCCCGGGGCTGTCGAGGGAGATGTGGGGTGGCGCGTCCCGGAACTGAAGATGGAGATAGGTTCTTCTTGCTGGGGTGTGGGAAGAGAGATAAGCTGTTTGGAGGGGTGTGGGAGTAGTGCGTACTGGCATGTCCTGGCTATGTGGAGGGAGATATGCTCTGCAGAAGGCTGTACAGTACAGTAGTATTAGTACAGTAGAAATAGAAATACAGTACTGGTACAGTAGTAGCTCAGTCTATTGCAGTAGTAGTGTAGCAGTAGTAGACGAAGTACTGTAGCAGTAGTAGACGTAGAAGAAGTAGTAGTAGAAGTAGTAGAAGAAGAAGTAGTAATAGTAGTAGTAGTAGTCGTAGTAGTCAGTCGTAGTAGTAGCAGTCGTAGTAGTAGCAGTAGTAGTAGTAGTAGTAGTAGTAGTAGGCGTCGTAGTAGTAGTAGTAGTAGCAGCAGCAGCAGGAGTAGTAGTAGTAGTACTACTACTACTACTACTGCTACTACTACTACTACTACTACTACTACTACTACTACTATTACTACTACTGTAGTACAGCAGTACAGACGCGGTGCAGCAGTGGCAGTGGTAGTACAGTAGTAGTACAGAAGTAGCACAGTACGAGGGTTTACGTATCTAGAGCTGTTTAAGGGGGTTTAGGGGCCCAAAGCCCAATCCCGATCACCCCTGCCAGGCAAGATTGACCATCAGCAGGAAGGAACCCTAAACTTTAAACCATAAACGCCTGAACCCTAAACCCTAAACCCCTATACCCCTTCAAGAGCATGCCCAAGACCGGGCAATCTTGAAACACGCACCTTTTTGAGGCACCACATTCAAACCCAGCCGGACAGGCCTTATCTTGCCATGGAGCTGCTGGAGGAGATTGCTCAGACTTCTTCGGCTTGCGGGATTCGAGTTTCGCGTGCTTTTTTGCTTTGTTTGCCTCAAACCTTCGACGGGAGAGGCCTGCCAGGTTTCTCGAGATCCATCGAACGCAACATAATGTTTAGGGCCTTGTGCCATGCAGCTGGGCTTTGTATAGGGTTTAGATTCCTAGGGGTCGCGGCTGCCAGCTGATGGGGATGCTTTCTTCTGAGCTGCATGTGTAGGTGGTGTTCTGGCTCCTACTAACGTCAGCAAGATAGCCGGAATGTGGTGGAGCATCATATCAAGAGACTATGTACTGCACGGAGATGGAATTCCTTTACAGGCCTAAGTTCGTGCTGTATAGGTACATGGACTCTTAAGGTTGCACCAAAACCAGAACCCAGAGCTTATAGCCTCAGCCGACGGATGCTTAGTGGTATCCTTGCTGGGAATGGGCTTTAGGGCTAATGCCTGCCAGATAAGCTTGAATACTACACCTACATGATCCTAGATGTGTAGTTCTCAGAATCACGGCTTCTCTTGAGGTCCTGACAACATGTTTGACGCATTCTTTTGGATAATTTTTGCAAGGCAGCCTAGTTCCCAGATCCCCGGGAGGATCTAGAAACTAGATCCCCTAATTTGGGGCTCTATACTGCTAAGGGTACTTTATAGGAACACGCATTAAGAGGGATCTACTTTTTGGATCCTCCCGGAGGTCTGGGTTTTGAAAACCCTTGGGCGAAGTCACCTCAGACCGAAGTCCACCCCCCAGACTCCTGGGAGGATCCAGCAAGTAAATCCCTAAATGTTAGGGACTCCAAAAGGACAAAAGCATAAGCAGTTTATACGGATATCCCTACCTTAACGGGCTTCATTAGAAGGGGGGAGAAATGGGATATCCCTATCCTAATTTTTGCTTATGTGCTTTTTGGGGGCCCTAAAATGGGGATTCCTAGAAAATACCCTTCAGGTCCTCTCAGGGGTCTAGGGCATTGATGTTGTTGCACTGAACCGGTTGAAATGGGTCCACGTGGGTGGTTGTCAAAATTAGGGTCCCTTTTTGGGTCCTTAATATAATACGGCACCTATTATTTAGGGTACCCAAAAAGGGACCTTAATTTTGGCAACTGCCCATGTGCCTGCCTAGTACTTGTATCTCTTTCCCCCCCTTTTTTGAGTACCTACAGCGGCATCTACAGGTACAGGGATCCCTACAGTTGATGATATAAATCCTGGGGTTCCTTTAAAGGGAATCTCTAAGGGTTCCTTTAAGGGATCTATAGGGTCTAGAGTTTAAAAGGGTTTAGGGTTTAGGGTTTAGGTTGATGATATAAACCCTTCATTACCTTAATGACCCTAGACTATGGGAACTATGGCATATTCCCTATCATGGGTAATGCAGGATTTACATCATAAACCGTAGGGCCAAGAATAGGAAACCTGCAGGACATGAAAGAGAAAGAGATCGCCGCGGATGTGCAAGAAGCTTGGCTGCGCTTTTATCGGGCCGTGGCTTCAAGATAAGATTAGGGCTGAGAGATTTCAGGTGCCAGTTAAGGGCTCGGTCGTTTTGTTCAGATCCGGCACACTTGTTGCTGCATAGATGCTACCTCGTTGTAGAAGCCATGAATATCTCATGACAACGAAAACCGCAAGACATGTCACGCAAAGGGATCATGGATCAATGGATAGCGGCTAAACTCCGCCAATGGCTTCTCTCAAGCTTCTAGATCGGATCTGAGGATCCAGAAGCCATGAAGCCAGGATCTTGTATCCCCTTCTAGTCCCCGGATGGCTACACGGGCATACTACTACCATGCAACCCTCAGCCCATAAGTTCATAGTTATTTGTGCTACATTGTCACGAAGCCGTGACCTAACCCTACAACTTGCACACCTCTCACAAGCTCGTATAATACCCCAGCCTAATTATTTGGACCCCCCCCATAGACCTAAACATGTGAACACCGCTGTTTACTAATTGGCCAATGCGCCTTTTGTCGTACTGGACAAACCTCGCCAGGTATGCCCTAGTTGTGGGTCTTGAAGGTTCGTGAGGCTTCGTAACAAGAGCTATGAAATACGGTAGCTATACTTACAATTACATATAACCCCAGCTAAGGTAGTTATGACCTTGCTTCCTAAGTCCTATGTAGCTCCAAGTAGATGCAGACCGCAAACCACTGCAAGGCAAGGAGGCCTCCAGTGATTTTGCTGTGATGTTCTTGTAAACTTAGGGTGCTTTAGAAGGATGTTACAAGGCTTTATAGGGTGGTGCGTTTTTAGTGGGGCTTCTGAAAACCCTGGACTCTGTGCGGGGAAGGGGGGCTATACTTGCCATGGATGCTTTCGCATACAGTCGGATCCATTCTTTTTCTCCCTAAGGCTCCATGTGCGCATATCATGTATACTTGGACCTTCAAGTACCCATGTAGGTACTACTGTATAAACCATATCGGTATTAAACCTAAACCCTAAAGCCCTAAGAACCAAACATGTACCCTGCAATGCGGGCTTCGTCCTTGCTAGGTAGGAGGGAAAAAAGCCTTAAGAACCAGTTTCACGCCGACCCGCACCTATGAAACCTCGCCTGGCTTGTCCGAGTTGCGAGAGCGTAAACCCCTAAAACGCCTTTACCATTGGGGCCTAAATAAATTACCGGTACTATTTTGAGGGTTCCTTATTATAATTTGTTATTGTATAATGGGCCCCAAAAGCCTACTCTACTTATCAAGGCCCCTATATTGCGGTGGTTTTACCCATGTAGTTACTACTGTATATTCCATGTCGGTATATCCCTAAACCCTAAACCCCGAAAAGGCCCTTAGGGCCTCCTGTGAGTTCCTTTCCGCTCGTAGACTTGGCGCGCTGCAATCTGCTAAGCAGAAGAATCACCATCACTCTTTTGCGAGTCGCAAGATCAAGGGATCGTAATCGGACCCAAGTTGACCCAAGTAGTAGCATCGATATTTTAGCATCGGGTGCCCCTGGTTTGAGGGGTGCCACAGGCAACAACAGTCTTCTTCTAGATATGATAATCCATGCTTGCATGTATCTGTATGTGTATACATATGTATATGTTTTATGTTTGTGTGTATGCATGCACCCATGTATGTATGAATGCAATGTAATGTGATGTAGTGCAATGTAATGTACTGTGATGTGATGTAATGTAATGTATGTAAGTACGTGACTAAGTATGTATGTATGTATGTATGTATGTATGTGATTGTCTGCATATATAGATATATACACACAGTATGCGTGTGTGCACGCCTCTGTATATGTAAGTGAATAAACAGTTACATGCATACAGACATACATCCATCCATACATACGTACATACACACACCCACACACATGCATGCATCTAAACTCCATGACTATCCTTTGGAAGCCCCAGGTGTACACTGCAACAATCGACTCTTTTGGCACTGCCAGCTTGTGGGAGAACGCACTGGGTGTATTGGATACTATGCGCCCTCAAGGACGTATTTTGTGGTTCAGTGAGGCTTTATGAACTGTTTAGGGTAGAGGGTGGTTTAGTGAGGGTTGAGATCGTTTAGGCTTGAGGGGCGTCTGGTGTGATACACTCGGCGGTTTGTGCTTTGTCTTCTGTTCTGCTGGTCATGTTACAAGTATTTACCGTCTGAATCGAGCAGGTTGCGAAGTCATGACAAGATCTATTGTTGTAAGACATTCTTCCGTTTTCGACATATCAGGGCCTTGGGCGGTCTTGTTCTTCTGGCTTTCAGTATAAGTGGAGGTTACATGGTTTTGAGAGCCGGTGTTTGGTCTCAGTTCGCGCCGACGGTGGCTATTGCAGAGTGCTTGGAATGCTTGTGAATGCAATCATGCGCAAGCCCAGTTGCGACATCAAAAAACTTTGAACCCGGTAGGTCTTGAGAATCCCCAATCGTAATGGGATGGTTCTCCCTTTGTGCACAAGTCCGTATTGTAAGGTTGTGGCCTCTTTTGAGGATCGGCGCGGCGAAACCTTGTTAGAGAACCTTTCGCTTCGTCAATCCTTGGTCTCAGGATCCATGTGCCTCTACAGTTATACAGCGCAGCATGTTGTTTGGCCTTGCTCTACTATACCCTAACCATCGACCGCTGGAAAAACCTAACACTTTCGCTGGAAACTACCATGTGAACCTGCTCCGCTGGAAAGTTTCCATTGCGCTGGAAAGTTTCCATCGATTCCACAACTTCATGCCATCGAGGCCTATGGGTTCCTCGCTGGGTT
>BGNK01000340.1:53394-133311 GCA_003297005.1 Symbiodinium sp. clade A Y106 | reverse complement strand
ACCTGTGAAAACCTGTGAAGACCTGTGAAGACCTGTGAAGACCTGTGAAAACCTGTGAAAACCTGTGAAAACCTGTGAAAACCTGTGAAGACCTGTGAAGACCTGTGAAGACCTGTGAAGACCTGTGAAAACCTGTGAAAACCACCTGTGAAGACCTGTGAAGACCTGTGAAGACCTGTGAAAACCTGTGAAAACCTGTGAAAACCTGTGAAGACCTGTGAAGACCTGTGAAGACCTGTGAAAACCTGTGAAAACCTGTGAANACCTGTGAAGACCTGTGAAGACCTGTGAATCCTTGAAACCTCCCAACCCTGAACCCAATCTGTGTGTCCTCCTGTTTCGCTGGGTTTCTCTAACAGGTTTCGCTGGGTTTTTGTAATGGGTCCCACTGGGTTCTTCGCTGGATTTTTGGATGCACATTCAAGCCTGTGGTTTCGCAGGAAAATAACCATAGGTCGCATTTCGCTGGAAATTACCATGTGGATCCCGGTTTTCTCTGTGGCTGATNGCTGGATTTTTGGATGCACATTCAAGCCTGTGGTTTCGCAGGAAAATAACCATAGGTCGCATTTCGCTGGAAATTACCATGTGGATCCCGGTTTTCTCTGTGGCTGATGGATAGGGTACCTAATACTAATAGTACCCCCGCTAAAGTTGCCAAAGCCTCCGTATGTACTAGATAATTTGGAAGAAGCCTACATAATCACCAATTTTTCCTTACAGTTCATTAGTAATTGTAACTGTGTGATGATATACCCCCCTTCAGACCTTGTTTTAAGTGTTTTAAGTAGTTATTAAGGCCGCTATATTACATAATTACGTGAACCCTTGATGGAAGTCTGTCTTTTGCAACTTCCAAGCCCGCACGACCTAAAGTCCCGCCGCCTCAGCTCTGCATGCCCAAAGCCAAGACCTAAACGTAGAGTACAACATCGCAGGCTGTGATTATGACCCGTTTCTCTTACGAGGTACAGTACAACGGTAATTATAATCCTGAAGGTAGTAGGCACTTGACGCCGCAGGTCGACCCTCCTGAGATCGTAACTTCAGGGATTCGGAATCATACAGCAAATGCTTAGATAGCCGATGGGGAAACTTCAAGCCTTTTGGTCTTACATATTTTGCCCATCTTTGAAAAGATTAGAAGGTGTTTGGGCACGGTAAATGAAGAAGAGAATATGCACCACCACAGAAGCGGTAGACTAACTAAACCCCAGACCTCAGACCTCCAAGCCCGACCTGTAGGAGTTTGCCCCAATGCCTTCAGCTACAACGTGGCCCTCTCTGCTTGCCAGCGAGCCTTGTAACCTCACCCGCATGAGGTCGCCGTGCAGACCGTAGATTTGTACGGGTTGGTACCCAGAGGCTCCATAGTAGTTCCTTTTTGGGGTTCGTATTTAGAATCCTATAAGGTAATCCCAAAAAGGAACTACTATGGAGCCTATGGGTAGAGATGTTTTTGAGTGCTGCCATGTTTTTAAGTGGTCAGCAAGGTTGGAACAGGGGTCAGGGTTAAAGAATGTTGAGGGGTTTCAGCAGGGTCCATACGGTGGTTAGTTTGGGTATTATTTTGAGGGGTTTCCCTGGAACCCTAAAGCCTACACGCCACAAAAGCTCTAACTAAACCCTCATTTGTGTAATACAGGGGCCTTACTACGTACCTATACTATCATATTGATAGTATCATGGACCCCAAACCCTACTCTGACTACTAAGGCCCCTATATTATAGTACCCTTATAGTATCCCTTATAGATCCCCTTTTCAGGAACGCTTTAAAGGAACCCCTATAGATCCCTTTCAAGACCCTCAACCAGGATTCAAGAGGATCCTTTTAGTGTTTTGACGTTTCGTTGGTGGGCTTTACCAAGTGCCATAAGGGTATGATCAAGCGCGTCCAACAGTTTCCAAAGGGTCTATGGAGTTTGAGGCATAGAGTGTAGGGGCATGGGGTTCAGGAGTGTCGGATATGGGGCCAGAAGGTACATTAGGTTTTGCATGTGTGGAGTTCAGGGTGGGTGTATTTGGGTTTAGGGATTGCGATCCGGACTTGGGTGATGCTAGTATCTAGGATTGAGCACCGCATTCATACGGTTTTTTTGGAGCCCCTAAACCCAAACCCTATAGATCCCTGCAATGTGGGCTTCGTCCTTGCCAAGTAGGAGGAAAAATAGATCCCTTAAAGGAACCCTTAAGGATCCCTTTAAAGGCCCGATCCCTTTCATCTTGCCGGGTTTTGGTTTGATTCGGAGTTCAGGCTTCGACACAGGGCGGGTTCGCTGAGAGATGTGCGCCACGTGAGACTCTTGGTTCAGGGTACTATAAGGGGTTCCTTAAAGGGGTTCTGTAAGGGCTCTTAGTAGCAAAGTAGGTGACCTTTAACCTTTCGGGGTTCATATAATGCTCCATAAATGAAAAAGGTCAACCTTTTTTGGGCTAGGGTACTCAGCCCCTAAGTAGGCCGAGTAAGGCAGGAATGGTGACCTTAGCACGAAGCACCAGTATGACAGGCTGCCTTCTTAGCATTGGGGCTCTAACAGCCCTGAACTCCGAGCCATAGTCACTGTGAAGTCCTACGTTTCTTGCTTTAGAAGTATAGCACGGTTCAGGGCTCATGGTTAACGATGGTTCAGGGTTTAGTAACCGTCTGTGGAATTAGATTTTGAGTTGAAGCTGATCAGCTTACTCGTAGCGGTCGCAGCGCCATGTAGTTCCCCTGGTATCTCCCCATGAACCCTTCAACCTGCTGGCGGGGAGGGTCACCCTGTTCCCGGCTTTTGTTTTCTGTTGGTTGCCGCTGCGCCCTCTACTGAAGTCTGCAAGATTCGTTACCCTATAATCTATATAAACCCTCTCAGCTGAAAACGCTGCGGTTTGACGGAAACCCCAAACCGCAGCGTTTTGCGACTGAGCATCCCCTGGCCGATACGTTCCGTGTATGCTGACGCTACGCCGGGATCCATGCGAATTTGGAAACCCGAAAGTCCGTCTTGGAACCCTTTTGGGTTTAATATGGGGGCCTTAATAATTACCTATATAAGTTTGGTGGTTCCGTAATATAATTATATAGTATAATGGGCCCCAAAACCCTATATTAGGAGTTTCGGGTTTGGATTTAGGGGGATTGAGGGGTATAGGTTTGAGGGTTTAAGGGTCGGGGTCTAGGGTTCGAGTCCCAAACCGACCCCCCACAACAGCTGACACCCGAAGTATTTCACAGCAAGGCAGTGGGAAGAGGCCTTGCAGCTCTTTCGTTCGATGAAGCGGGACAGCTTGCACTTGCGAAACTGTCTTCACTATAGTGAGCTAAGTGGATAATACTACTCCTCAGGGTTCCTTCAGAAAGTAGATGTCAGAAAGTTGAAACATCAGTATCCTCATGCCCGAAAAATAAGTATGCTAACGGTGCTAAGTCCATGTTCCAGCTTTCTGGGTTCCAGTTCCATTATAGAAGTATGTTATGAGTTATGATCAGTCAACCTCTGTGTTTCTGACTGTTGATCCGAGACCTGTTCCCCTGGTGTTTCGCCCTAGCGGTCCCGATGGGAGAAGGGGGTTAGCACCATGAGAAGTAATTAGTAGTAACCCCTCGTAGTCCTTACATGAACATACTAGAACACCCCAAGGCATTATGCAACGTACCAGTAGTAGGGCAAGTAGCCTTTGCAAGCTTTCCGAGTTAACACTAAAAGCCCTTCATAACTGCAAAGGATAACCTTTAGGCCCCCCCAGGGACTTTGACAAATAAGACGTACGAAGCCTTGCCTAAATCATGGCGTCAGCCCAGGCACAGGAGGTAGTTGCCGGAAGAGACTCCGATATCCCTTAACTAAGGAGTATGCCTTAAATCATACTACGGATCCTACTACAGTTTAATGTACATTCCCTATAGTCAAGGGATATTAGAATCCCCTAAGCCCTAAACCCTATAGATCCCTTATAGGAACCCTTAAAGGAGCCCTTATAGATCCCTTTAAAGGGATCCTAGGAGTCCCTGGGCCTGGCACACTTTTTTGGGGCCTTTAAAGGGATCCTTAAGGGTTCCTTTAAGGGATCCTTAAGGGCTCCTTTAAGGGATCTATAGGGTTTAGGGTTTAGGATAATCATTAAGGCCCCTACAGTATCAAACTGTACATCCCTGTGAGATCTGGCACTCCGCTAGTTGGTCGGTTGATTTCGTCTTGAGCTGCCTTCCCTTTGGGCATCCTTTCTTAACCCTGCACACACTGGGACGTAATCCTTACTGGAGATAAAATGCTGGACGATCTGGGTATGTACGAAGCCTGTTCTCTCAGCTCTAGTTCATCGTCTGCTCCTTGGTAGATTGGGCTCTCCGCCGCACCAAAGCTCAAAGTACCCAACATGCTCCAACATATTCCTCGCAGCCGCGCGCTGACTTGGAGACCTGAGGCTCGAGGTCATGCGCACACCTCTTCCACCTGCTTGAACTATCGAAACTGTACTATGAGGGCCTAAATTTTTACCTATACTATTGTGGGGGTTCCTGTGTATAGTTATAGTATAATGCTTGAATTCCCAAAGGCTCCATGTACCTTTATAGTAGATATTTAAGCCTTACAGGGTCCCCATACAGGTACTTTAAGGTCTCAGTATATACTATATGGGTACATGGAGCCTTAGGGTGAACCATCGAAACTGTAGGCGTAGAGAGGGCGTCTTTTTCCAGGAACCACTATCACCTACTGATTGAAGTCTGATGTTTATCAGGGTCACTTCTTCGACTTGGATCAGCTGAGCGATGTATCTCCAGGGGACCCCCATCTTCCCAACTCTTTAATCCCTAAGTTTCATCCCTAAACCGAAGCCTAAACCCTAAACCCTAATCCCTAGGGAAAATCCCTAAACCGAAGACCTGTAAAGTGATAATTGGCTAGCTAGGCCCGTTGAGCCCTTGACAACCCTCAACCCAGAGAGCCCCAGACTCCTTCCCTTGTTTGTGAATATACTATTAAAGCATATTACCCAGAGGGTCCATATACACTACTATTATGGAATTAGGCCCTAGAAGACCATCCCCGTTATAGTTTGGGGACCTAATTCCATAATAGTAGTGTATATGGACCCTCTGGGTTAGGGATCCTACGATAACGTAGGGATTCATTCCTGAATTGAGGGGTATTGGGCAATGGGGGCTCTCTGGGAACGGTAGCTCCGGAGGACAAGGTCAACCCCAGTACCATGGACTACGACATGATCCTCAGTGCATGCGCCCGTTCATCCGAGCTGCTCAGCTGCCGTTTGGGTTTAGGGTTTTGAGGCTTTAGGGTTCCGGGTGTTCTTGGAGGTTCATGGGACGTAGCATGTTTACTAAGTCCCATGAACCTCCAAGTAGGCGTCTTGGGTTCAAGGTTTCGGATTGAAGGCTGGGTTTGATCTTGCCTGCATTTTCAGCATCTCCACCATGGGATGTTCAGGCTTCCCGGTTTAGGGTTCAGGGTCTTATGCTCTTGGTAGGGTTTCGCAAGTTGAGCATCGTACGTCTGATCTCTGAGATCTGGAGTTGGATGCGCCTCGCATTGCTGTGAGCTGTTCGGAGAATGCTCTCTCCCGTCACACGCATCGGCCCCAGTACGGGTTTAAACCATGTTTTGGTAGTCGCATCTTTACTGTTGTTCCGCTAGTTGGATAAGCCGGTAGCAGCGATGTCAAGACTTACTGTCAGGCTGCGTTACTCTTGATTCGAATTTCATCGTGCCCTAAGGGTACATGTAGCCATATAGTATATACTTTGGGTTTATTAAAGTAATTCGTCCCTATTTAGGTACTTTAGAGCCGAAGTATATACTAATGGGTACATGAAGCCTTTTGTGTCAGTTTTCATGTTCTTCAGGTAACCGGTTTACCTACCCTAGGCATAGGTTGACGGCTTGTCACCACTCTTGCCACGAGTATCTCCTGCTGTCCTTTGGGTATTTAATTATTTGACTCCGTTTTCAGAGTTGTATATATATATATATACAGACATGCACATACATCGTGCGAGCATTGTGTTTTTCTGAGTGTTGATTTCCTGCCATGGAGCTACCAGCATCGTGGTATTATGACAGCTGTTGAGCGAGCGATGATTAGCCCTGTAGTCCGGTTGACGGTCTACAGGTTCAGGGTCCGTGTTCCAGCGACTCCAATACCCCTTAATTAAGGAACATGCCTTAAATTATAGTAGGATCTCTAATATGATTTAAGGATTATTCCTTAATTAAGGGGTATTGGAGTCTCTGAGTTTGTTTTGCATCCATTCTTCATTTTTGAGGAATCGCTTTTCCGGGCTGGGGTTGGGCTAACGCTTTTTCCTAGTCCGAAACGTCGCTTGGTCTGCTCACCCTGACCTCCCCCGACACTACTATAGGGGCATAAATAATTACCAATACTACTTTGGGGGTTCCTTATTATAAATGTAATTTAACGGGCCCCAAAACCCTGTTCTAATTATTAAGGCCCCCACATTAAACACCCCAGTCTCGAAGTCGCCGTGCTTGAACGAAGCCTCCCCTTTTCTCACCCAGAGGGTCCATATACACTACTATTATGGAATTGGGTCCCAAAAACCATAATGGGGATGGTCTTCTAGGGCCTAATTCCATAATAGTAGTGTATATGGACCCTCTGGGTCAGGAAAGAGACGATGGAAGGCCTCCTCAGTGAGATGAGCCCTGGCTTCAAGTTCTTAAAACTCAACCGTGTGTCGTGTATCCTCTCAGAGACTCCAATACCCCTTAATTAAGGAATATTCCTTAAATCATATTAGGGATCCTACTATAATTTAAGGTATTTTTCTTAATTAAGGGATATTGGAGTCCCCTAAACCCTAACCCTACAGATCCCTAATAGGAACCCTTATAGATCCCTTATTGGAGTCTCTGGGCTAAACGTACTAAGCTGTCCTAAACCCCAATCAGCAGGCCCTAAACTCTCTGATTTGGGCGGGGACTCCCGGAGGCCAAACGACAGTTTAGGGTTTATTGGGTTTAGGGGTTTAGGGTATAGGGTTTAGGGTTGTAGGGTTTAGGGGTTTAGGGTTTAGCTCACGAGTCCTGGAGGGGGAAGGTGAATAACCTGATTTCTGCCCTCCCGGGTTTCTGCAAGGATGGAAGGACAGGGATGCTAGCGACTCAAACAATGGCAGAAGCGTTGCATCAGGCGGCCCCGATGGCTACCAAAACTAGATCCTGCACCTTAAACCCTACTCACGGCATGGATGCACCTTATGACTTCTTGTGAATCTCGGGTTAGGGTCTGGGCGTCATGAACCCCATACCCCTGTACCCACATCCCTAGAAGATAGGCAATGATAGGCAATAGTTGACGGCACCAGCAGCCAAGAACAGGTCCAAACTTCCTTGTTTTGCGAGCCAAATTCCGGCCTTAATTTCTCCAGAAGATATGGTGATATACTTGCTATGGGGTGTCTATACAGGTTTGATTTGGGTTAAAGATGTTTCGTGGAATAGTCAATAAAGTATTCACTTCTGCTCGCCATATGTAGCTGCAGTACAGTATATCATCACCAGGGTCCGAAGGACGAGTAAGTTCCGTTTCCCTTGTCAAACCATCAACACCTTGTTCCAATTGTTAACGTGCCTCTGGAGGCCCCTGTATTCAACCTTACCCAGCCCAACTTCCCACATGAAGCCTACATAGTTTCGATGATGTCCTCAGATGGGCTGCCTCAAAAGATAGCAGCGGTTTCTCATTAGGGTTTAGGGTTTCCTTAACCCTGAACCGTGGAATTTTGAGACGGCACGTGAAGGCAATGATCAGTAAAAGCAAGCCTGATAATGACAGTACAGCATATCCCATTATTACGGAGTACGTCCCCTTCATTCAGTTCTTATAGTACCCTTAATGTTAATCCTTGTGTAGAACCCTTTAAAGGAACCCTCAAACGGGACCTTACTCTATATCTAGACAGCCGAACAGCGCAGGAACCGGAAAGGGATCTTGCCCAGCGAGGCCTGGACCAGCAAGCTCCTCCTAGGATTGAGGGTTCCTTTAAGGGTTCTATAAAGGGTTCCATAAAGGCTTGCTTTAGGGGTTCTTTGGGCAGTTGGCGGGTTTGTAGGGTGTTTCTAGGTTAACGAAGGCTAGAGATGTGAGCTTCACTGTTACTACTTGAGATGGTCTCCACTCTGAATCCCAGGCCAACAAAGTCCCAGACACACACGGTCGCGGCCGGACACGTCCACGATCGGTGTGGGCTTTGTTGTTGTTCATTTCTGTGGTTCAGTCAAAGTGAACCGCCTGCGGCCCCAAACCCTACAAAACCCAACACCGTAAACCAGCGCATTACATGATGAGCCCTTAAGCACAGGGGTCTATCCTGTAACGCAGCAGGTTTAAGGGATTCTCAGGAAGCTCGCTCAAAATCCTGAAACTCTTCTAGAACACTTCTAGGGACCCCCCTTAAAGGGACCGTTTGCCAATCAGGGACCCTTTGCGAATCCCCGAAGGTAGCCCTTATAGAAGCCTTACAAGGAATCCTTGTTGAACACTGTGGTGAACCCGTGCAGAACCCCTAAAGGAACCTTTCCAGAATCCTGAAACGAACTGTTACCCTAGGGCTCCAAGTATTTAAACAGTACGTAGCCATTTTGGTTTCTAAAGCCTATAACCCTAGGAATCTAAGGACTCATATATTAAGGCTTTTGGGCCCAAAGACCATACTATATAAGGCTTTTGGGCTATTTTGATGCCCAGGGTAACCTATAAATGTTACCTACTTTGGGCCATTGGGAGCCCCAGGGTCGCTAAACTCTAAAAGTTTCAGAAGTCGCGGTCGAGCTGTGACTGCCCCTGGCGACCGAACTTTTTCTCGCCTGGCCTTTTGGGTTCAGGGCTCTAGGGAGTTTAGGGGTTTAGGGTTTAGGGCTTATCTTGCTTCACGGTTCCTCATAACAAGGATCCGACTATGTGGGATTCTATAGTCGGCGCCCCTACTTGTTGAAACTCCCGAGTGTGTTTAGGGTTCCGGTGTTGCAAAAGCTATATACTTGGAGTGTTAAAGTATGGACAGCGAGGGAGGTAGCTGTGAGACTTTTGCATCGTGCGCAGCCATATCAGTAAATTGTTAACATGACCACGATAGGTACAACAACTCTTGCATGATTGCCTGCCCTTCTTCAAAGACCTACTCGGACCCATCAAGCTTCAAGCTCGGATTCCGTCGCAGTGAGCGACATGTCGATTTTTGTGGAAGTTGGGCTGCTCAGTGACAAGACCGCTGTCGTGGAAGCTCATTTCGATGAGGATGTTGAAACATTCAAAGGTCGGGCACGGACCGCACTCGGAGTCGGAAATGGGCGGCTGGTGGACTCGTTTGGGAGCGTTCTGGATGCATCTGCTCCAATCAAAGGTTCCATATTGCAGAAGGGCCACTCGTTGACGCTGCAAATAAGCCCAGTTCGGGTGTGCGGTACTGCCCGGGCTTTCGCTGCTATTCTTGGCGACGGATCTATCACGACCTGGGGTGCTGGCGATATTAGTGACAGTAGCGCTGTGCAGGATCAGCTGAAGAATGTGCAGCGGATACAAGCCACTTACAGCGCTTTTGCTGCCATTCTTGGTGATGGATCCGTCGCGACCTGGGGTAGTGCGGACCGTGCGGGTGACAGTACAGCTGTGCAGGATCAGCTGAAGAATGTTCAGAATATCCAAGCCTCCAGCAGTGCCTTTGCTGCTGTTCTTGGCGATGGATCGGTCGTGACCTGGGGTAGTGCTGACCATGGTGGTGACAGTGGCACTGTGCAGGATCAGCTGAAGAACGTGCGCATATCCAAGCTTCCAGCAGCGCTTTCGCTGCCATTCTTGGCGATGGATCTGTCGTTACCTGGGGAGATGCAGCCGAGCTTTGCCTTTGCTGCCATTGTTGCCGATGGATCCGTCGTGACTTCGGGTGATGCTGACTATGGTTGTGACAGCAGTGCTGTGCAGGACCAGCTGAGGAATGTGCAGCAGATCCCAGCCACTCAGCATGCTTTTGCTGCTATTGTTGGTGATGGATCGGTCGTGACCTGGGGTGATGCAGACTGTGGTGGTGACAGTAGTGATGCGCAGGACCAGCTGAGGCATGTTCAGAAGATTCAAGCCTCTCACGGCGCCTTTGCCGCCATTCTGGGTGATGGATCGGTCGTATAATAACCTGGGGGCATGCTGACTGTGGTGGTGACAGTAGTCCTGTGTGGGATCAGCTGAAGAACGTGCAGCATATCCAAGCTTCCAGCAGTGCCGTCGCGGCTGTTCGTGGCGATGGATCGGTCGTGACTTGGGGTAGTGCTGATCACGGAGGTAACAGTAGCGCTGTGCAGGCTCAGCTGCAAAATGTTTAGCAAAGTAGCCGGTGTTAGATAGACCCTGCAGATGGCATGGGGCGCGTGTTGGCAGCACAAAATTGCATACTTCTGCGGCTTCCTTGTCATCCCTGTAGAGTACGGGGCTATGGTGAGACTCCCTTCCACCTGAGTTTTGCGATTCCTTGGGCAGCGCACCTTGCAGCTCTGCAACTCCTTGTGCGGATCCTCAAAAGTGTGATTTCCAGTCCCTTTGCGATGGATTTGATCTGAATCTACTCCTGTCCTTACGCGGACCTCAGACTTAAAGTTTAGTTGCCAAAGGGTTTTTTGGGGGGGTTTAGACGAGAATACTGGAATGCACGTGCACATCTTCGCAAGTGTCCTCTCGCACAGATTCTTTCATGTTGTCAAAGTGCAAAGCGCCAACGCCAAAGAACCGGTCTTTGGGTGGACAAGTGCTCTTTCGTGCTGAGGCGAGGGCAGGAAAGTTTCTTGAGTCCTGTACGTCCAGAGACCTGAGTGTAGAGGTCTGAATAATAGTACCCCTAGTAAACTTATAGTAATGTAATAGCTTTCCCTTGCACAAGTATACCATATATATATATATATATGTATATGTACATGTATGTAGTATACTGGAGTATCCCTCATCCAAAAATTGCTCAAAGTCTTATAAGGGCCCCTGTTAAGCAGCCCTGCACACATCCGGGGGCATTAACCCTGCTTTTGTTGTGAGACTTTGGCTTCGAGGTATGAATCAATTCAGGAAACGTTCAAAAGGTTTAGGGTTTAGGGTTATGGCGGTTTGAGGAATCTGTAACAATGTTCCCTTATGTTTGTCTGCATCGAGCTTTACCTTTACTAATTACAATCTACCGCAAAACCTTGTTCCAAACCCCCCCGGCGCCCCGTCTCCAAAGCCACATAGTCAAGAGATGTAGACCTTGAGCCCTAGTCAGCATTCTTCAATAATTTGAGGTTTATTTTTTTGTTCAGGCCCCACAGGAGACCCTGTTAAGACCCTATAAGCGCACAACTACAACCTCGCTATTATAGCGGTTTTGGGAAATCTAGCTATCGCTGACGTCACTTCAGCTTCCCTTCCCGACCACGTTCATGTTTCTGCAGGGTTTAGGGTGTGCATGGGGTATAGTTTCTGAAGGGTTTACGGTGTAGGATTTAGTTAGAACATGAAAACCTGCATATAAAACCCTAGTGATACGATCCTCAATACGACTATAGGGTCGACATGATGGCAACCCTAATGTAAGAACGCCTAGAAACACCCAAACTTCGGCTCAAAGCATACAAGGGCCCTGAACTAAAGGCTTAGAGTTCAGGGTTTAGGGTATAGGTTAGAGTTTAGGGGTAAGGTTTGAGGTACGGATTGAACCCTAAACCCTTCAACCACTAAACCCGGCGCCGGGACTCTCGAGCCCGAGAAAACGTTTGGGATATGATATTTGAAGCAACGTCGAAGATTTACATGGAGGGTTAGGGGCTTGGGTTCGTTTCAGCCTAAGGGTCTATATACTCATATAATTCGCATAATTCGCATGCAGTTCGGCCCTGAAGTAGCTCTACAGGGACCACCCCGAGGCAAACAGTATATGCTATCAGTACGTGAACCCTTTCGGTTCTGGTTTAGGATAGGAAGAAAGAATCCTGGACTTATTGTATCCTAAGTTCCACTCCCACCTCCTCGAGTCCAAGTCAGACTGAACCCGACTTGCACAGCAAAGCAGCACCAAACCCCTATACCATCTCGTACTTGTAGGAGCCTCTAAGAGTCGAAGTTCTATGTAGCCCCCACCTTCGTAGCAGAGTAAGTATCTTTTTCAACCCTTTTGGGGCACCACCATCTCTACATTCTACATAATCTCGAAGGCTATAGGCTACAGGACAAGTAAGCAAATCCAAAAGACATGTTTTTTGGCAGGTTACTTTCAACTGCCTTGCTTCATTGCCCAGCACGCCCGAAGAAAGAGCGTCTCGATGAAAGTTCAATTGTGCACGGGCTTGGCAGATGTTTCCTTTAGTTTGCAACCCTCAAATCCTGAACCCCGGAAAAACCCAAACACGAAACGCCCTTAACAAGGGATTCTATAGTTTGTGGGACTCTCCTGAGCAATGGGTCTTAACGCGCTTCTACTGGGCTTCTGATCTGGCCAGAAGTGTTTCCACCGAAATCCCTATGTACTGTTCATTACAATACATTGTTTAAAGTAATACAATGTTTAATATAGTACGATGCATTACTTAAAATGATGTTCAACATGATAACATGTTTACTATAAATGACTGTTTAATGTTATATAAGTGTTCCAATATAGTATATTATGATATATATTCTGGATGAATACAATGGATGTAGTAAAGTAAAGTGTAGCATGGTAAATCTCAACACAGTAGAATACCGTATAATGTATCATAATATACATAATACAACAACATATCATATCATATGTTACAAAATATCATGTTAGTCTTTACATTATGTTGTTATATGGTACATGTAAGTTCAAAAATTGTTCTATCGGAGTACAATCGAGTTTCTTATAGTATGTCATATTGTATACAGGTGTATTACAGGTGTATTACAGTTGAATATTCAGAAACTCTCTCTCACTCTCTCTCTCTCTATGTGTGTTTTAGAGCTTGCCGAGCTACTTGTTACTTAACGGGCATTAATTATGTACAGTTACTGTCTGCGCATGCTTTAGTGTTTTTGCGTAAGGCTTTAGATGCACATATCCAGCAGACATATTGTGACATGGCTCGCACATGGGAAATGCACATGTTATTAGCAGCACTTTGCCCTAAGACCCCAACGGTCGGTGTGTGTGTGTGTGCGTGTGTGTGTGTGTGCGTGTGCGCGGGTGTGTGTGTGTGTTTTCTTTGAGCATTCCCGCCCGTTTACGGGCCGGACTGGCCGGACCGAGCAGTGTGACTTGCCGAGCACTCTAGAGTCTAATCACTTTAGAGATATGTGGGTGGCACAGGAGGCGGGAAGGTCGTGTGTCGTAGACCATTTCTTTCTGCAGCAGGCATTATCTCCGATAGATAATGTAGAGGACTGAATAGTCAATACGAACATTCCCAAATTAGTCACTGGATAAACCTGCGATGACAAGCCCCACGACATGGTCATAATCATTATAAGGCCCGGAGACACATACATTTTGACAGAGGCTTTATTCTGTTACACAATCCCTTTAACACTTTTTAGACTGCTACGCTCCTTGTAAAGACCCTGTATTGGGCCCGTTTGTCTCATCCTTTGAGGCTTCCTTCATCTCCAAGCTGCGCAGCTCGAAGATGAAACCCGATGTGAGATGCTGTGGCTGAATTTGGATTAGTCTACTACAGTAGAAGCCCAAAAGTTGGAAACCCAATAGCCTCAATCCTTAAGAGTAAAGTACAGGGAATCCCAGCCTTATTTGGCCTTGATTCAGTTTCCAACTTTATGGGGTTTATTGTAGGGCTTAGGGGCCCTTGATATAACCCTAGATATTGACCTGAAAACCTTTCCACCCTTCAGGGTGGAGGGGCCCTTTAACTTTGACCTGAAACCCTACTCGTAAATTAGCTGTAACCCTAAACCCTAAGCTCTTCAGAGTTTAGGGGCCCTTTAACCCCAAACCCAACAAGGTTCCAAGCATTCGTAAGGCTGACATCGGGCAGCTTGTTGTTGTATAAGGATTCTATGGTGGTCATAGAAGTTGTATACAGGCTTGTATAAGGGCATGGCTTTAGGCTTTAGGATTAAGGATGCGAGGTCTCCGGTGAGGCTTCGGTTTAGGGATTCGGAGGTGGGACGCCGAGTTTACGGTTCTGCAGGGTTTCATAAGGGCTTCGTAAGGCTTTTATATCCGTAGCTGCTCCTGCGACTGCAACCGCTGCTGCTGCTGCTACTCCTCCGCCTGCTCCTACTCCTACCCTCGGACTGCTACCGTTACGACGACTATTACTGCTGATACTCCGACTCCTGCTGCTGCTACCACTGCTCCTGCTACAGCCACTGCTACCGCTACCGCTGCTACTGCTACTCGTATTGCTACTGCTACTGCTGCTGCTGCTGCTACTGCTGCTACTGCTACAGCAGCCTCACTCCGTAAACCCTACCTGGACCCTACAAAACCTTTCGTTTCAGGGTTCCCTATTATGATTTCGTCATATAAGTCCTTAAAAAGGTAGGTTATTTGTAGTTAAGGTAACCCATCGCTCTCACTCGCTGGGCAAGGAACCTACAACCCGATGATCAGCGCTTGCGCCGAGACTGGGGGCTGGCAGGATGCCGTCATGGTGCTGGAGGACATCCTGGGCTTAGGGCTTTCTGCTTAGGGTTCAGGGTTTGGGGTTTAGGTTCTGGAGGAAGATTCCAGCTTGCTGCCGGCATACACTCAAAGTCCGTGCTTAAAAAAGGTTCTGGAGGACGTCCAGGGCTTAGGGATTTTTGCTTAGGGTTCAGGGTTTAGGGTTTAGGTTCTGGAAAACGTCCTGGGCTTAGGGATTTCTGCTTAGGGTTCCGGGTTTCGGGTTAGGGTTCGGGATTTAGGGTTTAGGGGGGTTTAGGGTTTAGGGTGGTTAACATGGGTTTCATAGCCACTTTTCGGCGTTCAGGAGGGTCTATAGGTTTAAGCTGGGGCTTAGGGTTTCATGCTTCAGGGTCTAGTGGTTAACGTTGATGGAGGGCTTCGGGCTTCACGATTCCTACCTTTGGTTAGTATGGAATGGAAGAATGGTAGTAATAGTGGTTATAATTGTACCCCATTCCTCCATTCCCTACTAACCAAAGGTAAGGATTTCAACTGCGCACTTGACTCCCAGCTTTGATGTCAATTCATTCGAGTCGAGGAGTGGTAACATAGGGGGCCTTTACTATACTTTGTTTGGTGGGGTTCTTTACTCATTATAGTATAACGTATCGCAAAACCCTATTCAAATTATTAAGGCCCCTGCATTACTCCGAATTCATGTCTGAGCTTTGAGGACATATCCGGCTCTGCGCAATCTTCACTCAAGTATGCTGCACTCCGACAGGTAATGTCCGAAGCCTGTATTGTAGCCATGAACTGCAAAGCCCTAAATCCCTACCCATAGGCTCCATAGTAGTTCCTTTTGGGGACTACCATATAGGGTCCAAAATACAAACTGCAAGAAGGAATTACAACGGAGCCTATGGGTAGACATCAACTGACCTCTCTTCCAGACCTTGCCTGCATCGTGAGAGTGCGAGAATCGAAGTACCTATATGGACCCCCAAAAAACTCTACACCTCTGTCTAGTTGGCCTGTGTGTCCAAACAAGCTAAAAACCTGCACAGTCTTCAAGGCTTTATGCTTGGCTAGTAAAACATGGGCCTGAACACAATGTATTGAAATGACCGCATTCCTTTGGGTCCCCTAGCATATACATGCTCTACTAAGGTTTGTTGCACGTACCCCGTACAGCCTCTAGTGCATTCTGAATCTAGGCTCCAGAAGGTGTTGAACCGTGTGTCGATAGCTGTGACTCCGGTTACCGACTATTTGGTCAACTTGCTGAGAGTCGATTTTCTCATCTAAGAAATATCACTGCCAGTGTGTAGGGCCCTTACCATGATTTCCTTTGAAGTATATGAAGTATATAGGGCCATTGAATCTGATTGCAAGGATCTTCCTGAATCAGTCGGACTTATTTGTTTTTGTAAGGGAGTAGGGCAACCGGGTACGGCCAGAGCTGAAACGTTAACTTGATTCGGACATTCCGAGTAAGGGGCCCGAACTCTAAATCCTGAGACACAGGCAGACACGAAGTTCTAACCCTATTTCCGTCTTGATGTGGGGCATGCAAGCCTTCCAAACGAGGAAATGCGGGCCGCCCATGTGCCCCCTGACCTGCAGAGCCACAACCGCTTCCTGAGTGTTTGCGTGCCTTGGCTTCTCAGAGCGGGTTCTAAGGTTCGGCAGTACGCGGTTGAGGGTTATTGGATATAGAACTTGGCGACAAAGTCAGAGGCAGGATCGATCGAGCGTACTGTTAGGGGGCCAAAAGAACATGTATGTACATCAGCAGGCCGCGCCTCCTGCAGCAATATTGCCTTACAAGTGCGTTTTTTGGTCTACTGCACGGCCTGTTGTCGGCTTCCAGCAGTCGTAAGCATCCTTCTGGTCCCAAACCCTGTTATAGCGGGGCCTGAAAGTCGGGTAATGTTACCCCATGAAAAATATACTTTCCAAAACATATTTAGCCCACCCAATGCACGGGTCTAGTCTTCGTTCATCAAATCCCTGGTCAAATCATTGAGGTCCCCTACATTTTTCATCCAGACTGCCCTGAACCCGGCACAGAATGTAAAACATAAGCCCTGCACCCGAACCCCAAGGCCTGAACTCTGAACCATGTGCCATTCTTGGGGAGCTCATGGAGGTATTGAATGCAAGGAAGCTCTTCCCCTACACCCTACTTGCGGCTGGAATCAACTCTTCCACGGGCACTCATCCAACCAAAGTTCCGGCCAGAAAGGCAGCCCTCAATCAAATACGTGTAGGCTCAAACCCAGTGCAAGCGTCACTCGCTGCCTTTCAACAGCTTAACTCTGGTACTTAGGCTTGATGGGGCAACGGCAAGATTTCTAGGGCACTGGATCCATGGTAAGTACCACTGCTGTTCTTGCTTACAGCTCGAAACCCTACACCCAACCCTAAACCCTAAAGCCGTCTCCCTACCCATCCAAACAGTGATCTGCTTCTGATACTTCCCAGCACCCTACAAGGTTTCAAGCTGCTTCACGTGTAGGTAGGATCCTGGGAGGGATGTCTATGCGGATACAGTTACTTTATGTGTTGTCTAACCTGCTTGTTGCTTTGTCATGATGACATTCCCTTTAGTTCAGTTTCACTTCGTCATACTCCGACCTATATGCCTCGCCTGGATTGTCCGAGTGTGAGCGCCGAAACCCTAAACCCTCCGAGAATCTGCATGTGTGAACGAAAGAGACCCGAGCCTCCCGAAACTTCGTTGGGGATGTGGACAGCAAGCTGCATGCCTATGGCTGATTTGGCAGACATGACTCACCTGCATGTTGTGCTTTGTGGAATCCCTGGAACTGCCTGAATGAAATGAAAAGGAATGATGAGACGAGATGAACCCTGTGTGTGGTACTGTTTCACCTGGCTCGTTTAGATGTCTGAACTAGGGAATGGGGTGTATGCTCTGTGTGGGTTTTAGTCCGGTTGATGTCTAACGAGTCTGCTGTCAGGTCACCACGAAGGTATGGGTGTCAGTTGTTTGTGGTTTACGTGAGTGGGGAAGTGACAGCCTTAACAAGCATGCAAGGTTGTGCTTGAAAACAAGTCTCTCGACGGGCAAAGCATCGCTGTACCTGGCGTACCTGTCAACTATCAAACTCCAGTGGTTCTACAGGCCTCGCCTGGTTCAACCGAGTGTGAGCGTCAAAAAAAAGCCGTATCACTTGAATTTAGGCTGTATCGCCAGGACCATAAAGCTCCACCAAAAGCCCACCAACAAATTCACATACCCTAAGGCTCCGTGTACCCATATAGTACATACTTAGGCCTTAAAGTACCTATATAAAGGACCCCTTTAAGGCTTAAGGCTTAAGCGTCAACTATAAAAGTACATGGAGCCTTTGGGATAGCCGATGACACAGATAAAGCCTCATAGCGTCCTACAGGAAGGTTAGGGCTAGCCAATACCTATAATCCCAGTGTTTAGCACCTTGGGCGTGTGTTAGGGTCTATAGGTTCTTTGTATGATGTAGATTAAGAGTTGCAGGTCTCATCGTGTTTCAGAGAGCTTAGGGCCTAGTGTTCAAAGTGACCAGATGGTGCTTGCTTGAGTGGAGGAACTGGCTTTCCTTGTTAGTTTGTGTCTTGGGCATGTTCCTCATGCTGGTGTGTTGCAAAAGCGAGCCTTTCACTCCCGCACTCTCCGATGATGATCGTTCGGTACTCTTTTCGCACCGGAGATGCTCCAACATCGGACTTCACCAGGGCCCCCAAACCAGAAGCCAATGGCTTCAACACCCCTGATGGAATATATGTTGAAGATGGAGGGGTTCCTTGTAACATGGTTTCAGGCTTAAGGTGTGTTTCTCTCAGGCTAAACCCTAAACCCCTAAAAATGGCTCAAGCCTTGGCCCTTCAGAGCTTACTTTCCGCGAGGGAAATAGCAGGTACCTCCCCGTACTTGGACCCGTAGTGCAAAGGCCCTCGTAAATGCCTGAACCTGCTGGCCTGGACAACATATGAATCCCTGGGCCCGTTGTGCGTAAGACCGTCCTTTCCTTTCGGGGTTGTTATGAGCTCCGCTCGGTGGGTGGTGCTGATGAGGTGATCCTGCCATGCTATTGCTGCTGTCGTTGCAATGGGATGCCTCTGATCATTGTCATCCGTACCGGAAAGGGTCCTGCTGGGTTCTCTGTAGGTTTGCGTGTCCTTATCCCTACTTTGTCTTCCCACCTGCTTTAAATAGGGTCCTGAACCCGCCACCTGCGCATACCTGCGCCATGACGTTTGGCACGTTGTTGCCACCAGTCAGCTTGACCACGGGGCTTAACGTCCATGGACTGCTGGATCTGCTGGAAGACCTGGACACAGACTCGGCTGGAAACCTGGCGAGATACTTGCTGCGAGGACTAGCAAAGGTTCGAGAGGAACAACGAGCTGTGCTGTGCATACCGCTGGTGCAAGCATATGTGGAACGCCTGGTGCAAGCGTGTACTATCACAGCTGAACAATGTCCGCAGTCTCAACTGGACCCGGAACACCTCTCGACGATTGTTGTCATGACTGCGGGACTTCTGTGGAGGGTGAGGGTACGAATTTGGTTTTTGCGCGCGGACGCATTGCTGGAGGATGGAGCATTGCTGCCCCGTCATCAGCAGGCACCAACTGCTGCACTTTGGCGAGGATAGCTGCATACAGGCATGCGGTAGCACCATGGGTCCGAGGAGTCAGGCCCAAGTTGACAGAGTAACGGTGGCTCTCAACGCGGAAAGTGGTGTATCCCCTGCATGGGACAGTCTGGCACTCGAATTCAATAATTTATATGGTTTGGTGGATTTGCCTGCCACGGTGACGAGTTTCTCTGCTTCTCGCATGGGAAGGAGGAGCTCTGCACTGCCTGGATCAACTTGCGTGTGAATTTGGGCTGCATGATGGCTTTATACAACTAGTTGCATGTGAATTACAGAACTGCATGATGCGTCGGCATATGGGAAGGAGGGCAATGCATTGACTGGACCAGTTTTTGCTTGAATTTGGGAGCTACATGATAGTTTGCATGGAGCGCTTGGCGGGGGAATTCACGACGTACGTTCTGCAAGCCAGAGGCAGTGGCCAGGTGCAACTGCTCGGTGTATTGGAACTCTGCATGGCTGCATGTATCCTGGCGGATGTGATGACGAATATACTGCATGGTGCCATGCTGATGCCTATTGCATGGTGCAAAGTTGAGCAAATGTGACCAGAAGGAATTCGGTCGGCCTGTGAACAGATCGCCTGCGTGGTGCATGTATGAAACGATGCTTGCTAGACATGTTTTGAAACAGAGGCAATGTCCTGCTCTAGCCGGCTGAGGGTGGCTGCTTTGTCTGGCTGTTGGCACTGCATGATTAGACGTTTTTTTGTTAATGCATTGACCCCCAGTCTGCTCGCCTACAGTAGTGGAGATACGCTGGATTATGTGGAGCCTTGCCTGCCGCGTGCGAGTGTGAGCGTCGAAACCCCAAGTGGCATTCTAGCCTCATAATCATGCGGAAGGAAAAGAGGTGACGGAAGCAAACCCTCAAAGCCCGAAGCCCTGAAGCCCTAAAAACCCTAAACCCCAGCTCGGTTTTGGGAGTCTCCAAAGATCAGTCTGCAACATTAGGCCTTAAAGGGGTCCCTATATAGGTACTTTAAGGCCTAACTATATACGATATGTTTGGGAAAGATCAGGCTGCAACTGGCTCCTGGGATCTGGTCCTGCATGTTTTCCAGGACCTGATCCGAGGAGGCGGCTTTTTGGGAGTCCGGGTTTAGGGTTTAGGGGTTTAGGGTTTAGGGTGGGAGGATATCTACTTAGATCCGCAATACCTAACCTTTCGACGGTTTCGGTTCTTATAGTTTAGTAGGAATCGGAAAGTTTAACCTTTTATTTCCGTGGTTTATTGGGGTAGTAAGTTTTGGGAGTCGGGGGGTGGGGGGGTGCTAAGGGTTTCGGGCGCATAGGTTTTTTTTTGAGATTTGGGGCGTGTACTGCTTTTCGGGACGGGAGGGAGCTCGGGTTCAGGTATTTGGGTGCAGGGCTAATAGGGGTTTCGGGTAATTATCAGGTATTTCATGGTTCAGGGAAATCAGGGTTCAAAGGGTCTTCAGGGTTTTATAGGGCCTACAGGGTTTATAAGGCTTAACCACAAGAAAAAGCCATCGACTCATAACCAGCTAACTTAATATATTACAACGCAGGGATAAAACACAAACGACAGCCCACACAAGCCTTTATAAGCCCGCAAAACAGGCCAGCCAGCCTGATCAAAACCGCCAAAAGCACTTCTCAACCCTTCTACCCAGAGACTCCAGAGACTCCAATATCCCTTAATTAAGGAATATACCTTTGATCATATTAGGGATTTTACTATAATTTCAGGTATATTCCTTAATTAACGGATATTGGCGTTTCTGGGTAATTAAAGGGTTCCGGGCAGGGTTTTGGGTTTAACGCTTCGCCGGTTGTGCTAGGGGGCTAGGAGTTCTCGAAGTTACCAGGGTTTGTCTCTTAAGGCGGCATGCTAGGGAAACCGGTGCAGAGCTGGATTTTGCAACCTTTGTTTACTAATGTAAGAACCTGATTAAGAAACCTTGGGCCTTCATTAGGGTGCCTTATATGAATCATTATGCTTATGAATCCTACTATATTTGGGGTTATAGGGCCAGGGTTTACTATGTTCACCGGGTTTCAGGTGCTGACAGGCTTTGGGTTGCTCAGTTTCTCGCAGGGCCTAAGACAGCACACTTCCGCCTTTCGCTTGCCGGCCTCCCTATGGGGTTTAAGGCTCAGGGGTTTACAGGAGGGTTTAGGATTTAGGGGTTCTTCTAGGGTGGCTTGTCAACGTGTGCGTGTAATTAGGGTTTACGGGTGGGTTTTACAGGTCCATGTTCTCACATAGTTCGATACGCTCGGCTTCTATTCAGGATCCCAATTTACAGTCTGCGCATGTGCTATATAGCACATTTGTACTCGGTGCAATACACTAGCCGTTTTTTTGTTGTCTGGCCACCGGCCTTACAAGTCCGCCACCGTGAGTGAGCATCCGGCCCCATCCGGTCTTTTAAGACCCGACGTAGTGCACCAGCCCAGGGTGGCCCAAACCCCCCGTCGTGAGTGAGCATCCGGGTCGGCCAAAAGCCGGCAGGGGATGTGCTGTGTTTTTGTTGTTTTTGCTCGCCTGGCTATGAGTCAGCGTGTCGGGCGGCCATGCAGCTGCTTCCCCTGCCGTGTTGTTTTTTGCTGCCTGGCCGCCCCGGACGCCCTACATCGGTTTGCGGCAGGAGCAAAAGGCCGCGAACAAAAAAAACGCTGGCCAATAAATCCCAAACAGCAACCCCTATAGTAGCTGTAAAAGCAGGAGCACTAAATGTCAGGAAACAAAACAAACACTCTGGCCAACAAATCCCAGAAAGGAAGCCAAATTTCAATCGTCGAAAAGCCTTATACTAAACCCGATAGACTTTCTTAGGGGGGCCCTTCAGCTAACCCCTCATATCTAGGCAGTTTTGGAGCCTGCATGTTCAGTGATAACTAAACCCTATATCGGGCCTATCAGGTTCCTCGTTATAGCTATAGTATCGTTATACCCCTACCTGTACCCCAAAGAACCTACTTGTTTAAGGACTTATACACGGAAATCATCATGAGGAACCTTAAACAAGTAGGCTATTTGGGGTCCAGCCCTTTTCTTCTAGTTAAGAAGGCCACTGTATTATTCGGGCCCCATGAGTTTCCGAGGTTTCAAGCCGGATCGCACCAGCGTGAACACTTGTGCCTGGGCGGTTTGGTGTTTTAGGGGCCTTAGGGCGTTTCGGGGCTTTATGGGGTGTTGTGGGGATGGGGTTATGGGTTTAGGCTTGGGGCAACGGAGGATGGCTTTGAAGAACACCGAAGGTCTAGCCGTGCAGCCTGTGCATCTCCAACGGAGGATGGCTTTAAGGAAACACCGAAGGGCTGACTAGGTGGACTCTGTGAAGAACACATAAGACTGTGCTTTGTGATAGTTGATGCAACAACTAGTTCAGCATAGTTTGTGATGCCGTTAAAAGGCGGATGCTGGCACTGGCTCCACTGTACGTGCTGCGAAGGGCTTCCAGCGTCGCAAGCCTGTTGCAAAAAAGGCTTGGGGCTTAGGCTTTGTTCTGGCGGCCAGCAAGCCTTCTAAAGAGGCCTGAACGGCCTGTGCAGGGTGGCAAACGTGTGTCTTCGGCTCGAGATATGTATGGCAGGGGTAGCCTTCTGTGGAGTCCATAAACCCTGGCCATAAAACGATGAGGTCCCAGGAACATAAATTCATAAAGCCATACTTATGGAACCCTTGTAGACCTCTTAAAGGATCCTATAACCCTAAATCCCAAACCCCTGAGCCTCAAACCCCCAAACCCAGTTGTGAGTGCTGAAACCCTAACCTCTACCCCCTCAACCCTAAACATTGAGGCATCAGTGCCTGCGCCACGACTGGGGAGTGGCATCAGGCTGCTCCCAGGCTGCAGAGAGGGTTTAGGCGGTTTCGGGCTTTGTGGGGTTTAGGGTCTATCTAGGGTTTCAGAGATTTAGGGTGTAGGGTTTCGGAGATTTAGGGTTTAGGGTTCCGTGGTTTGAAAGGGTTTAGGGTTTCGTGTGGGAGTTTGGAGTTTTGGGTTTGGGAGTTTAACGGATTGAGGATTTACGTGTTCAACTTCCGGGTGTTCGGATTCCGGGGTGTTGAACTAGGTTCAGATACAACCAAACCCAATGCCTTTCCATACAACTGTAAACCCTAACTGTATCCCCACCCGGAGTCCGTAAATACACGACCCACATCCTGTTTAGGCTGTATGTATAGTCTACATGATTTCATATCATGTCCCCGAAACAGAAGATTGACTTACTCTGGCGTCTCAACAAGGAGCTTCTCAGAATCACACCCCCCTTCGCCCGAACGCATATCTCGATAGCAGGATTCCCCAAGTGCCCTACACACTATAGCCACCACTAAAGCCTCAGAAGCCAGTCCCCCCAGGCCCCCAAACTCCTCAAGTCAAATATCCTGGAAGGCAAAATTCCCTAGGCTTGAAGCCTGAAACCTCAGCCCCAGGCCGTGAATCCTAATATAGCGGCCTCAATAATTATCTATACTATTTGGGGGGCTCCTTATTTCAACAAAGACATATGGGGCCCCCAAACCCTATTCTAATTGTTCAGGCCCTACATTATTTGTAATACCGAGGTGCTGCTCCTCCTCGACATGGAGACCCAAGGCAGGCATTGACATGTGTTGTTGTTGTTGTTTTTAGGGGGTTGGAAATGGAGATTAAAGCTGCGTTTGACTGGGTTTTTGAGGGTTTAGGAGTTTAGGGTTTAGGATTTTGACGGTTTCTGTGAGTCGGTTGTGACTTCAACTCATGCGCTTGCTTGGGCTACATTGGCTACACAATAATGGTTTCGTAGCTCGTAAGGTAACCTTGAACCTGTTTAGCCTTGCTAGCCCTCGATCTGGACAGGAAACGTAACGCAGAAGACGAGCTGTTCGAATAAACTCAGTAGTAGAGAGGGTAGCCTTTAGCCTTTTTAGCTTTTTAGTGTACTAAGACTACAATCCCTAAATAATCCCAAAGGTTAACATTTGGGAGCCAGAGTCACTACGGGCCGAGTGTCTTCCGCCTTGCAGGACCCACGGCCCGCGCCGTGAACTCTTCTCCGTAAAGCTTAGACCCCAAGACCTGAACACTGAACCAACCCCAAGCCCTAAACCACTAAACCTCATAAAACCCATACCGAACCCTAAACCTTATGGAGTCTAAGCCTTACAGCCGAGTTTGAGATTCTCCAACCTATAGGGCTTAGGTGAGAGAGCCTTGTGCAAAAACAAGTCTGAGTCTGGGGCTTACCATTACCATGTTCGCCGGAATCATCAATGCATCATCTTACTGAGTTTTCAGAGTTGCGCAGCAGACGCATCACTCCAGCCCGAAGCCCTGCTATAGGGGCCTAAACAATTACCAATATTATTCTTACAGTTCCTTATTACAATTATGGTATAATGGACCCCCAAACCCCATTCTAATTATTCAGGCCCCTATAGTATGAATGCCATCCACTTCCTCGACTCCTGCTTTATATATGCCAGATCCTAGCTCCTGCTCTACGAGTGCCCGAAAGCATTTTAACAAAGCCGCCCCCCCTCGTAAGCCCGTGTACTATATATAGGGGCCTAAATAATTACCAATACTAGTTTTGGGGGCTCCTTACTATAATTATAGTGTAGCGGGCCCCCAAACCCTATTCTCATCATTAAGGCCCCTATAGTACCGGCATAGTTACAGAGATCGAAAGGCAGGGTCGGCACCCGATGTAGCATGTGGAGACCACCCGGATGCTTTGGCACGAGCCCAGAGCCAGATTCTCAAGATCAGTTCGACCCCAGACGAGATGTCCACAGCAGGGCTGGAGGTGCTGACTGGTGTTCCCGAGTGGAACCATCGGCACCAGGTTCCCGTGGGGCACGACCCTCTGGAGCATGGAGAGTTGCGGACGAACTGGTATGGGCGGGGTGCAGCTGGTGTGTTGCTGGACCCAATGGTTCGCTGTGTCGGCTCCTGCGGACTGCCGTAGGCGAAGCAACTTGTGCTCTTTGCATGGGCCGAGGTTTCGTTCGAGAGGATGGACCCATGGCTTGGTGCCAAGCCACGGTGCCGAAGGTACTCTCCAGACTTGGCTGGCATGGTCGGAGGGGAAAGTGCGAGTGACAATGCACCATACTTGATCCGTTACGGGGAGAAGTTACATTTCATGGAGAAGTGCCTCGGACAGAAGCCCGCCTGACCCGCACTCGGCGCCAAGGTTTGAGGCGAGTTCCCATGGTTCCATCTCAGGACGACTTCGTCCGGTTCTGTTACGCATCGTGCGTTGTTGTTTAGCTCTCGCTCTTCGCCCTTTTGTGTTTTTGCTCCAAACAGCCCAAAGTAGGTGGTATCTATAGATTTAACTTAGTATCCACTATTTGTATACTTGGTCCTAAACCCCAAGCACCATAACCCTAAAACCCAAACGCCATAGTATCCACTATTTGTATACTTGGTCTTAAGCCCCAAACACCATAGCCCTAAAACCCAAACGCCATAACCCTAAAACCCAAACACCATAACCCTAAAACCCAAACGCCACAACCCTAAACCCCGAACACCATAACCCTAAAACCCAAACGCCATAATCCTAAAACCCAAACGCCATAACCCTAAACCCCAAGCACCACAACCCTAAAACCCAAATGCCATAACCCTAAACCCCAAACACCATAACCCTAAAACCCAAACGCCATAGGGTTTGGTCAGATTTGAAAGGCCCCCCGCCAGATGTGATCTCCTACAACGCCATGATCTACGCTTGTCGCCGCCTGCTTTGGCTTAGATCCCCAATACCTAACCTTTAAACTTTTTTGGTTCTTATAATTTAGTAGGAATCAGAAAAATTAACCGTTTATTTCTGTGGCTTATTTGGGTATAGTAAGTTGGTCATCTTCGGCCCTTCGCCAGAGGGTCCTAGTGTGTGCACTAAAATATGGGCTCTGCAAGGGTCTAGGGCTCCAAGTATACGGATAGTGAACAGTTTAGGGTCCTAATGTCTATAAATACCCCTAAGGGTCCAGGTACCCAAATAGTATATACTTTGGCCTTAAAGTAGTCCCTACATAGGTACTTTGGGGCCAAAGTATATCCTATTCGGGCACATGGACGCTTAGGGAATGCTACCTACTTTGGGTGTTATTTGGAGCCCCAAGGGCCTGAATCTGCTGGCTTAGGGTTTAGGGTTTAGGGTTTTAGGGTTTAGGGTTTAGGGTTTTAGGGTTTAGGGTTTAGCTGGGAGGTCAAGATATGTCTACTTTATCTAGGAGTATGGAAGGAAATAATAGCAATGATAATAATAGTAATTACCGAATGAAATTCAATAATGGTTGACAACTTAGAAGAACAAGGAACTCCCGAAAGCTAGGTTTTTCGGGGCTGCTGGCATGATTTTGGATTTAGGTTTTGCGATGTCTGTGTGGCACGGGCACGTCAGAGGAGGAGGGGTCCCGGAATCGTGAGCCCTGCTTCCAAAATGAGGGTGTCATCCTTGGTTTCAGGGCCCCTCCGGAATGTTGGGTGTACATTTGGCTAGTACCTACCAGCCCACTTCCAAGGATGGCAAAATAGGGGTGGGAGTAGGCTATCGGATGCTGCAGAGCTGTAGCTTCCGAGGCTCAAAGAAAATAGCTGAGCTACCCTTTCAGTTCCAGCCTCCACAGCAAGACTTTACGACATCCAAAAGGGACCTCAAAGGGATCACATTGACATGAGCAGGTTTAGAAGACAGATTCTGAGATCTGTAGATTCTGTTTCGGGCGGGGCGGTTTTTTGCCCCTTTAAGCTGGCACTGCGGCGCTGTCGCTCCACACCACCTCCACTGACTAGTAGTTAGAGACGGACATTCATGAAAGTGCTTCTTGCTGCTCGGATTTTGCATTGCAGCAAGGCATTTAATTTAAGATCTGTCCAGGTCCAGGGTCCACTAGAACGTTTTAAGCCGCTCGCGAATAATCAAACCTCGACATCAAGGCAAAGAACGACCGGAGTGGGCTTTGGCATTCCTCGACCGCATGCGCCTGGCGAAAGCTCTTTGTCACGAAGTGTCGTAAACCCTAAATCCCAAATCCAAAACCCTACAACCCTGAAGCCCCAGACCCTTCAGCCACAAAGACAAAGTGTGCTAAGCCCTACACCCCTAATCAAAAACCCTACCACCCTAAAGCCCTAGACCCTACACCTTAATCATGAATCCCCAAAAAGGTCCGAGACCCTAAGCCACGCTACAAGTCTTCGATGGATTTGTGTAGGATCACTCCTGTGGACCTGTACATATATGTGGCTGCATATATGCATTTACATATTTGTATCTCAAGTATGTATGCATGTAAAGGATTCCAACAACAATGAATATATGCATACATACATAGATGCCAGATGTGGTGTTCCACTTCACGCTGTTATTTACATATCTCGTGTTTGCCCATGAGGAACACACACACACATATGCATACATACATATATGTACGTGTGCATATGTACTCACACATTTATCCACGCATGCTTATATGAACGGACACACACACATCCACATATGTATATATATATATATATACACATACACACACTTGCATGCACAACCACATATATATGTATATATACATACATGAGAAACATCATACCAATATACACAGATATATACACACATTTACTCTCTCTCCTCTCTCTCTCTCTCTCTCTCTATATATATATATATTTTTGCAAAAGCCACATCCGTCCAGGCGCATACTTACCAACGATAGTTCAGAAGGATGAGTAAGTTAATAACCGATCGAAGACATTAACTAAGGGAGTAGGCAAGCACAACACAAGCGGACCAGACCTCAACCGGAGGCCTTAGATCCCATCTTCTGCATAAGAGAGCCCTAATACGGTTGATGATATAAATCCTGGGGTTCCTTTAAGGGATCAAAAGGGTACCTTTCAGGGGTTCCTTTAAGGGATCTATAGGCGGTTTAGGGTTTAGGGTTGATGATAAATATAAATCCTGCATTACCCATAGCAAGGAACATACCATAATTCCCATAGTTTAGGGTCCTTATAGGTAATGCAGGACTTTTATCATCAACCGTAGTTTGGGGTATTGCCGCCGTATTGACGCGAGCCTGAGCTTTCAGGAAGCCGACTAAATGTTTCTTAAACAGGTGACTGCAAGGGTTACTTTAGGGGCACAGTCTAGAAGACCGTAACAGTTGAAATTAGGGTTTTGCGGTATCGTTTGTTTATTTTCAACAAGATAAAAAAGTCTACATAGGTTTAGATAAGGGTCTACAATACTATTCTTTAATACGGAGGAAACCGAGGTTTAGGATATTAACTTATAACAAGGAGCCGTATTGGGTCCGCGGCGTGGCCAAGGATCTCATGGCTTCAGGGTTCCGGGTTCGTAGAGTAGGTTTCGGGCATAGGGTTGAGGGAGAGATGGGGCATCCTTCTCCTCGAGCCCTGAAACGAAAGCGCCAATCATCCTTCATTCTGGACCCACGCGGCATTTCCCGAGCTCTGCGCCCTATGGCCGGTTCCTACGTACTAACACACCAAACCTAGGATCCTAATACAACACCGCAAAGCCCAAAGCCGTAAACCGTTGCACCAAGGGCCCCGCAGTCAAAGCCAGGATTTTGTTTTGACTCTTTACGGCTCAGTATAGGATTTACGGTTTCGGTGTTCTTAGACCCCCAGACTACCCTCTCTTTTACCCCAAATGCCCTCTATCTAGGACCTTAAGGGCTTCATTAAAGCGTACTTGGAACGTCCTGCGTTGTTTCAGGGTCCAGGATGCTGAAAGGTTCATGGGATTTCGTAGCTAGGGTTATAAACAAGGTAACTATACTCATAATTGATTAAAGCCGCTGTTAAGGTACTTATTACTGTAATGCAAAGTCCCATGAACTTCCAAGCAGGGCTGAAGCTCAGGTACCTCCAGATGTCATCTCGTACAACTCGGTGATGCAAGCCTGTGGCGAGGCTGTTGGGTGTGAGTTCGGGTTTAGGGCTTCAGGGTGTAGGTTTTCTCTAGGTTTCTGGGTTTGCGCGATGACTCATACAGCAGGAATCAGAAACTGTGTTCCTTCGCATGTGGGTTTTCTTGCCATGCCTTTAGAAGGCGTTATTGAGATTACGACAACATTGAACTACTACCCCACTTCGTGTGCTAACGACCTTCACCACCGACATTACTTCCTTCGCTCGCCACAGTAACCTACAACAGCAGTAACAGTATAAGCAACAGCATCAACACCAACCACCCCAACCAGCAATGACACACAACCGCATCATTGACCAGAGCCAGGCAATACGAGCAGAACCCTAAACCCTAAACCGCCCAAGCAGCACAAGAGCTACAGTTTGCGCACCGGTAAGGAGACACCAGCCACTGCAGCGCCCACCTGTGGGGTTTCAGTGTTTTGGGTGTTGATATTCAGAATTTGGGCTCATCATTTTTCTGTTTCGGAGTTTAGGGTTCAGGCCCTCTCTGCTTGGCAACTTGGTCTCTTGACTGCTGTGTGCTGCTTTAAGTTGGGTTTGTTTGAGGTTTAGGGTTTGTATATCTTAAAGTGAGCTCGTGATTATTAATGGTCCCCTCAATAGAGCTAAACTCGGCCCGGAACTCAATAATAAAAGGTCCCCTCAATAGAGCTAAACTCGGCCTGCACGTAATAATAATCCACCCCTCAATAGTCCTAAAACCCGTCCCGGTCTAAAATTTTTAAGGTTTAGGTAAATAAGCACTCCTACTACTGTACTACTGTACTACTAAGTGTACTACTACTGAGAGCCCCGGCCCCCGAACAACTTCGACCCCGGCCCCCTCAAACAANCCATTATTATTGCGTGGCCTGAGTTGTTTGGGGTGGGGGGGTTTATAATCAGGAGACCTCTTTAGGAACCATGAGCCATTTAAGCTTCAAATTGCCTCAGCTCGTTGTGGAAAGATAGGAGTCGGGAAGTCCGAAGCATAACCACAAGAGCGATCATTAGTATGTAACCTAGTGACCCTTTATTTAGGTACCCAAATGCCACAGCAAGGGCAAAGGAAGTGCTATCGTGCGTGGGGTTTCTTGTTGTTTTTGCTCGAGTTGAGTGTGGAGGACACCACAATCCTACTACCCCTAACCTCCATCCCAAGACACTGAGCCCTTCAGAAGCTTATAGACCTTCTTTCACTCCCTTATTATATTCATGAAGCCTTATGAGCATCCTATAACCCTAAGGGTCCATGTGCCCAAATAGTATGTACTTTGGCCTTAAAGTAGTCCCTATTTAACTATTTAGGTACTTTGGGGCCAAAGTATATGCTATTTGGGTACATGGACCCTTAGGGTAATTATTGAATCTCTACTGCTCCAGTTACCTCAATCTTGGGCTACTAGTTTCACAGGCTGTGCAATGAGCCTTCGTTTTCAGGCCAGTCTCTGGGAACATGTCTTGAGCGGTCTCTTCGACATGGAGCACCATGGTGCCCTGCTTGATTCAGGGTGTTGCTTTAATAAGGTTACGGGATGGGTCTCTTGGATTTGTGGATTTGGGGTCTCGCCTGTAGTCGTGATGTGTAGGGCCAACTAGGCGGAGATGCCGTCCGAGGGGTTATTACAACGTTGCCTCTTCAGTTCTAATGGCGCGCAGTTAGAGGCTGCGCTGCTGCTGGTGCTGTCTCTTTTCCGTTGGCTTGTTTTTCCAAGTGTGCTGAGTTGCAGGTTTGGAATTACTTTTCAACGTCTGTGGTGGGTGTAGATGTACACTGCAAGCTTTGCAGAACCCGGTAGTATCCGTAATCACAACAAAATGGACCTGAAAACTAAACCCTACGCCATGAACGATTTTCAGAGCAATGCTTCCGTGACGGAACACCTACAAACCTGCCTCCATCCTTAAATTGATTTAGCAAGTAAACCTTGATGAATTAAAAAAACTCAACCAGTCGAAACCTAAAGCGTTGAATTCTGGACCCCCATGCGCTAGGGATTGCATGGAGTTAAAAAAAGATCCAAAAGACTATAGACCCGAGGAAGTTAGCAGCTACCCTAGTCGAAGATTTCATGTATAGTTCTGACAGGAAGGGACACTGAGTTGGGGCTATATGTAGTTATACAGCCTTGCTCAGAACCGTGCTTGCCAAGTCCCCTTATCCTGCAAGCACTGTACCCTAAACCCTAAACCCCTAAACCCTAAACCCCCCTACCGTCCTTGCTAGGTAGGGGGGAAAAAAAACCCTAAACCCTAAACCGCGGTCAACCTTTGGGCTTCAGGGCTTCGGGTTTAGGGTTTACGAGTTTAGGGTTTAGGGGTTGAGGGGTATAGGGTTTAGGAGTTTATGGGCATGAGGGTTCAGGGTTTAGGAAAGGGGTTTAATGGGGATCATCTCCAGCCTAATCAAGGCCGCAACCTGAAGACTTAGAGCCACCGTAGGCCTGAAAATACACTGAAGCTTCAATCCGCAAATCCCAGTAGACTCATATGTTCTGAGCGCTAAAGTGCACTTGCAATCCTAGCGGCTACAAATCGGAATGCGCCGTTTGTTGATATCGTGTAAGTGTTCCTCTCATGCCCTCCACTCCCGTGAACCCCTAAACCGTAACCTTCCCAGCCCTAAACAAAAAGCACCAGACCTTAAACCCTAAACCCTATACCCTGAACCCCTATACTTCCCTGCGATGTGGGCCTCGTCCTTGCTAAGTAGGAGGGAAAAAAACCTTATAGATCCCATTTCAAAAGACCCCTAGACCTCAAGACCCTAAACACTAAGCAAGGGATCCATGAAGCCCTATATACTAGGACCCCTAGGGCTTACACCCTTAACCCCTAAACCCTAAACCCTAACCCCTCACCCCTATAACCTATAAGCCCCTAAGCCCTAACCCCTAAAGCCCTAAACCCTGAACACTAACCAAGGGATCATCCCTTCCCTGGACTCTTACTACATCGCCATGGAGAAGTTGCTGCGTGCGGGGCAGACTCCCAAGGCCCAAGGGGTTGGGTTTACCCCAAGGCTCCAAGTATACAAATACGGTTGATGATATAAATCCTGCACTACCCATAATAAGGAATATACCATAATTCCCATAGTTTAGGGTCCATTGGGTAATGCAGGATTTATATCATCAACCGTAGTACCGATTTTTGGGGGGGTTTAGATTAAGTCGAGAGACTAGGGTCTAGTTTAGGGATTGAGATTCCCCAAGGCTCCAAGTATACAAATAGTACCTACTTTGGGGTTGAAAGTCTAAAAATCGTACATGCTCTGGGCCATTTGGAGCCCCAGGGTGATCGTTCAGAGATTTGGCTCTAACAGTCTGATGCCACTTTCCGGCTGACTTCCCACAAGGATGCAAAAGAGGTTTTGGTTCTAGGGATGAATCATTGTGCTCTCGAGGGTGTTACCCCAAGGGTCCAAGTACCCAATAATCATATACTCTCCAAAATCCTAACCTACATAACTACTATCCTAAAACCGAGTACCTAATTATTGGGTCCTTTGGACCCTTGGGGTTATGGTGCTATGGGCTCAGCAGGAGTCTTGATAGGGTTTTTATGGGGCTTTCATGGAGCAACTATGGAATTGTCTTTGGCTTCGAGGGGTTCTATAGGGCTCACGGTTTTTGGTACATAGTGCGTAAAATGTGCTATTTGCAGGGCTGTGCAGATTTTAACTCTGGAGTTCAAGGACTTTGTTAAAGATTTATATCGGCTCGTATAGGACTCTTTGGATTCTTCTTGGCTGTTGGGGTCTAGGTTTTTAAGCTTTAGCATTACATGGCTTTCCTCTGAAAGCAGTCGTTAGCTTCGAGGTTGGTTTTCAGGTGTTTCGGGAGGAAGGGTCCCAAAGGCTCCATGTACCTTTATAGTAGATACTTATTGCTTATAAGCCTTAAAGCGGTCCCTATATAGGTACTTTAAGGCCTAAGTATATACTATATGAGTACCATGGCCTAAACCCTATAGAACCCTGTAAAGGAACCCTTAAAGGAACCCTTATAGAACCCTTTAAAGGAACCCTTAAAGGAACCCTTAAAGGAACCCTATTATGGGCACATGGAGCCTTAGGGGGGTGCAGCTTGGTGTAGCTTCGCGAGCTTGGGAGAGTTTCTCCTTCAGGCGCCTATGAGAGCACCCGCAATACTCCCGAAGTCTCCGGGTTTAGGGTTTAGGGGTTAGGGGTTTAGGGGTTTAGGGTTTATAGGGTTTAGGGTTTAGGGGTTTAGGGTTTATAGCGTTTAGGGTTTAGGGTTTAGGGTAGTCACCGAACCCTAAGTTACGGTGGGACTTCTGCATCGTATCCAAGTCTTCTCCGGACTCCTCAGCCGAAGCTTTAAACGTTCGTTTACGCCCTAAACACTAGCTTCTGCGAACGGAAAAGGGACGTCAACAAAAGCACAACTCTTGCAGAGCTATGGCGTTCACGCCGGTATCTGATTTGCTGCATGAAACGCAGTAGGAAGCACGCAGTGTTTTTCATAGACCAAAGAGTGCCATAGATCATATTTTATTGCACACAGGTGTGTGTGTGTGCATGTATGTATGTATGTATGTATGTATTTATGTATGTATGTGTATGTGTATGTGTATGGGCATGTGTATGTGTATGTGTATGTGTGTATGTGTGTATGTGTATGTGTATGTATACGTATATATAAATGTCTATTTGCTTATATCGGTGTAATTGCTCATTGAATTTGTTTGTCTGCTTATTTATTATTTAGTTAAACGACATATGCACGCGCACACACACACACACACATTTAACATACCCCCGCACACATGCGCAAACACACACACGCACATACATGTGTATGTATATATATATATATATACATATGTAATGTATATACACACATACAGAATGAAATGTACATGGGGGGTAGTATCTTCGTGTGCATGCAGCATATACGTGTGTAACCACCAAAATATGTTGATGTCTATTCAGATAGACAGATGCTGGAAACTCAGCAAGCGTGTTCCAAGACCAGTTGTAACAGAACGGCTAGAACATATTTTGCCCGAATCCCCTTGAGAACATCTGTCAAAGTCGCTCAGGGCTCAGGGCCGTGGGAGGAGAATGTTGGTTTCTATGATCCCCCAAACCCTCTAAACTGCAGAAGTAAGGTCCACTTTATGGAGACCCCGTCTTGTGAACAAGTTGTACAAGCCGTCAGCAGTACCCTGAAACGCCCTAAACCTAAACGCCAAACCGTAAACCCCACCGAAAAAGCTGCTTTTGATGCCAGGCATTGGAGCTCTTCCAGAGCCCGCGCATGCGTGGACTGAAGCTCGACCAAGGCTGTCGTGGGCCTTTCGAGTTTACGGCCTTGTAGGGTTTAGGGTTTAAGGGTTGATAGGATTTAGAGTCTTAGGGAAAACTTTCGAAGGAATGCCCTCGCACCTCCATCGTACACAAAGCTCGGCATGCGGGTTCGCAGGCTCTCCTTATGAAGGGCCCCCATGTTGTGCGGTTTGTTTCGGGCGTTTTGGTTTTGGTTCATGATTGTGTTTTTGATTTTGTCTTCTCGGCAGCTCGGGATTTATGACTTACCTGTCTGGCAGCACAGCTTCGGTCCAAACCCGCCTAAGGAAGCTTGTCTATCTAATATAGGGGCCTTGGTAATTACCTATACTATTTGGGAGGTTCTTTATTATAACCATAGTATAATATGCCCCAGGACCCTTTTCTAAATCTAAGGCCCCTATATTATAGTATCCTTCTAGATCCCTTAGTAGCCCTTATAGACCCCTTTAAAGGAACCCTACGTTAATTATTAAGGCCTCTATTTTAGCTCGCTGCTCACCTCTGCGACTCCGCTGGCAGTTCAGGCTTTCCAAAATCATTGAAATAAGGAGTTTACCTTAATTATAGTAGGATCCCGAATATGATTTTAAAGTATTTCCCGTAAGGGTTTCTGAAATTTCCGGGGAGTTCTGGTTCCCAGGCTACTTCCATTCTAAGCTATGTCAAACCTTCAAACCAAAGGGGAGAAAGCGCTTGACGGAGGGTTTTCTATGGTTTACGTGGGGATCAAGGATGGTTTGAGGTTTGGGAACTCAGGCGTTTGAGTTTTTTTGGGGGGTGGCTTTCGGTTGGGCTTAGTTCATGTGATGCACAATCTTGAAGGTTACAGGGCGTAATTCTTGGTTACGGTGTTTAGGCTTCACAAGGGCCGCCGAGCCCTGAAAGCTACTGAAGAAGGGTTTGGATCTCGTTGTTAGGGTTTGGGCCTGGGCATGCATGGCGGTTGCTGTCCAAATCGTGCTTCTCAGTGGTAGGGCGACTACCGTACGAGCAGACGAGGATGAAACTGTGGCAGCATTGAAGCTTCGGGCACAGACGACGCTTGGAGTGGGAAAAGGGCGGCTGATGGACTCATCTGGAAGTGTTTTGGATGAATCTTCAACGCTTAAGGCTGCTAATGTTCAGGATGGTGCTTCACTGACCTTGCGCATAATCCCTGTTCAAGTTCGAGCCTCCGCACATGCTTTTGCCGCCATTCTGGGCGACGGCCTTGTCGTGACCTGGGGTGATGCCACAGCTGGTGGTGACAGCGCTTCTGTGCAGGCTCGACTGGAGAAGGTGCAACAGATTCAGGGGTCGCAGTATGCTTTTGCTGCCATTCGTGACGATGGGTCTGTAGTGACCTGGGGGAATGCTAGTAGTGACAGCAGGGCCGTGAAATATGAACTGCAACATGTGCAGCAGCTCCAGGCCTCTTTGGGTGCTTTTGCTGCTATTCGTCTTGATGGCTCTGTCGTGACCTGGGGTGAAACTTCCGATGGCGGGGACAGCAGTGCTGTGCAGGATCAGCTGCAAAATGTGCAGCAGATCCAAGCGTCTTTCAGCGCGTTTGCTGCAATTCTTGGCAATGGATTTGTTGTGACCTGGGGTTCTGATCTTGCTGGTGGTGACAGTAGTGCTGTGCAGCCGCAGCTGAAGGACGTGCGACAGATACAAGCCTCCTCCGGCGCTTTTGCTGCCATTCTTGGCGATGGATCCGTCGTCACCTGGGGTGGTGATGATGATGGTGGTGACAGTAGTTCTGTACAGGATCAGCTACAGAATGTACAACAGATTCAAGCTTCTTTCAGTGCATTTGCTGCCATTCGTCGTGATGGCTCTGTTGCGACCTGGGGTGACGCTGGCTCTGGCGGCGACAGTAGTGCTGTGCAGTGTCAGCTGAAGAATGTGCAACAGATCCAAGCCTCGCAGTGTGCCTTTGCCGCCGTTCTTGGCAATGGATCTGTCGTAACCTGGGGTGATGCAGGGTACGGTGGTGACAGCAGTGTTGCGCGGGATCAGCTGAACAATGTGCGACATATCCAAGCCTCTGGCAGCGCTTTCGCCGCCATTCTTGGCGATGGTTCTGTCGTGACCTGGGGTGAGGCTTTTTCTGGTGGTGACAGTGGAGCTGTCCAGGGTCAACTGAAGAATGTGCAGCAGGTACACGCCTCCTGGTATGCCTTCGCCGCTATTCTTGACAACGGATCGCTCGTGACCTGGGGTGATGTTGAGCGTGGTGGTGACAGTGGTGCTGTGCAGGAACAGTTTCAGGCCACATATGGGTAGTTCTTCAAATTAGGATCCTCTCTATGGCGCTTTTTATAAGGGTGCCGTAGTATTTTGGGAGGGTCCCCTTTAACCCCTATAGAAACCATTGTAGATCCCTGTAAGGACCCTAAAAAGACGACCGACTCAATCCTGAGTCCTTGGCCGTTGCCGACGGAGCTGCCGACCCACTAAAAAAGGGGCCTTAATTGGAGGCCTGGGAGTCCCTTATAATTCCAGTATATAGAGTATAATGGGCCCCAAAAACCCTATTCTAATTATTAATTATTGAGGCCCCTACATTACTCGCTGAGTCTTGCTGACCGGTGCGGATGCGCCCCACAATCAAGTGAGGTCTTTTCACATGCCGGCTTTGACATGAGCGCAGAAGGCGTCCCTTGCGTCACACCTGCTACAGCTTGTAAGAATACATGAAGTAATTACGTCCATGTACACTCTCATACGGTATACATGCTAACATACATAAATACATACTAACTAATTAGCTCTGCATATAATGTTTTTAGGTTTCGAGATACGCTCCTGTGCTATCCACATTGCTCCTTTTGGGGTTAGGGGTGCAAGGCCTAGGGTCGGGCTGGGGGTTTAGGGTTTTGGGTTTAGGGTTTTGGGTTTAGGGTTTTGGGTCAGCCTCTCTCTCTCTCTCTGCCTCTCAGAGAGATGTCCTGGCATGCCTCAGAACTCCCGCAGAGAAACTCAAAGACGGGTTTTGTCAGGCTGTTTATTACAGTTGGCAAACAACATCTGCGTTTATGGTTTCGTTTTTACGGCTTGGCGAGCTCTAAGAGCGATCTTGGTGATCTGAACATGAACCAAAACTAGAAACGGCAGAAACCCTGCAGCCAAAACGAAGGTTAGGGTGGTTTTTGAGCTGTAGGTGCCCTGAAACCCTTAAACCCCCCAGGTTGTCTACTTACAGCTCCTGACTATAACTATACCACAGTATACCCCGATACCCTATTCTAATCCCTAAACCCTAAACCTATATTGAACCTGAAACCCTTCTAATCCCTAAGTGCTGAAACCCGAAATTCAGCCCTGAAGCCCTGCTAACTCCTAAACTCTAGAAACCCCAAACCTGAAGCCTTTGCGAAGTAGGATGCAACACAATCATTACGCCCTCAAGCGCTGGAGGTTGTTACAACGAGCTCATCATCGGCGCTCTTCGTGCCGGCTCTGTTGAGTGGGCTGATCATTTGGTGAGGAAGGCGAGTAGGGTTCGGAATTTAGGGTTTAGGGTTTAGGGGTTTAGGGTTTGGCTTTAGAGTTGAGAAGGTTTAGGGTTTAGGGTTAATAAGGGTGATTTGAAAGTCTGTGTTTAGGGTTGCTGAGGATAGAGGTGCAGAGTTTAGAGTTCAGGTCTAGGCATTTAGGTGGTTGTCAAAATTATGCTCCCTTTTTGGGTACCCTAAATAATAGGTGCCGTATTATAATAGGGACCCAAAAAGGGGCCATAAAAATTTTGACAACCACCCAGGTGTTTGCGGTTTTGAGGTTCCCGGAGTTTGGTGGTCTGGACTGCAGGCTGTAGGGTTCAGAGTTTAGGACTTTAACTCGGAGTTTGAGGGGCTTCCTTTCAGGGTTCTTTATGGAATCTGTAAGGGGCCTATATGGGTTCGATCGTATATATGCATGTGTATATATATATATATATATACGCACACATGCACACATGCATATTTGTTGGTTGCTTTACGGCTTTGGGGCTGGAGGGGCTAAGGCTTCGGGTCTTAGCTGGCAAGTTTTGTATGGTTTTACAGGTTCTAGACAGCTCATAGGGCGGTTCAGGGTTTTAGTTCAGTTTATTTGTTGGGGCTAGGATTTAGGAGTTTTGCTTTTCAGGTTCTTTGGGGTTTGGATTTGGGGTCTTTGTGTGCGTGTGTGTGTGTGTTTTGTGTTTTGGGGTTTCGGGCTTCAGGGTTCATGACTGGCGCTGTTATAAGCTGTGCTGTTCTTGTTCTTTGTTGCTGCTTCTGTCGTTGTGACGATTCCCATGTGCACTGTTTTTGTTGGTTGCCAGGAATATACCGCGGGTGACTCTCATCCATACAGCAAGATGCATAGGCCTGAATGATTGGAAACACTACTCCTACGGGCTCCTATGTTATAAGTATGGGTGTGGTATACCCCCAAAATCTTAGATCCCCAATACCTAACCTTTAAATTTTTTTGGGCTCTTATAGTTTAGTAGGAATCGGAAAGTTTAACCTTTATTTCTGCGGCTTATTGGGGTAGTAAGAAATGCTAGCCTTATGATGCCCCAAAATGCTAATGTAGGAACCTGATTAAGAAACCTTGGGCCCTTATTAGGGTTCCTTATATGAATCCTACTATTTGGGGTTATAGGCCCAGGGTTATACCCCAAAATGCTAGCCTTATGATACCTCTTCCTTTGAAGGCACTTTCGAACCCGAAGCCCGATACTTGAAAAAGATCTCCAGCCTCGATCTTACGCCCACGATCCCAGAGACTCCAATATCCCCAAATCCAGGAATACCTAGGGTTCCTTTAAAGGCATGCTTAAGGCTTCCTTCAAGGGATCTATAGGGTTTAGGGTTTAAGGGATTCCAATATCCCTTAATTAACGGCTATGCCTTCAATCATATTCGGGAATTTGATGTATATTCCTTAAATAAGGGATATGGGAGTCCCTGGGATTCTCAACAACGCTAACTGCTGAGCCCAAGAATGCGTTGAAGCCTTTCAGTGCTTCCGTGGGTTCTGAATGACCGCGCATATGACTTTTAGACTTTAGGATCCAATCTAGACGGTAGCCGAGTAGGAATCGGGAAACCCTAAACCCTAAACCCTAAGCGGACCCAGCAACTCCAAAACCCCTCCTAAACCACAGGCCCGCCTGGTTCTTGATACGGAACGGGGGCATGGATCCCTATGATAGTCCCTTATAGTAGTCCCCGTAACCCCCATTCCCTCATTCCTTACCAAAAACCAGAGAGCACAGGGATCCTGGGTATGAACTACGGATATTTCTTTCAAAAGCCAAAACCAAACCCTAGACATCCCGCAAAACTGCAACCCCCAAGTACCCTTTAATGGAGCCTTTCCGGCCCTGAGTCCTGAATCGTGGCTACTTAGAATACAGCAGCGGATAGTTCGGGGGTGCTGGAAACAGTCGACTTTACCCCCTAAACCCTAAACACCCCTAAACACCCGTAAACCCTAACCCCTAAACCCTAAACCCATTCAAAGCAGATTCCGTCATTTAGGGGTCTTCGGGATTCGAATCTCGGGAACCATAGAGCCCAAGGCCTCTCGTGGTAGGTTTAGGGTTCAGGGTTTGGGGCTTCGGGTTCCAGGCCGTGACTCCAAAAAGGGCTTAGGGTTTAGGAGTTTAGGGTACTAGGGCTCGGGTTTTGGGGTTGTAAGGCTTGTAATTCAGGGTTTTGGTCGACTTGTCGGTGTAGTCGACTTTTGACTATGACTAGGATGACTAGGGTTTTGGATGTGGCTTGCGTCAAATTGCCGCAGACTTTAGGATGTTGGGGCCTATGGGCCTTGCGGCTAGAGTCTCGAGTTTACGGCTGTAGGACAGGGTGAAAGGAAAGTACCCCACAAAACACACACATAACCTCACATAACTCTAAACCATCCTAAACCGCAAACCCACGTGATCCGTTCAGGCGCAGGAGGACGGCACTTTCGTGCGAGGCGCCTTCTCACTTGGAGGGGAGTCGCGGAGACTTCGAGACATGCATCATGACCAAGAGGCTCCAATATCACTTAATTGAGGAATATGCCTGAAACCCGTTTTGGGATCCGACTATTATTTCAAGGTATATTCCTCAATTACGGGATACTGGAGTCTCTGGAGAAACTTTGACAACCCAAATTACCGATCGTGTGTAATACAATGCAACCCCAAAAGGTCCCTAAACCCTAAACCCTAAACCGTCAGCAGGAGGGAAAAAAACCGTCAGCATATTTCCAATAAACAGCATATCTAAGTTCCTTTCAAGGTTCCCTCCCAACAGCCTACTACAACTGCTGCGGCGACGACAGACTATACTGCTACTACTGCTACAACAACGACGACGACGACTACTACTACTACTACTACTACTACTACGGCTACTCCTACTCCTACTCCCACTCCCACTCCCACACCTACTACTACTGCTACTACTACTACTACTACTAATTACTACTACCACTACTACTACTACTACTACTGCAGCTACTGCTCTGGCTGCCGTGCCTTCAGTTCAACAGTGTGACACGCAGAAGACCGCACATCACTTTGATCTTGAAACCTGATGAGAGTGATCTTGGTCGCTTCTCGTTCCCTGTTCTGGTTTCACAGCTGCTTTGGGTAAGACTCCACGCAAATGCGACAGCTGATTTGCCTGTTGGGCTTCGGAGTTGGAGGTTTTTGTTTCCAGGGTGACGTCTTCGAAAGTCCTTAGGCCGCATAGTGGCATAGTGCAGGCCACAAGAACGCCGTGGATCTACACCTCATGCGAGTGCCAGTTGCACAGCTGCGAGGCTGCAAGAGTTTGGGACTGCTTGTCATTTCGGCTTAAACAACCCTAAACCCTAAACCCTAAACCAACTGTAAACCCGTCTACTAAAGAAGCCTTCAAACCCGGATAAGCCCTACCTGGACCCCAAATAACCCACAAATTTAGGGGTTTATATAAGGAAATCATATAGGTTATCATATAGGGAACCTTAAACAGGAAGGTGTAGTAGGGCCTAGGTAAGCCTTGTAATCCCTAAACGCAAACAAAAACCTAGTTGAGCCCAGGACAGCAAGGCTTTTTCTCGGCAAGTCAGTGGAGCTTTCAGTGACTGCATAGGGCGCATCCTTCAAGGAACCCTTAAAGGGAGATTTTAACAGTTCAAGAAACGAAAGAACATTTAATCAACTTGAAAAGGAAGCTTGCTGTAGTACCCTTACAGGAACCCCTACACTGTCTCCCAAGTCCTTCAAGAATACAAACCCAGCTTTGCACCTCCACGTTGTGTGAAGCAGAGCTGGAGCTTACCGAAAACTTCATCCGCCCCTTCGCAGTTTAGTGTCCGTTGTTGTGCTGCATCGCCTCGGGGCCTTCAGCCCAAGCATAAGATGCTCGTGGGTCCGTGTGCGCCGGGATGCTTTGCGCAACCAAGAAGTTTTTGCCCAGGTTCGTTGTGCTCACTGCGCTGCGAGACAGAGTCGCTGCGCTGCAGACGGTTTTCTTGACTTAGGTGTTTGTCTTTCGTTGTGAATGTGTGTGATTTTTATTAGTTGTCTAAACCCTAAACCCTAAACCCTAAATCGAACCATGTTTGTCATAATTACTGTTGGATCTGTGGAGAAGATTCGTCCCCATGCACACAGGGCTCGTGGACTCGAAATGTGGAGTCGTCTGACTTAGTTGGGAGTTTCCGAAAATTAAGGGTACCTTATTTTGGGGTCCTCATAATAAGGATCCTACTATTCAGGTGTTATATTAGGGTCCCCTATTTTCGGAAACTCCCAGTTTGAAGAATGTGAGCCAAAAAACAGAAACCTGGATTCGGTTTAGGGTTTAGGGCTTAGGGTTTAGGGTTTTGGGTTAATCTCTGAACCTTGAACCCCCAAAGTCTTAATTAGCCAGGCAAGGTTAGGAAGGTTGACCGATAGCTCACTTGCTTTGCACAATCGGGCTTCGTGGGCCGGTAGAAAAGTTCAGGCTGTTGAGCCCTGCCACGACTACGCAGTCAACTTGTTCTACCCTAAACCCTTAGGAGCTGCACGGGCTGTATAGAGTATAGAGTCTGTCCGAGTTCGTTTAGGGTAATGGTTAAGGGGTTTACGCTTACGGAATAAGGTTTAGGTACTATGGATTAGCGACTTGGTTTAAGGGTCAGGGTTTACGGGGTTTAGTTTGTAGGGTTTAGGGTTTTTGTGATAATGGCTAAGGATGGCTAAGCGGTATTAGGGTGCAGGGTTGAGCATCCCGAACGTCAAGACCTTAAGTGCTCACTGTTCGGATAAATGTTACATTTGCCTTTGTTCACGGTTGAGAAAGTTGGTGACTGTATCTATCACGGTACCGTTTGGTGTTGCGAGGAAGCCATCACGGTGCATAATGTAGTGCGGTGGGGGGGGGGGGTGTGAAAATGTGAGTTCAGGGCAGAGCATGTAGGGTGTGGGTTCATAGCTTGGAGCAGGGGTCCGATCGTTCACAGATAGTTCCAAGCAAGTTTTCTATGGTTCCTGTGGCCATCCGTTCTAACGTTGCTGGCTTCGATCTTGGAATGCAAGCCTTGGGTCATGGGACTGAGTCCTAAACCCGGAAATGGAAAGCCCAAATTACACATGAGATCCCAATCAGGCAAGGGCGGAAGTCAAAAAGCCTCTGACCATCATCACGGGCGTGGGCAGGCGAGACATGCTTGGTGAATTCGTGTGACGGTCAGTTTCCGCTTTAGGGTTGTTGGCGTTCCCTGTTTAGGATTTAGGGATCGTCATTGAACTCATGCACCAACATCGTACCTCACTAAAAGTACGTCTAGACTGAAAACGAACCCCCTCAAGGCTTAGGTGAAAATGTGTGGACCCCAGAAAAATTTAAACACTTTCTAATTGCCATAAGAAGCCCTAAGCCCAAAACTCGAAAACCCTAGACCCTAAACCCTTAAAGCCTCATCAAGCCTAGTAGGACCATAAACAGATGATGATACAAATCCTGCATGACCTTAATGACCCTAGGCTATGGGAATTATGGTATATTCCTTGTGACGGGTAATGCAGGATTTAGATTCTCAAGCCTAAAATCCCTAAAGATCCCTTATACACCCCAAAAAGGAGCCCCTTAAAGGAACCCTTACAGATCCCTTTGAAGGCACGGGTAAGCTTTATATCACCAACCGAAGAACCAAAACAAAACCCTAAGCCCTTGCAGGAGCTATGGGAGTCTCCCTTGGGCTTGGGCTTAGTCACTTAAAGGGCCACTTCAAGGGATCTATAGTATTGTTAAGACCCAAAGGGTCCTATGTACCGATATAGTAGAATGTCGGGTTTCCCTTAGGGAAGTATCCCCCATAACCCTAAACCCTAAACCCACAACAGTACATAGGAGCCTTTGGGAGAGCTTCTACGAGGGTACTGTAGGGGTCATGGGAGTTAGTACAATTAGAAGTTATAAGGACCATCCCTGGGGTCGTAAGGGGTGTAGGGTTTAGAGTATAGGGTTTAGGGTTTACGGTTTAGGGTTTAGGCTTTAGGGTATAGGGTTTAGGGTATAGGGTATAGTTATAAGTTATAAGTATGGTTACCTTATTGATAACCCCCAAGACTCCTTTAAGTCTGGAACCATCCTTCGTGAGGGCTCGGTATGAGCAGCCTTTGCGCCTAAGTTTTGAGGATCAGCTTGGAGGGCGGACTCTCTCTTGGACTCTTCCTGTATACCAATAGATATGTCTGTGTAGTATTCTAATGTACTATAATTAAGAATGGACCCCAGAAATGTACTGATGTGTATGTGTGGAAATGGACATACGTAGTTCCGCAGGCTGTGATGTGCTCTTTGTGGCGTCTAATGACCCCTGATCACTACACTTTCTCATGGCCAGTATCAGAATCTTGTCTGTATTCCTTAAACCGTTAAAGCTATCAAGGAAGGGTGTGGTAAATCACGGGCGTACGCGGCGCGAGGAGTGGATATCTTAAATCGCATCAAGGATCTACTATCATTTAAGTCATTTAAGGTGGATTATTCCATGTTATTCCTTAATTAAGGGATTTTGCAAGGTCTGGGTACTCAAGCACACTGGCCAAACGCCCCAAAGCGAGAATCCTCGGGGCTCTGGAGTCTTCCTTCAGGAGTACAGTCCCGTACATGTACCTACGGGGTCCCTCTCTCGCTCTCGCTCTCTCTCTCTCTCTCTCGCTCTCTCTCTCCCACAACATATGTATATATATGTTATATACATACACGCACTTACTTACTTTGCTACTTGAGGCCCCAAGTATAGGATTTAGGGGTCTGGGGTTAGGGGGCCTGGGTACATGGACTTCCTCACTGGGCAGGCATTCGAGGGATGAGGCAGTCATTAAGCCGATGGTCATTGACCTCCTTCAGGACTTGGGCAAATCCCCGAGGGTCCATGTGCCTATACTTAGGGGCTGAGTACCATATTTAGTCAAAAACGGTAGACCTTTTCCATTGTGGTAGGATTATATGAGCGCCAAATGGTTAAAGGGTTCCTACTCAACTACTAAGCCTACATAGAGTAGACACGGTGGCCTTCAGATTGCTAGTAAGGAGCCATATTTCCGGCCAAAGATTATACTGCATACTGGGCTTAACAATTGCCTCGAAGCCCGACGCCCTAAACCCTAACATTCAGGCTTTCACAACTGTTAGTTAGCCTGTCATGTTGCTATTGACACCAGTTAGCGTGCTTTATCCATGACCCTGAGACGCCTACAGTGCCACATAAACGCGTTTTATAATCATGTACGAGCTGTATGTTACGAAAATTCCCTAAGCTTCCAGGGACCTTATTATTGAGTGCTTGAGGGGTCTAGGGCCCTCACTATGAGGTCCTTGGAAGCATGGGGGTTATCACCTCTAAGCCTTTTCTGCTACCCATGATTCGCCCTGGACCCGAAAGTTTGTTAAGTAGCAGTCAGTAGCATGTGCAGTAGCCTCAGCAGCAACAACAGCAGCTGTCCAAGGAGTCGCCGTCGTAGGAGGAGGAGGGCAAAAAGACCAGGAGTAGTGAAACTTTGTCATGCGCCACGGAAGACTTGAAGGACATGGTTACAGCACAACTATCTACTGCTCCGCCAGCTACTGTATTGGCACGTGAGATCACACCAATTTCGGCAAACCTACATAAAGTCCTTTCGCATACCAGTCGCAGGCCTTCAGGTTTTCAGGGACTCCAATATCCCTTAATTAAGGAATATACCCTAAATTATAGTAGGGTCCTGAATATGATTTACGGTATATTTCTTACGTAAGGGAATTTGGAGTCTCCGGGTTGTTTCAAGCGTGCGAGCGGGCATGGAATCGGCTCCCATGAGGCTTCCCCTGAGCCCACTTGTAGCCTGGAAATGCCCTACCTGCGCCCTACGGCCAAAGCATCCCGACAAATGTGCCTTGAAGCATGGCTTGATAGTATACATCAAACTTCATATTATATATATATGTATATATATATATATATATGTTCAATTATTTATTTTATGTATTTATATACACATTTGTATATACCTAGATATATGGATGTATATGTGTACAGATACAGCTATAGACTGATATAGATATGATATGTTTATACATATATACACACACATCAAATACCGCTCTTTTCCATGAACTATAGTACATGTCTCGTGATGTGCAGCAGGAGCTGCAGCTTCCCTGCAGGCGGGTACAGACAGAGCTGCTACGTATGCTTGCTGACATGAGGGGACATTCAGCAGAAGATGGTGCGGTAAAGGAGGACGACGGTGATGTTGATGACGGCTTTGATTGGTGCTGGTGCTTTTGGTGCTGATGTTAGTGCTGCTTCTGTCGTTGCTGCTTCTTATGCTGTTTCTGTTGCTGTAGTGGTTGTGGTCGCTACTTATCGTTGTTTGTTAGCTTTGTTTTGCGTCAATGGTGTTGTCGTTGTCGCTGTTGCTGCTGTTGTTGTTGTTGTTGCTGTTGTTGTTATTGTTATTGTCCTGCTTCTTCTTCTTCTTCTTGTTGTTCTTTTCTTGTTGGTAGTGTTGTCGCTGTTGCTGTTGCTGTTGCTGTTGGCTGCTGCTGTTGACTGCGGCTGTTGTGGCTGCTGCTGCAGTTGTTGAAGCTGCTGGTGCTGCTATGGTGCTGTCGTTGATGCTGTTGCTGTTGTTGTTTTGTTGCTGCTGCTGCTGCTGCTGTTGGTGGTGCTGCTGCTGCTGCTGCTCTTGTTGTTGCTGTTGATGCTGCTGCTGCTGCTGCTGCTGCTCCTGTTGGTGCATTTGTGGCTTTTGTTGCGGTTGCGGTTGCAGTTGCAGCTGCAGCTGCTGCTGCTGCTGCAGTTGCAGTTGCAGTTTTGTTGTTGCTGTTGCTGTCGTTGCTGCTGCTGTTGTTGTTGTTGTTGCTGGTGGAGCTGCTGCAGCCGTGTTGGTGTTGTCGTCGTTTTGCCCTGGGTTTGTGTAAACTACGAACATTTCAAGGGGTTAGATGTGTTGTGCTTGTAAAGTTCGAGTTTCCTTTCATCATATAACCCTACCATTCTGTGATTTTTGACGTGTCTTGTATGTTGAGAAACTCATCAGCTGGGACGCGGACGCCCGTCACCGCAACGGTAACCCTGAGAATAAGTCCGAAAGAGCCCAACCGAAAACCCAAACCTAGACCTTCAACCCACAACCCAAAACCGTTTAAACCTAAGCACCCAAACCTGTAACACCCAAAACCCCCAGCTCTTGTCCCATTACGCTCGAACCCCTAAACCCTAAACCCGAAACCCTAGACCCCTAAACCCTAAACCCTAAACTCCTGCACCCTGAACCCTTGAGTCCTCGACCTATTTTGGAATTTCCGAAAATGGGGGACCCTAATATAGTACCCGAAATAGTAGGATCCTTATCACATGGACCCCAAAATAAGGTACCCCTAATTAATTTTCGGAAACTCCTAATGATATTCAAGGCGTTGAAGTCCTGTGCTGGCCAGGTGGCGTGAGGAAGCTGGTCACGTGCAGGCGACGGGTGCCTGCAGTGTAGAAGCCCAGCTAATTACCTCAAAAAGTAGCGTATCAGGATCTGTAATTTTTTGCGCGAAGAACTCATGAAGTCGTTTAACACAGTGTCAATCTGTTAGGGTTTCGGGATAGGGTCGGATAGGGCTTGGGGCTTAAAGCTACATACATAATTATATAGTAGGCTGTTGCTGTTGCTTTGGGGGCACTCTACAGATCCGTAGGCATTGGCTGACTTCAGTGTAGTTGGCCACGATTGGGAGTATCGTATAATATCAAGTGAGGACTACCAGGGTATTGCAGCCTGCATCACTACTGCAAGTAGTCAGGCCCCTATTCTGAAACCCTATAAACTGACCATAAAAGCCCTGTAAAGGGTTCAGGGTTCAGGGCTTAAGAGTTAGGGTTGTTGGTCTAGGGTTGAGGGTTTACCTGAAGGGCGCGAACAGCCTGAAGCTGAGGGGTGCCCAAAACTGCAAAATGCTTGAGCTAGGTAATATTCCTTAACCAACTGCGATGCGGTTCCCTCTGCATTCTACGGTATAGTCTTTTGGCCTTGTAAGAACGTTTCTGTTTCTTTGTTATTTAAAGGCACAGGGGCTTTGGAGTCTCTCAATCCCAAACCCTACACCCCTGAAGCCTAATTAAAACCCTGAAACACTAAACTCTACGCTCAAACTAGCTAACCCTAATCCCACGACCCCAGACCCTTAACCCTAAACTCTACACCCAATACCCAGAAACTCCAATATCCCTATCCTTCAATTAAGGAATATACCTTAAATTCTAGTAGGATCCTTAGTATGATTGAAGGAATATTCCTTAAGGGATTCTGGAGTCTCTGGGTACCCACCCATAAGGATCCCTTGAAGGAGCCCTTAAAGGAACCCTTAAAAATCCCTTAAAGGAACCCTAAAGGAACCGTCAAAGATCCTTTAAAGGAACCCTTAAAGGAACCCGTAAGGATCCCTTAAAGGGACCCTTAAAGATCTCTGGGTACAGCAGGTGGCGGCCCGGTCCATGACCTCCGACCTAGTCCAGCGGATCGAGAGGCTGCTGGGTACCGAGGCCTGGGTTGTCCTTAGAGTAGTGGGGGTTCTTTTTAAGGTTTAGGATTTGGAGTTTAGGGGTTTAGGGACGTTTAAGTTTTGTTTGTGGTTTTGGGTTGTCAGAGAGTAGTTTCGCCCTTGTTTGGGGTTTGGGAGTTTTCGTCGCTTCAGTGTTGAGGGTTGTGAGAGTAGTTTGGGACACTGTAGTTTGGGGTGCTTTGTATAGACCCAGGGTTCAGGGTTGTCCGGGTCTTACTGTATAGGTGTGGGTTTTGAGGGGTCTTGTGAAACAACAGATCCTGCAAAAGCACACGGTCAAATCTGATGTAGGATGGGAGAGTTTTTCGCGGCACGTATGGGTGGGAATGTCAGCAGCATATGGAAGTGCAGTCCCGTGTTGGATCCCCAACAACCGGCACCACTCTTGCAAAACGGACCCTAAAAAGGGACCCTCGTTTAGTGAACTACCCATGTGCTTTGTAGAGGAGTGGTGAATGAGGATTTGCTGCCGGGTCCCCCCATGGGTTGCGCATCAACGGGATGACCGCTGCTTGTGGTTCGAGTCTTGGGTTTAGGGTGTGGGCGTTCAGCAGTTTTTCATTCTTGGGGGTGCCTGTGGACATGTATGTATTCTGTATTCTCACGTATTCTCGCAATCCTCGAGCCCCGGCGGTGGTACCAAATCTCAGTTCCTCGGTTCTTTCGAGATAGATCGCTGTTTTTAAATCCGAGGCCCTTAAGCCACCCTCTAGCCTGGACCCTCAAGCCTACAAAGACTCAATCGATGTGACACACCAGACTGGGAATCTCTTGCGCAGACCTCGCTGGCGCTGCCACACGGGCTCTCCGGTGTCCGCCCTTTGAAAGATTCTATGCCAAGTCTCCTGCTAAGAACCTTACATTTTCTGATTCCGAAAAGGATCTATCCCTTCATCGTCCGAAGATGTTATAGTAGAAGCCAGAAAGTTGGAACATGAGTATCCTCATGCCCTTATTAAGGTAAAGTGTAAGGGATCCTAGCACTAATCCTCCTAAAGCCATGTTCCAACTTTCTGGCTTCTACCATAAGAATCCAGAAGCCCTAAAGCCTGCACCCCTACACCCTAAACTCTGGATCATTTTTCCAGATTCCAGGAGCTGCGGCAGTTTGCGAGCATCTTGGCGCTTCAAGGCTTTACCCAAATTCTCCATGTACTTTTATAGTTGATACTTAAGCCTTAAAGGGGTCCCTATATAGGTACTTTAAGGCCTAAGTATATACTATATGGGAGTTTCCGAAAATAGGGGACCCTAATATAGTACCCTAAATAGTAGGATTCTTATTATAAGTACCCCCAAATAAGGTACCCCTAATTTTCGGAAACTCCCATATGGGTACACGGAGCCTTAGGGTTAGGTTTGAAGGTTACAGCTCCAGGGTTCTTGAAGCTTCGATGGGTTTGGGTTTAAAGTTAAAGGGGCCTTAATAATTAGAATAGGGTTTGATGGTACATTGTACTGTATTGATAATAAAGAACCCCCAAAACCCTATTCTAACATTAAGGGGCCGGACGATCCAAGTCAGCACTCCGCGTAATGACCACCACGCTTCCGAAAAGCTCACCACGAAGCTCGATCCTCAAACCTTATCCAGGGTCATATGAAATTGTGTCATTTCGGTCCCTTTGCACACTAAAAGAGGAAAAATGTCGCTTGACGCGACTGCTGAGTTGCTGCACCAGCACCTGTCCGAGGCTTAGACATTGACGATGCGGCGTTGCTTTCGCTTGTGTAGCTGAAAAAGGGCGCCAGGGCTCAGGGAGATCTGGGTTTTTCATCAGCAGCTGACCGGGGAGCCAGTACAGTAGCCTTTGTGCGCGTTTGCGTGTGCGTATGCATGGATGGATGAATGGATGAATGGATGCCTTAAACCTGGTGCTCCGAAGCCGGTATAATGTAGGAACCTGATTAAGAAATCCTGGCCCTATAACCCCCAATATATTAGGATTCATATAAGGAACCCTAATAAAGGCCCAAGGTTTCTTAACCAGGTTCCTACATTACGGCTCTCTGCAGGGTCTAGCCGCGCAGGCATTGGTCTTTGCTAGCCTGTGGAGTAGCCAAGCCTTCGGTGACAGCTCGGATGCGTTCTCTCGTGCTACGCACCCACCCCCTACCTCAATGCAAACAAAGCGACCACTGTTCTCGGAGCTGAGCGGTAAGCTACTCGAAACCCCAACCCCATGCAGACCTTGTAAACCCTTATTGGAAAACTGCCCCCAGACCTCCTCATGCGGTAAGGAACCGCGAGCGCTAAACAGCTCGATTGTCGAAAAGGCAACAGCTCGTGTTCGACCATGTGAGACGTTCTGAGACGCTGCCACAAGAGCGAAGTGGTGTAGGACTTAGGGTTATAGGGTTTACAGGGTTTAGGGTGTGGGGCTTGGAGCCCAGCAGCTGTACACCGCAAAACTCAATCACATGCGTCTTGCTCCCCATCTCCCTGCAGAGTAATGAGATCCTTCGTGGTTACGCTTTTCTGAGTTTAGAGTAGGTTTGGATTCATGGCTTAGGGCTTTTAGAGAGGAGTTCGCGAACCTATGGTCCAAGTCTGTGAAAGCCTAGACACCCCAAACCGTGAACCCTTTAGGCGCTTTCAGGCGCTTTAAGCTTTTAACCCCAAACCTATAACCCAGGTTTCATGATACCTTATGGTTTCTTTTTCAACCTTTGCATTACATCCGAATATCCTGCACACGTTGCAAAAGCCTTGCGCAAATTTAAATCTTGTATTCTCCCGCAAGCCCTACACTCCATTAGCCCCACAATGGCCCTACAAACGCTATCAAACTTATATCACCCCAAATCCTTAAACCCTACAGACCCACCATAGAAACTTGAAGGGAACCTTCTCGGGAACCCCCAAAGAATCCTGAAGCTTTACAGATCCTCAACCAGAAGCCCTAACGGGCCAGATCGCTGCCGCTTTTCGTCCTGATGCACCCTTCGCTGGCTACCCGCCCGAGGCTACCTGGGGCTTCGTGGGAAGGGGAGAGGGGGAGAGAGAGAGAGATAGCGAGAGAGAGAGAGAGAGAGATAGCGAGAGAGAGAGAGAGAGAGAGCGAGAGTATGAGAGTGTGAGAGTGTGAGAGAGTGAGAGGCAGAGCAAGAGGGAAAGGGAAAGGGAGAAGGAGAGGGGGAGAAGAGGGAGACAGGGCTGGACAGAGAGAGAGAGATAGAGAGAGAGAGAGAGTTTATGGTTTAGGCTTGGAGTCTGTCGTTGTCGGCTCCGGCTGCGCAGGAATGTGGATCCGCGATTCGTTTTGCTTGTTGTAGGATGTTTCGGGGTATTCTTCAGGGTTCGGTTCGGGCTTTGGGTTTTAGGGCCTTCAGCAGCTGAAGGTGTTAATTCAATTGTAGCTTCCGTTCTTGGTTGCCTTTTATTCTTGTTTATTTCGGGTTCCTGGCAGTGTAGGTGTTGCAACCCGGAACACTGCTGATTACATGGCGCTGTTTGTAGCTATCTATGAAGCACCGCATCGTCCCCGAAAGCATCAACATCGCAATCGACTTTGCATTCCTGGAATGCACCCTGGCAACCCTACACCGTACACCCTAAACCCTGCGGCTAAAACAGAAGGCAACATATCCTCAAACCTCAAAACCTAACGCCCCCAAGCCCTTTTCTTGAGACCCCCCTGCACGACCATGGGCAACAATAATGCAACCTTTGTGTTTGTTTGTTCAGAGCCCCCTTAAGCTCGACACCCTAAATGTTCAAGGGGCCACATTTCCAACACGAACCTACACAACAAAAAGTAGGTTATGGTAGTTTAAGGTAGGCTCAATACCCTACCCTTTGTTTAGGGCACCTACTTGTTTAAATAGACGATCCCAACCATAAAACTAGGTACCCTAACCCTCTATATTCATGTGCATATTAAGCCCTCTACAGCTGAAGATGTTTTCTCATATGCCTTGTCGTAAACAGCCTTCGCAAATCCTCTCGAAGCCTTAAGACCCTATTGAAAGTTCTGCATTTCTGAAGTAAAGTAGATTTGTGCCAAGCCAGAGGCCCCCCAAACCCTAGAGCCTAAACCCTAAAGCCCTAATACTTTAAACCCCAAAGCCCTAAACCCGAAGTCCCTTAGCCCTACAACCCTTAACCCTCAGAACTTAAGCTCTAAATCTTTCAGAATAACATACCCTATAACCCTAAACCCCTTAACCCTCAAGTCAGAACAAAAGCCTCACACCCTAAGCCCCAAACCCCGTAAATCCTTTAAAAAGTCAAAAATCCTGAAACATAAATCCAAAAAATCCTTAACAGCAACCTGAACCCTAAACCCTTAAATCCTTAGAAAAGCCAAGAATCCTTAGAACCCTATAGATCCCTTTAAAGGAACCCTTAGATCCCTTCAAAGGGAACCGTAAAACCCCAAAACTGCCGAAGGCAATGGGACCTCCGCGGCTTTCCTTTGCTGCCGCGGTCTTTTGGGCCGCTTGGGAGGTTTTGTAGAATTAGGGACCCCGAAAGGACATAAGCATAAGTTTTTATTGGGATATCCCTAGCTTATTGGGCTTCATTATAAGGAGGTTTATATGGGATCACCCTGCCCTCATGTTTGCTTATCTGCTCGCTTGGGGCCCTAGTAAAAGTAGTGGAGTAGGGAAGGTTTTGGGGCTTAGGGTTTAGAGGGTTTAGAGTTTAGGGCTTAGGGTTTAGGCTTTTGGGTTTAGGGTTTAGGGGGGGAGTAGGTAAGCTTTAAAACGGTTTTAAGGTTTAAGGTACTAGAAGGAGTTCTATAAGGGCTCTATAAAGGGTTCTATATGTGTTATAGAAGGGCTCGTAGTCGTGGGGTAGGTGACCTGAAGGGAAGTTGTTTAAGGTTGCTTCAGGTGCGTAGGGGTTAGGGGTTTAGGCTTTATAGAGTCCGGGTTTTGAATTTTGAAGTTTCTGTATTTCTTCAAGGACTCTACTAGTCTGGAGCGCTTGCTTAGGGGCTAGATATGGGGTTCTTACTTTATGAACAGTATAAGAACCTGTAACGATTTTGCAACGGGTCTTAGGGTGTTCAGTGTTTTGGGGAGGCTAGGGTTTCGAGCTCATGGGGCTGGACTTAGCAGTTTCGGAGTTTAAGGCTTTCCGGCCGGTTGCGAGGTTTACCTCGTTGAGTGAAGGCCTATAAATTGCTTTCAGGACCCTTTAAAGGAACACTTAAAAAATCCCTTAAAGGACCCCTAAACCCAAAGCCTTGCACCGGATTCTTATAGCAGACTCTGCCTTCCTTTTGGGGCAACTCGGAGTATGTACCTGTTTGCTTCCTTTGAGTTCCTTTTTTATCACTATACTGAATATGCGCCCGAAAGACCTGTTCAAACAATTATGGAGGCCTCTATATGAGAGCATAAGTCGTGCACGAAAACTCCTGAAGCCCCGGTCCTAAAATCTCCACCCTATTTACATTCAAACCCTATACCCCGGAATCCCTACAGTTGCAATCCTGAACCGCAGCTTAGCTGTCTTCAAACTCAAGTCGCCTGGCTGAGCCATGCCGCAAGTTGGACATAGCAGTCGCTATGCCTGGAGGCCTTGCTTAACTGAGGGCTTAGTAGATTTGAGGGTTCTGTCTGGCGCTCCTTGTTGCGACGGTTTTCCCTGTGATCAGTGCTGCAACATGTACTTACCGGAGAGGGTTAGACTGAACCTGAGTCGTGGCAGCGTGCGGCAGCATTGATTTCGAATCCCAAGTGCATATCTTTCGTGCCTGCGACTCCTGATGTGGTGATGCTGGTGTCGGTATTCCGTTTTGTTCTTGCTGCGGCTGCCACAGCCGTTAACTCTTGCTCAATTACCAGCATGTTTGATTTCATTTTATTTCGTATGCACGTTGTGGCGAATACATGCTGCCACCGGTTTTTGCCATCCTGTTTATGTAGCGTGTTGCTAAAGGGACCATTCTTAGACACAGTCGTGGTGGTAGTCGTAGCAGCAGCATTCGCAGGAGCAGGATGGACTGTCTTCATACAGGAGTACAATATCGACACTGGAAGGGGCATGGGTAGAAGCACTAGTCCTCGTCATGATCAGTCTCATCGACATGAAGGTGACGTTGGCGTTAGTGCCACTAGCGGTAGTGGTGATGGAAGTGACAGCGGTTTGTGGTGGTGGTAGTGGTGGTGACAATGGTGGTACTGGTATTATTAACGTATGATTCCTCTTCTTGTTGTTATCAGTAGTAATGGCAGTAGTTGTAGTGGTAAGTAGTATGTAGTAAGCACGAAGCAGTAAGTAGTAAGCAGTGTTGGTGGTAGTGATAGCAGTCGAGGTCTTCGTAGTCGCAGTCCGAGTCGTAGCAGCGGCTGAAGTCGTAGTCGTAATCGTAGCCGAGGTCGGCGTAGCAGAAGTATTAGTCTTTGTCGTCGTAGTCATCCTCGTAGTCGTAGTCGTACTAGTAGTAGTAGTAGTAGCAGCAGTAGTAGTAGTAGTAGCAGCAGTAGTAGTAGTAGTAATAATAATAGTAGTAGTAGTAGCAGTAGTAGTAGTAGTAGCAGCAGTAGCAGCAGCGGCAGTAGCGGTAGTAGCAGTCTGAATGTAGTTTTAGCTGCCAGCGCACATAGCCAATCAAAGTGTCAGGTTTGGGTCCTTCTTTGCCTACCTTCCCCTCCTTTGACTCGATAGGTGCCTACTACTGCAGTACACTGTAGCATATCAAGTTAGTGGCACCTGGAGTTTCAACCCAGCCTTCATTGCCAGTCCCCGAAACGAATAGTAAGACACTGATACCCATAAATCCGGCCAGAGCCTCACTGATGAATTCACCAACGCCGCATCCTGTGGCAGTTGTGGTCTCTGGTCGTCGTCTAGCTTCCTTTTTCTTTGAAGCTCGTGTGGTCATGTCCGCGTGATGCAGCCGTTAGTATAATGTTTCAATCGTCCATCTTCCCCTAAATTGAACATGTTTCTCTCTGTCCTGGCAACAGGCGCAAGCAGGCTTTGATGCTGGCCTGTGCAGCATTTGGTGCCGGCTTGGCATCTTCAGGCAGTACTGTAGGGGCCTATATAATTACCGACACTATTTTGGGGGGTTCCTTGTTATACTTATAGTAGAATAGGCCCCAAAACCCTATTCTAATTATCAAGGCCCCTAGATTGGCGTCCTTCTGTGTTTTGCCATCCCTCAACCCTACAGCCTCAACCCTCAACCCACTGTTTGCAGAGATACAAGGAGGTTGCCCAGGGCTCCAATATACCTAAATTAAGGAGTATTCTTCAAATCATATTAGGGGTCCTACTATAGTTTAAGGTATATTCCTTAATCAGGGGGTAATTGGAGTCTCTGGGTGAGCAGCAGTTTTAGCGAACCTCTTGCAGCAGAGGGCTCTAATTTGGAATCCTGAACCCGGAGCCTGCACTATGCTTTTTACATCGCAGACCCACTCCCAAAACCTATTCAGCCCAAGGCCCTAAGCTTCCATAGCTTTGGGAATCTAAACATTCCTTAGGTCACAGGGTTTCTGCCTGGGGCTTAGCATCGGGACTGGCACTACAGCAGCTCACCGGCAATAGGCAAGGATCCTCTGTCTTTCTGGTTCGATCAATGTCAGGGTAGTCAGGTTTCTTGGAGGCCCTTTCGGGGCCAGGGTGTACTACTTACAGTTCCGGCTTCGGGTTCGTGGCTCCAGTTTCGAAGAGAATATTGCAAGCCGAGGCAGCAACCACTGCAACCACGACTCTGCAGAAATTTCCTGCTTCAGCAGTTTTCGAATAGCTTGTGCTGACATGATTGGAATCGTTGCCGTTTTCGCATTTGCAAGTACATCTTCGTAACCGGTGGCCGACTATTTTGGGGGCTCCTTATCATAATTGTAGGATAAGATACCCGCTAAACCCATTCTAATTGTCAAGGCCCCTATACTACACCCTTTCAGTAACCCTTATAGTTAACCGTTTTAAGAACCCTTTAACAGGAATCCTATTCTAATTAGGAGGCTGCATGGCAGCAGCATCCATCAAGTGCCGAGGGCTCGAGTAATCGGGCCTCTTATGATAGGAAGCCCTAAACCCTAAACCACCGGAAGCTTCAGGGTTCGGAGTTAGGGATTTAGAGTTTAGGGTTTAGCGCTTAGGGTTCAGAGTTCAGGATGTTGAGTTTAGGCTTTAGAGTTTATGGTTTGGGTGTAGGATTTAGAGTTTAGTGTTTCGAGTTTAGAGTTTGGAGTTTAGGGTTTAGATTTTCGGGTTTAGAGTTTAGGGTTTATAAGGGTTTAGTGCTGCAAACGGGTACCTGGATGCAACATACAATCGTAAAAGTCTGAGAACAGCCCTGGTGTGCAATATGTCGGTTACTGTAGAAGTTGGACTGCTCAGTGGCAGGACAGCTGCTGTGCAGTGCGGCTTGGATGACACGGTAGAAACACTGCAGCATCAGGCACAGATCGCACTTCAAGTCGGCAAAGGCCGGCTGGTGGACTCATGTGGACGCGTGCTGGATGCACATGGATCGGTCAAGGATGCCGGGGTGCACACTGGTGATTCATTAATGCTGCACATCACCAGAGCTCAAGCACACGGCAGCCACAGAGGGTTTGCTATCCTGCTTGGCGACGGAGCCATAGTGAGCAGGGGCGATGCACTGGATGGTGGCGGTCTGACACAGCATCGGCCAGTGAATGCGCAGCAGATCCAAGCCTCTAGCAACCATTTTGCTTCCGGTTTTGCCGCTATTCTTGGTGACGGCTCTGTCGTGACTTGGGGTGGTAATCACCATGCGGTTGACAGTAGTGCGGTGCAGCAAAAGCTGCAAAATGTGCACCACATCCAAGCCACTGACTTCGCTTTTGCTGCTATTCTGGGTGATGGATCCGTCGTGACTTGGGGCCATGCTCGTTGTGGTGGTGACAGCAGTGCTGTGCAGGAACAGCTGAAAACTGTGCAGCAGATCCAAGCATCCGAGCGTGCTTTTGCTGCCATCCTTAAAGATGGCTCCGTCGTGACCTGGGGGCATGGTGACTATGGTGGCGACAGTAGTGCTGTGCAGGAACAGCTGAAAACTGTGCAGCAGATCCAAGCATCCGAGCGTGCTTTTGCTGCCATTCTTGAAAATGGATCTGTCGTGACTTGGGGTGATGCCCTTTTTGCTGGCAACAGCGGTGCTGTTCACTGGCAGCTGAAGGATGTGCGGCAGATCCAAGCCTCCAGCAAGGCTTTTGCTGCCATTCGTGGCGACGGATTGGTCGTTACCTGGGGGCATGCTGATCATGGCGGTGATAGCAGTGCCGTGCAGCATCGGCTCGAGAATGTGCAGCAGATTCAAGCCTCGAGCAATGCTTCTACTGCCGCTTTTGCTGCCATCCTTGATGACGGATCTGTCGCTACCTGGGGTCATGCTGACAATGGTGGTGACAGTAGCCTTGTGCAGGATCAGCTAAAGAATGTGTGTCAGATCCAAGCCAATTACAGCGCTTTTGCTGCCGTCCTTGGTGACGGATCGGTCGTGACCTGGGGTGATCCTGACTATGGCGGAGACAGCAGTGCTGTGCAGGACCACCTGAAGAAGGTGCATCAGATCCAAGCCTCCCACTGTGCTTTCGCTGCCATTCTTAGTGGCGGATCTGCCGTGAGCTGGGGTGACGCTGCGCATGGTGGCGACAGTCGTGCCGTGCAGGACCAGCTGAAGAATGTACAGCAGATCCAAGCATCTGGCGGCGCTTTTGCTGCCATTCTCGACGATGGAAACATCGTGGCCTGGGGTGATGCTCGGTATGGTGGTGACATGTGGTGACGGTGGCCTCAAGTGCTTGCAGAAGAAAAGCTGCAGAATTCTTGTGCTGCTCGGTCCCTTGGGCTTGTGCAGTGACGGCAGCACTAGCAGCAGTGCAGCAGCAGACATGCACAATCATCTTGTCAGGCGACGCTGACGAGGGGTGGCAGCACTAACCCTGAACACCTGAGGCCACAACAATAAGCCTGAAGACCCCCAAACCCTAGACCCGAAAGCTTGCGGGGCCTTCAACTCGACCCCGATTAGGGCCCGACAGGTGTGCCCTGAATCCTAAACCCCTGAACCCTAAACCCTAAAACCCTAAGCCCTAAACTCTAAACCCTAAGCCCGAAGCCTAAACTCCAAACCCTAAGCCCTAAACCCTAAGCCCAAAGCCCTAATCCCCAAAGTGAAAGACCCGAGAGGTGTGCCCTCCTGGTTCCAGCGGAGCACGCCAAAGAAACTGCGGGGTCGACCTAAGGAGGTCGGATGGCCCACCAGGGCTCCAAATATGCATATAGTACCTACTTTAGGGTCTAAAGTCTATGAATAGTACCTACTTTGGGCGATTTGGAGCGCCAGTGTGGGGTGTAGGGGGTCGGAGACAAGGTGTTCAGGCGTTTTGTAAGGTGTGAATTTTAAAGTTCATGTCTTTTTGGAGCAGTCTTGTTCTGCAGCATTCCGCAAGAGGCTTGTCTTTAGTATCTTGGGTGTTTCAGGTGTCATGCTTTCGGTCTTCATCTCTTGGGAACCTTAACATCAGGCAAGCACACACCTGGAGAATCAAGACCTTGATTCAGAGGCCCAGGAAGAGGTTTTACTTGGAGGAGGTTCATGGGACTCAGTAGGTACAGTTATCAGTACCTCAACTGGCGTTGCATTTAATTTAAGTGTAATTATAAGAATAGCTACAGTACCTTGTTTATAACCCTAGTAACTATGTAAGTCCAATGCACCTTTAAGTAGAGTCTACGAGAAGTATCGCGATTGGGCACCCTTAACATCCCTCAACCCCAAGGCGGCACCTCAGTGTTTTTTAGCCATTGAACCGCAACTCAATCCCATGTAGACCCTAAAAACCCTTCCCACAATGCTTACGTAAATGATCGTTGAGTTTTCTGGTTGCAGAAATCAGCAGATTCAGTGGAGTCTCCAGGGACGACCAGGACGTTCTTAAGCATGTGTTCTCTGTCTTTTACAAACGACATTTCGGGTCGTACGGGTTTATATGATTTTAGGATTAAGGGAACATTTTCGAGCCGTTGCAGCTTATCCCCCCACGCGGTGTGCCAAGTGACGGCTGTTGCGAAGCAAGACGAGAGTCTCATACCGTAAGGCTCGAAACACTCACTATTCACTTATAGCCCCTGTATAACTTCATTCAGTAGACCTCCCAAACCCCGGTTCAGCAAAACTAGTTCGTCTATATTTTTGTTGCGGCCAACCGTTGAAGGGAGTCACGATGCCCTCTGGGCGTAAAGCTCACAGGTTGGCAAGAGCCTACCGCGCCTGGATTCCCAATCAGCTGCACGAAGTTTGTAAGTTTGAGTGCCACAGACGGGCACCCTAACCCTATAAACCCTAAACCTGCAGACCTCGCCTGGTATTGCCGAGTGTGAGCGTCAAAAAACCCTAAACCACATCGCGGCTGCCTCAACCGTAAGTCTATTATCCCTAAAACCCGATGCAGATTCCTAAACCCTGAACCTTAAACACTCTCTCTCTCTCTCTCGCTCTCGCATGCGGTGGTCCGGTGCGATGCATGGACTTCACCATGGCCCCAAAGCCAAAAAAGCCGGTGGCTTCAACACCCCGGATGATAGTATGGAGGGCTTCCTTACAACATGGCTTCAGGCTTAAGGTGTACCTCAACCCCAAAATCCCCAAATCCCCAAAACCCTAAGCCCTAAACCCTAAACCCTAAATCCCCAAACCCCCCAAAACCTTAACCCTCAACCCTAAACCCTAAACCCTAACCCAAAACAAACTAACAGCGACATCCCGGAGGCGAAGCTACTACTCAGCCTGGGGGCTTTGTTGATGCCAGAGGACTCGGGTCCAAGTTCAGGGCGGGCTGAAGCTTTGAGGGGTTTAGGGTTTAGGGTGTGGGGCTTTAGGGGTTTAGGGGTTAGGGTTTAGGGGTTTAGGGTTTAGGGTGTGGGGTTTAGGGTTTAGGGGTTTGGGGGTTTAGGGTTTGGGTTTAGGGGTTTGGGTTTAGGGTTCTTTATTAAGGAGTGGGTACTCTAAGGGTGCTCCAAGTTTCGAGTCCTTCGAGTAGAAGGGCCCGTGTACCTACTTGTACATATGTTGGTCCCCACAGGGCCTCCCATGGGCGAAGACTATATGTACTTTTCCCGAAACCCATCTAAAATCCTAACACACCAAAACCTTAAGCCATAAACCCTAAACCCCCTAAGTCCTAAGCTTTAACCCAGGTGGTTTCCCGGTTATAAAGAACAGCAGCATGGAATAGCAGCCGTACTAGTCGTCGCAGTAGAAGTCCTTGCATATATTTTAGTATTGTAATGATGTACCCGAAACGTACTGAATGTGTCCAGGTCCCTGTATTAGTGTTTCGGGATGGGATTCAGGGCTAAGGCATCTACCCTCAGGAGCCAGCGGAGGATCTCATCCGCGAGTTTCCGCACAGTGACCCGCAGGCGAGGTTCAAAGGTTTGTGTTTAGGGGTTTAGGGTATCGGGGTTGAGGGTTTAGGGCTTTAGGGTTTAAGGGTTTAGGGGTTTAGGTTTTGGGAGTTTAAGAATTTCAGGTTTAGGGGCTTGGCGTATCGAGTGCCTGGGAGAGAGAGACTGAGAGAGGGGCTTAGGGTCAGCTTCCCCAAAATCTGAGCCGGCACCTTTCCACCAGTACGTGCTCTCCCTAAACTCCCCAGAGACTCCAATACCCCTGAATTAAGGAGTATTCCTTAAATCATATTAGGGATCTTGGTATAATTTATGGTATATTCCTTATAGAGCCCTTATAGAACCCAATAGATCCCTCCCTGTAGGGAACCCTTCAAGGAACGCTTAGGCCTTAGGTATATTCCTTAATTAATTTTAGTGATATGGGAGTCTCCGAAAATAGGGGACCCTAATATAGCACCCTAAATAGTAGGATCCTTATTACAAGGACCCCAAAATACCGTACCCCTAATTTTCGGAAACTCCCATATCGGAGTCTCGGACTCTAAACCCTACCTTAACCCCAAATAACCGACCTTATTTTTAAGGACTTATACAAAGAAATCATATTAGGGAACCCTGAAAAGGTAGGTTATTTGGGGTCCAGGTACAGCCTTGAAGCCTGGCGTCCTCATGCAGCAAGTCCGTGGTGTGATGGCACAAGCCCCACCTGTCACCCCAAACCCTACAAAAGCCCTAGGGTCCAACTAGGCCTAGGGGTTCAAAGGGCCTAGTATGTACCTGTGGCCCCAAACCCTACAAAGTAGTAGTTTATGACCCCTTAGTTAGAGGTTTAGAACCCTTAAAACGGTAGGTTTCTGGATCTACAGGTACACCCTAGATTTTTGAGATCTCTGCAGGCGAGCCGACATCGCGCGTTCCCTCCAGGGCTCGCAGTGTATGGCGTGCCCCAGCAGCTGTCGGAAGTATTTGGAGCAACCAAAGTGCCTGAAACGCTCGAGACATACGGTGTTGAAGTCCAGGGTTGAAGGTTTAGTCTTTAGCTTTTGGGGTTTGAGGCTTAAGGTTGAGCTTTTCAGGCTTGAAGATTTAAGGGCGAGCTCTCGGTTTTTAATTGGTAAGCCTTTTTCTCGTGCTTCGTGTGCCAACGTCAGTTTCTGAGGAGCGTTGATTGAGGCCGGTGCCCGTTCAACTATGAATGTGCTGGCTTTACAGGTGGAGATGCGACGTGTGAACAGACGATGCATATAGGGATTTTGCCAGAAATGGCGCTGAACGAAAGATCCAACTTAGGTACTTGAGGACACGGATGCTGCCCTCTTCGCTGCTTGGGCATTTGTGGTGACCGTGTGCGCACATGCAGCTTACGCCTGTAGAATGGCAGCCCGCCGTTTACGATGCCTAGACAGAAGGTGCTTAAGACTGAGGCACCTTTTGGGTAGACCTCCATAAGGGTGGTTGTCAAAATTATTAGGTCCTTAATATAATGCGCACCTATTATTTAGGGTACCCAAATGGGAGTTTCCGAAAATAGGGGAACCTAATATAGTACCCGAAATAGTAGGATCCTTATTATAAGGACCCCCAAAAGAGGTACCCCCTATTTTCGGAAACCCCCAAATGGGGGACCCTAATTTTGACAGCCACCCATAAAGCCCTCTCAACAAGTGTCAGTCCCCGGGTTCCTTTAAGGTGTCCTGTAAAGGGTCCTTTAAAATGTTATAAGGGGTCTTTAGGGTGTCTATAGTCCCTGTCTGGTTCTTAGTAGGGAATGGCGGAATGGATTATGGAGACTATTAGTGGGGATTAGATGGGGACGACTAAACTACTATAAGGATCCATTCCCCCATTCCCTACTAAGAAGCAGACAGGGACTATAGACACCCTAAAGACCCCTTATAGAACTTTAAAGGACCCTTTACAGGAACCCTTAAAGGAACCCCATTCCCTACTAAGAAGCAGACAGATCAGGTTGACTACGATGGCGCTCCGGTGCATATGCAGCCTGCTGGGAAGGCAGCCGACATCGCGAAGACGGCAGCTTTGCCAGTTCCCTTAATTAAGGAAGAGACCTTAAACTATAGTAGGTTCCTTATATGATTTAAGGTATATTCCTTGATTCAGGTATATTGGAGGCTCTGGGTTCCTGAAGTGCCAGCCCTAGCCCGAACCCTAAAGTGCCCAAGCCCTATCAAGACCCAAAGGCCCCTTCAAGCCAAAAAAACGCCTATTGCATTAATAGTGTTTTAAACTTCACTTGGCGTTCTTCTGGTTGGCTCTTAGGACTTTTGGGGTTTCTAGATGAACTGTAATAAGGAGGCTAAAAGTTTAACTTTTAGGAGGGGTTCAGAAGTCAGCCAAATTGCATTCAGCAATATATATATATATATAACCCTAAACCCTCACCCTACTTCTTCGGTGCGGGGTCCAGAAGTTCACTCCTTCAGGATTCGATAGCCGGTTTCGTGGGCGGTGGGCGCTGTTGGGCTCCATGTACCTTTATAGAAAAGACTTAGGCCTTAAAGGGGTCCCTATATAGGTACTTTAAGGCCTAGGTATATACAATATGGGTACATGGAGCCTTAGGGGAAGGGTTTAGGGTACTATGAGGGGTTCCTTTAAAGGATCTATAGGAGTTCTATAAGGGGCTCTTAGTAGTTGATATAGTTAACCCTTCTATAACCTTTTGGGGTTCATATAACCTTACCATGGTTGAAAAGGTCAGCCTTTTTTTGGGCAAGGGTACTGAGCCCCCAAATAGAAGTCCTCATTGCTAAGTTTTAAGGCGGGTTGTTTGGGGTTCAGGTAGGGTTTAGGATCCAGGAGCTTGCTCGGACGTACATGTGTTTGTTTCAGCCACCGGTTTGTCGTTCCACTCCTCAGTCTGTAACTCTGAATTTCTCATGTTCACACTCTGGGTCCGTCAGAGGGGCTGCCTGCTCATATACCGTGTCTTGCCCTGAACAATCGGCATATATCGGCATCATGGCCTCAGCACAATACTTCATCATTTTTCTTCTTCAAGGAGAACTTTAAGGTGCTTGTACGTCACTTGTTGGCTGGGTGCGCTTGTTAGTCAGTACATACATTTGTCCTTAGTAGCTGAGTGGATACGCTTTACACTTTTTGGGATAATATTACCCACTATAAAACTAAAAGTGCTGACTTTTGGGAGCTTATGAACTCAGCAACTAAGTATTTGTGTAAGTCCACAACCTGGTATTTGTTAAATCCTGACCCATGTTCCGGTCCAGCCGAATTGGACATCCTCGTCTTTGCAAGTACGTTGGCCCGAAGCACCACAACGGCCATGCCTACACCCCTAAAGCCCTAAGTTCGAACCCTCAACCTCCATGGCTCCTTGCTTCTTTCGCAAGAAGGAAGAGCGAAACCCAAGCCTAGGAGATAATCTGTTAACGTCTGAGTCATAGAACTCAACAGGGCGGCTGCCACAACAGTAACACAAGCAATCCAACCCTAAAACCTGAACCCTGAACCCTAAGATACGGTGGACTATGTGGAGCCTTGCCTGCCTCGTGCCAGTGTGAGCGTCGAAACCCTAAAGATCTAACGTAGTCCCTATTTATGGTATTTGGTACCCAAGAAAGCCCCAAAGTCCTAAAATAAGGATTACTTGGACCATTAGGGTAAACCTAAGCCCTAAACCGAGCTGCTGTGGATTTTGACCAAGGAGGAGCTGCTGCGGCAGTCCCCACCAGGACAGGGGGGGGGGGGGCACCTTCAGCTTAGACACATCGGGTTTCGGGTTTGAGTTTAGGGAGAAACAAACTGAAGGTTTTGAGGATACATGAATTAGTGACATTTCGAATTCCTACAGGGCGGTTTAGGTTTTGCGGTTTTGGCATCTTTACATTGGATTTTTGAGGTCATGCAGAGCCGTGATATAGAAGGATCGTCAATTTAATATAGGGGCCTTACTTACCTATATTATTCTGGTGGTTCCTTATTATGATTGTAGTATAAGAGGCCCCCCAACCCTATTCTAATAATTATTTAGGCCACTATAGTAGGTGTCGCGAATCCCCCCTCTTCATGGAACGTCCAAGGCACGGCTCCTTCTAATGTGAGTTCTACATGAACTAGCTGAGGCAAGACTAGTCAAAACTAGATTAAAAGTGTCAACCGTCCGGGCATGTACTCCAAGAATCAGAGGTAGAAGTAGAAGTAAGTCTACATACATGGGTGGTGGTCAAAATTGGGGTGTCTTTTCGGGTACCTTAAATATTAGGTGCCGTATTATATTCAGGACCCAAACAGGGACCATAATTCTGACAACCACCCACCCATATAGAACGATGGTATAGTACAACCTAAAACCGTAATCTGATTATTTAAGGCCCCCATGCTGCTTATTAGAGCCTTCCAATTTTGGCTCCTAACTACAAGCTCAACCGTGAGCTCCCAGGGCCCCAGTTACCTAACCCAAAGGCTCCAAACTACCTATCTACATCTATCTACTAGAGTGTAGGGTTTCTATATTCGGAAATACTTTTCTAATTTGGATTGGGGAAGTATCTCCGATGACCTTTTGGGTAAATAGTAGCTTCATAGTCATATGTTATGTAATCCCGTCACCCAGCATTTATGTAGATGGTGCAAGGAGGGGTTCTTTCTTGGGTCAACCCCGAACCCTGTGTAATATGGGAGCCTAAATAATTGCAAATATTGTTGTGGGGGGGGGGTCCTTAATATGACTTTAGTTTCATACACCCCAAAACCCTATTCTACTTATATTAAGGCCCCCCTATATTACCGGATCTTTGAAGCTTCTAGAATGAAGCGCTTAGGGGCCCGGTTACGTTGAGGCTCCTACGTGGTGCGCGTGGCCCACGAAGATAGAGGTGCCTCGGCTTGAAAGGAGGCGTCGTGCCGGATTGAGGTTTCTTAGTAGCGGAGTGGATACACTTTACACTTCTTGGGACAATATTACCCACTATAAAACTAAAAGTGTAAACTTTTTGGGGCTTATGAACTCAGCAACTAAGGTTTTGCGCTGGGTTAAGGTCCTGTGTTTGCCTCTATTGTCGGGGAGCAATGTTTTGAACTGATAGAGTATGTAGTATACGATTTTGTTATCGGGGTTGAGCTTATGGAGTGATAGAGATGAGGGGTTGCAGGTACATGTTTTAGGACTGATACTTTCAGGTGGGGGGGAGGGTAGGGTTCATATGTACAAGCACACCCTAATCATTAGGATGTGCTTGCACATGTCTGCATTTGTGAGTGCATGTGCATAATTACACATGCATATATATATATATATATATATTGATTGCACGGTAATACAATAACATAAGTCACATGATTACATACTTACTTGCTTAGCCTTACGTACATACATACATACATACGTCATCATGTGCCAATGTATACATGCAGAAGTACCTACAAGTGCATGTCGACATGCATGAGATTTACGACTGTTGTGTTTGCTCGTTTGCCTGCATATACTTCCAGCGTACATACCTGTTTTGTTTCAGGCCTCAAGTTCGATGGAAACCCTCAGCGAACTCTTCAAAGAACCCCTAAGCCACCCTCCGCTCCTTTTGAGGCATGGAGTTCGATGGTAAGCCTCATGAAACCCACAGCAGAACCCTGAAAGGAACCCTTTAACAACGGAATCCTGGAAGGAACCCTCAAAGAAAAACCCTGCAAGGAACCTTCCAAAGGAAGCCCTTAAGGGAGCGCTACTTTGAGGCCTCGAGTTGGATGGTAACTGCCTTCAAGTTATCGTAGAACCCTGGGAGCTCGACCACGAGTACGCCTTCCAAAAGGCGCGATGAGCTGCTTCTTCACTTACAGGGCCTAATTGGCTCCGTAAAAGTGTTACATTTTTTTGAAGGGCTACTATAAACCCACTGAAAGGGCTCCTTCCAGGGATCCATAAGGGTTATAGGCAGTTATAGGGCTTACTTACAGGATCATGCGACTTAGTAAGTAAGGTTACACCTACCTTAGTTGGAGCTTCACGTAATTATAAGTGTGGTTACATGACATATAAGCCTAGGTACGACGTCCCATGATTCTGTAAGTAGCGTGCTCAGGGTTTAGGGCTGCGGGTTAGGGGTGTGGGTTTAGGGTTTTAGGGTCTAGCGTTTCCCGTTTAGAGAGTTGATGATTGCTTGGATGTTCCTCCAAGCAGCATCTTCCAAAAGGCTCCATGTACCGATATAGTACATACTTAGGCCTTAAAGGGGCCCCTATATAGGTACTTCAAGGCCTAAGTATATACTATATGGGCACATGGAGCCTTAGGGATTGTTGGGTGTTGGGCGTGCTTGGGGCGTAGGGCTCAAGATCGACAATGCTTACCAGGTGCAAGTACTACCCGGATCCTCAAAACATGTTCTGTTACGGGCTTCTACGAGGAAAGCATCATAAGGAATCATCGATAAGTAGGTTTTCCCTTATGGTTGATGGGGTTGTGCTCCGAACTTTGGCTGGGATTACTCCCTCCCCTCGCGTAACACTCGACGGAAGAAGCTTCCATGATTCCCTCCGGCTTGCTTGCCTTAGTAGCTGAGTGGATACACTTTACACGTTTTGGGATAATATTACCCACTATAAAACTAATAGTGTAGACTTTTTGGGGCTTGTGAACTCAGCAACTAAGGTTTTGCGCTGGGTTAAGGTCTTGTGTTTGCCTCTAAAAAGCATACACGTTTTGGGGCTTATGAACTCAGCAACTAAGTTGCCGGTTACAGTGCTGCTCAGGCTTTCAGGGTTGCGTTGGGTTTTCAGGGTTTAGGGCTTTTTGGGGTTTAGAATTTAGGGATAGGGGTTTAGGGTTTAGGGGTTTAGAATTTAGGGTTTAGGGATAGGGGTTTAGGGCTTAGGGGTTTAGGGGTTTAGGATTTAGGGTAGGCTTTCAGGGTTTGGGGCATGGATCCTGAGCCCTTTGCACGAAGGCTGCCGGGTTTCAGAGGGTACGAAGACTGCTCTTAGGGCTCGGGGATGCGTTTTGGAAGTCTATATGTCGGGTTGAGGCTTCAGTAGGCAAGGGTGTCAAGAATTGCGCTTTAGGGTTTAGGGTTTAGGGTCTTGAGACTTTAGAGCCAAAGGTGAATTGCACAGTGCCGCAGGCTTTTGTAAAAGCACAGGGAGAGCTGACAAGTTCAGTGTTTGATGACCAAGGCAGCCAACCTATGCATGCTTACCTTAACCCCCAAATAACTGGATAGCCTACTTTTGTAAGGACTTATATGGGTGGTTGTCAAAATTAGGGTCCCTTTTGGGGTACCTTAAATAGTAGGTGCCGTATTATATTAGGGACCCAAAAAGGGACCATAATTTTGACAACCACCCATATAAAGCAACCACATTAGGGAACCCCTAAACCGGGAAGGCTTTTTGGGTCCAGGTAGGGCTTAAGATCCTGCACCCTCAGCCCTAAACTCTCAAGTCCTGAAACCCCGGCCCCAGACTGCCCAAACAAGAGTCGACATACAAGCAGCACTCCACATAGTAACCCTTAGCTTAGTTGCTGAGTTCACAAGCCCCAAAAAGTCTACACTATTAGTTTTATAGTGGGTAATATTATCCCAAAAAGTGTAAAGTGTATCCACTCAGCAACTAAGGTATAAAGAGCCCCATATCAACTTTTCGGTCTTTGTCACTGTAGTAACCCCTAGAGTGGACGTCATAGTAGCCCCCATGGTCTCCCCGACAGCAACCCTAAACCCCAGAGGAACCCTATATTAAATCAAACACTGTAAGAACGTTGAACTTTTGAACCGTACCTGGGGATCCCAAACCTATCGTTTTCGGAGTTAGACCTTATAAGTAGGGGGTCATAACCTACTATTGCGCAGGGTTGGGGGGGGTGTACATGTCAGCCCTAGTGTAACCGTGGTTCCTTCTTTTATGAACCGGAGGAAGCGGCCCGCCTGTTCCCTTTTCGAGATAAGGGGTTCTGTAAGGGCTCTAAACCTGTCCTTTAGTAATGGTTCTATAATTTGTATAAAGGTCCCGAAAGGGTGCCGTAATAGGGGTTCTCTAAGTGTTTCACAGATCTAGAGGGCGTCCAGACGGGTTCTGTAAGCTGCTTTCGAATCCTTGCGACTTTTGTTCAGTGCGTAGTACGCTGCATCAAGCCCTATGTAAAGCGACGAGCTGCTTTGCGACCAGCATCATGTCGATCCGCTTAGAAGTTGGGCTGCTCAGTGGCAAGACCGCCACTGTGCAAGCAAGCTTGAGTGACACTGTACAAACATTGAAACGTAAGGCCCAGATCTCCCTTGGAGTTGGAAGAGGGCAGCTGCTAGCTGGACTCATCTGACAAGTTCGTGCATGTGCGACTGGCGCCGCTTTTGCTGCCATTCTGGGTGATGCATCTGTCGTGACATGGGGTGATTCTGCAGATGGCGGTGACAGCAGTGCTATGCAGGATCGGCTGACGAAGGTGCAGCAGATCCGAGCCGCTGCCGGCGTTTTCGCTTCTGCTTTTGCTGCTATTCTTGACGATGGATCGGTCGCGACATGGGGCAATGCAGTCACCGGTGGTGACAGTAGTGCCGTACAGGATCGGCTAAAGAACGTGCAGCAACTTCAAGCCACTGGCTCTGCTTTTGCTGCCATTCTTGGCGACGGATCAGTCGTGACTTGGGGGCTTGCAGGCCAGGGCGGTGACAGCAGTCTTGTGCAGGATCAGCTGAAGGATGTTTGTAAGATCCAGGCCAATCTTCATGTTTTTGCTGCCTTTCTTGGAGATGGATCCGTTGTGACCTGGGGTAGTGCTGACCATGGTGGTGACAGTAGTGCTGTGCAGGACCAGCTGAACAACGTGCGTCAGATCAAAGCCTCTCACTGTGCTTTCGCTGCCATTCTTGGTGACGGATCTGTCGTGACCTGGGGTGACGCAGCCTATGGTGGTGACAGCAATGCTGTGCAGTACCACCTGAAGAATGTGCATCAGATCCAAGCCTCTCACTGTGCTTTTGCTGCCCTTCTTAGTGACGGATCTGTCGTGAGCTGGGGTGACACTGACTATGGTGGCGACAGTCGCGCTGTGCATCATCAGCTGAAGAATGTGCAGCATATCCAAGCCTCTGACGGCGCTTTTGCTGCGATTCTGGGTGATGGAGCGGTCGTGACCTGGGGGCATGCCGACTATGGTGGTGACAGCAATGCTGCACGGGATCAGTTGAAACATGTGCAAAATATTCAAGCCTCTGAGCAAGCTTTTGCTGCCATTCTTGTTGATGGCTCTGTCGTGACTTGGTGATGCCATCCATGGTGGTGACAGTAGTGCTGTGCAGCAGCAGCTGAAGAATGTGCAACACATCCAAGTCTGCAGAAATATGTTTGGTGCTGCTTTTGCTGCTATTCTCGCTAACGGATCGGTCGTTACCTGGGGTGATGTTGACTATGGTGGTGGTGACAGTAGTGCCGTCCAGGATGAACTGACGAATGTCAAGCAGATCCAAGCCTCTTGCGGCGCTTTTGCTGCGATTCTGGGTGATGGAGCTGTCGTGACATGGGGTTCTGCTGGCCATAGTGGTGACACTGGTGCTGCACAGGGTCAGCTGAAAAATGTGTAGCAGGTCTGCGTGTCCTGTTCGGTCGGTGCAGCGCCAGCACTGCATGGCACAAATGTTGCGCAAATATCGAAGCTATGTCGAGGCCCTTTGGGACCGAATGTAAGTTGCAATCGGTTTAGGGTTTAGGTCCGGGTTTAGGGATTTAGGGTTTAGGGCTGGCCCCCAGAATTTGGGGTCTAATAGAGTCTAACCGTCTTTGCTAGATCCTACATTCGGGGCATCAGGGAGTGACAGTGTAAGGTTTAGAGCACTTGAAAGAGCATGCGTCAGGTCGTAGGTAATCTGGGCACCGAAATAGTTACCAATACTATTTTGGGGTTCCTTGTTACAAGTATAGTATAATAGGCCCCAAAACCCTATTCTAATTGTTGGGGCCCCTATGTTACACAAGCCTAAAATCCTATGCCTCGGTGTCGCAGCTACAGTCTTTGGTACATCTCAAGTGGAACTTTACAAGAGACGAGATTTCATTATTGAGATGCCAGTGTCCGGAAGGAAGGAAGACCCCCAGATAGTTTCGACCCAGACTTTGCTAAACTCTGAACCCGAAAAATCCTAAACCCCAAACTCTAAAGGTCCAACGAAAAGGGTAACTTCCAAACGCCCTGAAGGTGTGATTCCTCCCAGCCGGCCCCAGTTGGGTACCCTTTAACATGTGAATCCTCGTATGTAGCCTGTAGTATGTTAGGTTTAGGGGACCCGATGTGTTTGAACAGTGGCTTTAGCTCTAAACCCTAAACCCAAAGTAAGCGGAGGGAATGCAGAAGAATGAGGGGAACGAAGAGCCGTTAGTTTTGGCATCACGGGTTCGCACCTCGGACGCCACATGCCCCATCGAAGTCTGTACCTAAACCCTAAACCCTGTACCAAAAACGATCAAACTGAGAAGCATAGTGAACCCCAGAAAGTTGGAACATCGATTTAGGATGATTCATGCTGGGATTCCCTTTACTTTGAGGGCATGAGGCTAATGATGTTCCAACTTTCTAGCTTCTACTGTATGTCGTTCCTTCTCAGACTTGAAAGCCCCACCCCCTGCCCATAGCCTTGGACGGAAAATGCGCATGCAGGTCCTCCAAATCCAGAAGATGTGAAGATTCTCAGCGTTCATACATCTATACACATACCTATATACAAATATACCTTCATAAATATACATGTATATATATATATGTGCACATAAAGGGGTTTAGGGTTTGGGGTTCTAGTGAAGCCCATGCTAAAAAAAGGTTCTAGTGTCTGGAGGTTCGGGCTCAGCAGTCTGAAGGTGCTGCGGCAAGCTGTTCGTAGCCTCATGGGCAATCTTCATCTGCGCAGCGGCGTTCAGCGGCTTGGTGTCGATGTCAAGTTGTTGGTATCTAGGCCTGAGCTAGGGAGCGCAAAACCCTCGCTTGTCAAGTGCGAATGTGTAACTACTTGTATATTCTTGCAGCACTGTGGATGCAGGGTCTGAGTTGCAGGATAGAAGGCCTTAGCCCAAAAAAACGTAAAGTTGAGCAAACCCAAAGTCCCGGGCGTATAGGACCTCGGTAGCATGATTCTCAGGTGTCCTCAGATTCTCCGACCCAAACATAATGGATGCCTTTGCAATATCCCTTCCTTACGGGCCTGAAACGTGAGGATCTCTATCCCGACTTTAGTACAGGAAGGACTGTTATCCCTCGACGCCCACAGGCTACGACTCGAAGTCGGAGGCTTAGAGGAGTAGCTTCAACATGCACCAGAACTGCCGAGCTTGAAGCTACAAAGCCAGAGTCGTTGAGGCATTGCGTGTTTTACGGTAAGCTTAGGGCTTATGTCAAACCACAGCACCCTATCACTTCCGGGTTTGCAGGCCACACCTGGTAGTTCTTGAAAGAGGTTAGGAGTTTAGAGTTTAATGTAGGAACCTGATTAAGAAACCTTGGGCCTTTATTAGGGTTCCTTGTCTGAATCCTACTATTGTGGGGTTATAGGCCCAGGGTTTCTTAATCAGGTTCCTACATTAAACATCCTGTAACCTTCGATGTAAACGGCCTTAAAGTACCTACATAGGGAGCCCTTTAAGGCTTAAGTATCTACTAACAAGGTCCCTGGAAGCCTAGGGTAAGGTTTACGGCTTAGGCTAGTTGGGAGCTCCTGGTACGTAAAAGTAGTGGCCAGAACAACACGTTTCTCATCACACGATGAGGTTTTCAGTGCAGGGTAAACTAGGACCTAGAGTAGACCCTTATTCCCTTCTTTTAGGGTTCAGGTTCCCCTGAAAGCCCCTTCCTGGAAGAACCACAAAACAGCAAGGCCTACCAAGATGGTCCCATGTTCTTGCAGACAGCCTGAAGCTCTAATCCCAGAGCCGCTCATGTAAACCATAATCCCTAAACCCTTGATCCTAGACTACTAAAACCCTGAATCCTAGCCCCAAAACCCTATACCCTAAACCCCTAAACCCTAAACCCCTAAACCCTAAACCCTAAATCCTAAACCCCTAAACCCTAAACCCTAAACCCCCAAACCCTAAACCCTAAACCCCTAAACCCTAAACCCTAAACCCCTAAACCCTATACCCTAAACCCTAAACCCCTAAACCCTAAACCCCTAAACCCTAAACCCTAAACCCCTAAACCCTATACCCTATAACCCAAGCCCTGCCAAACTCCAGGCAGATGCTAGTGCGTTGGTGCGAGGACGGCTTGCACGAGCCTGACGAAGAAGCATCGTGGCTAAGGGCTTTCCAGCACCCCCCAAGTTCCCTTTAATACAACCCCTTATGGTCCTTGATATTGGGTATTTAAGGTATATTAGAGGGTAGTTGGGGGGTCTAGGTTTGGGGCTTTGTTGAATCTTACCGTCTTACAGGACGTTATAGCGTTGTTTTCAGGGTTGTATAGGCTTTGTACAAGCGCCAGGAATACGGCGTACGGGTAGAACAAGGCCTAAATAGATAGGAATGTGCTGCTGAAGGGTTGGGCTTGGGTTTTAGTGCCTCGTGGTGAGAGATCTCAAAATGCTTTGTATGGTGCGTTTCAATAGCTCGGTTGAATTGAAGTATTGAAGTATGCAAAGTTTGGGCCTAGAAGACTGGGTTCTGGTTTCTTGCAGGTTTCTCGTAGGGCTTAAGACTCTGAACCCCAAAGCCTAAAAGCCTACAACCCTAGACAGTCAAGTTGTTTCTGGTTTGAAAAGATGGAAGCTGGACCGTCGGTCGCCCTGAGCTATCAGCTCATGCTGTTATCTGGAATAGACCTCAAGCCCCATGTCTACTGAACGTCAGCCCCTAACATAGGGCTCTGAATGATTGATACATTGTCAAGAGCACATACAGTTTCATACATCATTACAGGCTCTATACAAGTAGACCACAATACATACGCTCGAGCCCTTTTCTTGAAGTGAAGGTTCCCCTTATGAAACTCGCGTAAAGCCAGCACAGCAGACCCTGCAGCAATCGATTCCATTTGCGAGTTAGGGCCTCTAAATCCGAAAACCCCCACATTTGGGTTCTGGAGTGCCACGCTTGAATATTGTGTTGGACCTGCACCTTAAAGAAAACGCTATCAAACAAAGTCTATACTTTGTTCTTCCTGGTTACTTCAAAGTCCAGTACCCACAGACTCCGATATCCCTTAATTAAGGAATATTCCTTAAATCGTATTAGGGATCCTACTATAATTTTTCAGGTATATTCCTTAATTAAGGGATATTGGAGTCTCTGGATGGTTTGAGCATCAAGGCCCCCGTATATTCTCTTCGAAGGGGGCTCGACGGCCGATAGTGCAGAGCCCACAGACGTGCAGGGCTTGACGCGTTTACCAGTAGCAGAACCTCCGCACGGTTTTAGGGTTCAGGTTATACCTTCAGCCCCACAACCTATACCTTTTTGAGGCCTGATCTCTAAACCCTACAGTAAACCGTAAACCCCTAAACCCTACTTAGTCAGCTCGGTTTGTGCCGAGGTGCTGGCCGAGGTCGGCCTGAACCATGAGACATGGGCCACATGGCTTAGGGCTCTGTACAGGCTCTTTGGGTTTAGGGGTTAGGGTTTAGGGTTCAGCAAATTAGAGTTCAGAGTTCAGGGCACAAGGCCGGAGTAGTGAGTCAGAGGATTCCTTAGAGTTCTCGAACCTGAATCAGGTCGAGGTGAGGTTTTGGGGGCTTCTCTATCTCTCTATCTATCTACCTATATGAGTAGTTGTCAAAATTGCGGCCCCTTTTTGGGTTACCCAAATATTGGGTGTTGTACAAGGACCCCAAAAGGGACCCTAATTTTGACAACCACCCATATATGTATTTCTACTAATTACAACGTACCCCAACACCCCCACACATTCAAAAGTCTCAGATCCTCCAGCCTTCAATCCTGACTGAAACTCATATGCGAGGGCCCAGGCCTGTGCTGATAGCCAGCAGGTCCCACGCTCAGCTTAGTAGCTGAGTGGATACACATTACACTTTTTGGGATAATATTACCCACTATTAAACTAAAAGTGTACACTTTTGGGGGGCTTATGAACTCAGCAACTAAGTCAGGGTGTAGGATTGAGGAGTTGGGGGTAGGCATGGGTCTGTTTCAGCTGATTTTCTGCACCCGACAACAATGCATAATTGCGAAGTGCTGAGTCTAGGGGTCCATGTAGGCGTAATTAAGCCCCAGGTCCAAAGTAGACTCTTTGGGCTTAAAGTAGTCCCTGTTTGGAGAAACTGTGTGATATGATACGGGTACATGGACCCTTAGGACGTACAGGAGCCTTTTTGCCTCTTTAATGGGCCATCGGGTGCAGCTAGCCTGGTACAGTACAGAGACGACAGGTCCCCTTCACCACCCTGTAATGAACGTGCAGGCTTCAGGGTTGAGGGTCACCGAGATAAAGAAAGGTTTAGCAGCTTGCAGGAAAGATAGGAAGCAAGCTCTTCTAGATTCCTTTGCAGGGTTTCTGATTTCATATGCAAAACTCCCACGGAAGTAACCGTGATTCCGATAAGCCCCAGACTGATTTCCTCTAAGCGGCTCTGAGAATTTGAAAATCCCTGCACCTTAAGGGTCCATATACCTTTATAGTGTACTTTGGCCTTAAAGTAGTCCCTATATAGACACTTTGGGGCCAAAGTATCCACTCTATTTATTAGTATGTAGTACATGGAACCCTAGGGACATTGATGTAGACCGTCCCCTAAACCCCTAAACCCCTAAACCCTAACCCCTAAACCCTAAACCCTAAACCCCTAAACCCTAAACACCTAAACCCTAAACCCCTAAACCCATTGATTTAGCCCGTCTGACCTAGGAGAAGATCCTGGGGGAGCACCCGAACGTCGTCAACTTCAACCTCTCAGTTGGACCCTTGGCTTAAAAGGACAGAAACAGAGGGTTTAGGGTTTAGGGTTTAGGGTTCGGGAGGATTGTGTGAAATCATGCAGTGCTGCTTCCCAGCTGATCTGCAGAGTCTGGGTTCAAAAAAGGGTTCGGGGTAACTTGGCATTTTCGGTGTGTTCGATAAGAGCACCAAAGCGATACCAGCAATGCCAAGACTGTGTTCGCTGATGCTACTCTTACATTTAGAGTGGGCACTTCGAGGCAAAATCATGCTCAGGCTTCACTGCATCCATGCCTCCTAAACCCTAAACCCTAATGGCCTTAATCCGTCAAATTCTCATTGGATGGGTTTCTGGGCGGGTATCACACTGCGGAGAGCTGAGGAAATCTGAAGTCTTCACTGGCAGAGCTCCAGCAGACAGGCCAGCAGGAGTGTACAGCTGCCGCCCACAATATATGAAGGCCCCCAGACGCCTGCAGGACCGCCAAACCTGCCCAGGGCCCAGCGGTTTGAGGGGTGTGTTTGAGGTCTAACACAGGTTTCAATCACCACATACTCAGGGTGGCCGGCTTCGCTGTTTTCCCACATGGGCTCCTTTCACGTGCCTGTCGCAACATGGCCCGAAGTGTGATGGTTCCTCGGCCCAGGGCGCACCAATCTCAAGTCATCACAAGACCCAGACCTGGCTTTGGCTACCTCGAAAAACTGGGCTTTGGAGTACCATACTTTAAATACTTGTTTTCTTAAAGGAACCCTTCTGAAATAAAAGTTTATACCTTTTTTCTCCCTGGTTACTTAAAAGTCCCAAAAAGATGCCCTGACCAGGGTGGCAGAATTCACCTTCCACTCCTGTAACGTACGGCTGGAAACAAACAGAGGACCTTCGCCCGCCCCGTCCTTTCACTCAGCAACCTCAGCTATACATGTACTTTCTGATATACTTAAACCCTGAAGCCTCAACCCTAAACAACCCCGGACCCTGCACCCTATAAGCCCCACTCCCTTACCCTGCCACGTGGGCTCGTCCTTGCGAAGTTGGAGGCACGAAGCCCTCATTCCCCAAAGAGCCAATAATTACCAATACCATTTGGGGGGTCCTTTTATAATTATAGTATAATGGGCCCCGAAACCCTATTCTAGATATTAAATATTGAGGCCCCTATATAGAACCCTCCTATATCTAAGCCATTTACAGGTGGGTAGTTATTAGGTGGGTAGTTTCCCATAAGCCTCCCGGAAGAAGAACTACCCACCTGCAAGGGGCTTCTACTATAGATCCCCTGTAGACCCCTCCAAGGGACCCCTTTAAAGGAAGCCTATTCTAATTATTAAGGCCCCCTACATTGCTTCTCGAAAGAGCCAATAATTCACCCCTGAAGCCTCACACTCGCATGTGGCAGGTCTAACGCCCAAGCAGCTCGGGAGGATTCTTGGCTTAGGCTTTATTTAAGGACCCCCCCAACTACCCTCTATTCTACCCTAAATACCCACTATTAAGGACCGTAAGGGCTCTCTTAAAGGGTACTTGGGGGGTGCTGGTAAGTTAAGGACCCTGAAACCCTGAACCCCTGAGCACCAAACCTCGCCTGGATCGTCCGAGTGCGAGCGCGGAACTTCAGACCTGGGCGCCCGAAGCCCTAAACCCTGAGAAAGAGAAAGAAACCCAGGACCATAACCCTACATCCTCAGCCGCACCCTACATCCTCAGCCGCACCCTACATCCTTGGCCGCACAGATTTAAAGGCTTTCGAACCTCAGAAGGTTTTTGCTTGTTTTGAGCTGTAATTGGGGTTTCTCGAGCTTGGAAATTCGGGGTTTGTGCGAGATTCACGGTGTGAGATTTTGAGGCCTAAGGTCTCAGGACATTACACAAACGGCTCGCCTGGACGTTATCGGCGGTAAGAACTCAGAGCTTGGGTTACTTGCAGTACGTAATATCACTGTTTGAGAGTCCCTCCCTTTAAGGCTCCTATCTTGTTAGAGTTTAGGGTTAGAGTGACACTGTAAATACATCCTGCTTCAAGAAGCTTGTCCTTGAAATTGACGGTTGGTTCCTACCCTAAACCCTAAACCCTAAACCCGAAGCATCCTGAACCTTTGATCCCCAATACCTACCTGTAGCCGAAAAAAAGACCTACCTTTTTTAAGGGCGAAAATAGGAACCATCATAAGGAAGCCTAAAAAGGCAGGTCTTTTCGGCTACAGCTAGCCTTTAAACTTTTTGGGTTCTTATAGTTCAGTAGGAATCGGAAAGTTTAACCTTTGTTTCTGTGGCTTACCCATGGGCTCCAGAGTAGTTCCTTTTCGGGATTACCTTGCAGGATTCTAAATATGAACCCCAAAAAGGAACTACTATGGTTCCTTACTTCCCCCTATGCCCTGGCCCTCGACCAGCGCTGAGCAGATGAATTAGCGCATAGAGTTGACGGTCTGAGTTCAGGGCATATCGGGTTTAGGGAAGTCCACTTGGGGACCCCAACAGCACATAACTACCCTACTGGGCTTCATTATAAGGGGGTTTATCCCTATCCTAATTTTTGCTTATGTGCTTTTTTGTGGCCCCATCCACACCCTTGAATCTTCGTAAGCTGTAAACCCTAAACCCTTGCGACTTTGTCAGTTGGGCGGGTGGGAAACAACAACCTACCTTTGGTTAGTAGGGAATGGAGGAATGGGGTACAATTATAACTACTATTACTACCATTCTTCCATTTCCTACTATTCAAAGGTAAGACAAAGAAGCTTGGAGCAACATGCTCGGCCTCTTAGAGTTCCTTTAAAGGGATCTATAAGGGATCCTTTTCCAAGGATCATCGCTGTGCGGCCGCAAATCTTGGGCACTGTCCCCGGACACCAGGGTTTAGGGCTTAGGGTTCAGGGTTTAATAAGGGTTTAGGGTTTAGGGTGAAGGGTTAAGAGGGTTTAGGGCTTAGGGTTCAGGGTTTAGGGTTCAGGGTTAAGAGATTCCAAATCCCCCAGCTCAAAACCTTGCACCAAACCCTGAGCCCCCCTATATTATAGTACCCTTATAGATCCCTTATAGTAACACTTATAAGCCCCTTTAAAGGAACCCCCCAGCCTCAATCACTCCCCAGTTCAGTTTAGGACTGGCACCAGGCACTAGACGGTCCTGCAGGTCCAAATTCGTGGGGTCAGGTCTGCACTGAGGTTTCCATGCCCTACAACCCCAAACCTCTAAACCATCCTAAAAGCCTCAATCCGAGATGCGAGAATCGGAGTCACCCCGGCAGCCATGAAGCCATCAAGGGGTTTCAGATCTCGAGCCCTGGATTCGGTGTTTATTTCTTTGTGCTTGGAGGAGCATCGAAGAGCGTTCCGCTTCGAAGCCCCGAAATCTCGACAGCTAGTAGGCTAGCGGTCCATGTATCTCTATTTTCAAGTTTGCTAGAGGTCTCAGGTATAAGGGTCCATGTACCCCTATGTGGCAAGGACCTTTACGCTTTATTTGGCCAAGGTCTTGTTCTTCACTATAATGTTTAGGGCTGAAGAGGGTCTACATTAAGGTCCCTTAATAACTCAAGATGCGCCCACCNGACCTTTACGCTTTATTTGGCCAAGGTCTTGTTCTTCACTATAATGTTTAGGGCTGAAGAGGGTCTACATTAAGGTCCCTTAATAACTCAAGATGCGCCCACCTTCCACGCATTGAAGACACTCTCGGATTTCCATGCATTGAAAGCTGACACCAAGCTGCGATCCAACTTATTTGTCTCAATATCACCGCAGTCTGCCATGCACGAAGCTGGGCTGCTGAAAGCTCTGGTTGAAAGCATAACTGAGTAAATCGCAGCATATGGAGGCTTCTGAAAGCTAGCGCTCCTCCCCCAGTTACAGTCANCCTTAGTCTCATGTATGATGCCTCGTCTCTTCCAGGTCTAAAGAAAGTAAACCCCACACATGCATAAGCCCTACTTGGAGGATCATGGGACTTAGTAAGTAAGGTTATAAATACCTAAACTGGGGCTATAAGTAGTTATAAGTAGAGTTACCCCCATTGTAACCCTAGTTACTAAGTCCCATGATCTTTTTAAGTAAAGCATGTCGTTGACCTCTAGCGAAGCAGATTAACAGAAGTCCTGACTCTTGTTGCTGTTGGCCACCAGCGACGACGACAACGAGGAAAGCGACGACGACGACATTAATGCTGCAATGGAAGAGATTCACGTACATGCATGACCGAATGTACATACATACATGCACACATACATACATTGCCAGACAT